>JAQIUQ010001667.1:342500-412301 GCA_030378365.1 Hybognathus amarus | reverse complement strand
GCACAGTTATCATCTCTGAGACTACAGAAGCGCAATTTGTAAAAATGCATAGGTATTGCAGTGTCAGGGCATTTAATATTTCTTTACAAAGTGACATCGCAAAATTACTGGCCTAGCATGCGTATTTTTTTAGTGTAATTTATTAGTTTAGTGTTTTTGCGCCGCTTGTAGCGTTTTTAGTCGTCCGCGCACCTCCGGTGTGAATGGGGATCATTTTGACAGCGTCTCATTTTCATAACTTTTACGTTTATTACTTCGTTGTCGTGTAGACGACTTTCCCTGCAAACGTACTTACTACTAATTATCATTTTATGGAAAACTGAACTGTAGACGCACCTATAGGACAGTTGACTGGAAGCAATGAAAAAAAAAAGTTTCAAATATTATTGTTGCACTCAGTTTGTTTACACTTCAGAAGACACTAGCTTTATGCCACTGGTCATGTGAATTCCAATTCCTAAAATGTTTGGGATTTTTAGGAATGTTCAGAAGGCGGCAGCGTCAATGGCATTATATGGACTCATCAGAGATTCAGTTATATTCCTAATATCTTTGTTTGTGTTTAGCTGGAAGACGAAAGAAGACATATATATAGTATGTCATAGAGGGTGATGGAATCGACATTTTCATTTAGGTGAGCTATACCCTTTAAGATTAATTTGCACAGTTGGCTCGTGAATATTAATTACCTCAATGTGATAACAGGCACTGATTGCAGCCATCACATTACTTGATTAATCATCAGTAGAAGATGTTCAGTGCTGGCTTGCTATTGGAATCAAGTATCAAGAGCCAGTTTTATATTGAAGGCTAAAAAAATTATTATATTTTCTGGAGATTATAACGTTTATGCCATTGTTGAGACAGGTATTTAGCATAGGATCTTAAACTTAAAACTGAAATATGGAATAGTTGACAAACATAGAAATTAAAAAACAATTTTTCTTCGAAAAACCGTCGAATATGTTCTATATTTGAAATGTGCTTTTAAAGATCCCAGAACACATTTTAGGATGATGAGTTTGTGACTGAAGTTGGAGAACTCTGGTTATAAAATAATGATAAAAAAAAATAATAATAATAAAAAACTGGCTTGAATTCTTAAAAATCCAGCTGCACAACTGAGATTACTAAAAGAAATATTTATACATTGTGAACAAATAGCTTTCTTTCAAAAAACTGCGCTCAGCCTTATCCTTTTGTGAATTTGAATCAGCTTCCATATTCCTTGGGGGAGACCACGTAGCCGGAGCTTGAATGGATAAGGGCTGAAGGTGTGTGGGTGGTACGACCAAAATTATTTAGCTTCCCAGCCGACTGCTAAACGCTATCTAGGTTCAGTTGAGAAAGGACCCAGAACTTCTTATCCATGAGGCCCATAAGAAAGGAACAATAAGGCAATGCCAAGGGAATATTTGCTAATTTATGAGAAAGGAGATGTTGAGGCAATTCCAAGCGCAACGATTTTCTAGAATACAAATAAAGTGAACTTGTCTTGTCCACTGCTCCTTTATTTGATTATAAAAACCAAAACATCTGATTCCATTACCACCTAAAAGGCAGTTCTGAATAAAGAAAAAATGAAAAGAGTGTCAATGAGTAAATGATAAGGATAAGAGAAGTGTGGCTGAGAGATTCATTAACTTTAGCATTGAATATTGTTTAATGATTTTTTCCTAAATGGTTGAGTGTGGCGTAAACAGTCAGAACCCTAATCCATCTAGGCAGGGAATCACTAGTGTAGGTTGTTCTACAGCACAACAAACCAGTGACAATAGAGCCCAATCTTGCCAGCGCAACAGCTTTTGAATGATTTGTCAATGAAAGAAAAGTCTTTGGATTCCATAGGACCAATTTTGACCCCCATGACCTCAGTGCACAGCAGTTCTCTAGCCATTCTGCCTGCCAGAGACAAAGTCTTAGCCAGGGATTTTATTTGCTAATGGGACATATTCTAATTACATTTCACTTTTGCTGAGTTTTGCAAGGAAAAAAGAAATTGGAATAAACTTGAAACAATTACACATCTTTCTGAAATGGTACATAATCCCCAATTTAGGAAAACATACACTGTAAAATTATTATTATTATTTTTTTTGAGTGAAGTAAATACTACTAAAAAAAAAACAATGCAGTTACATGAAATTAGTTAGGGCAGGAATAAAGAAACAAAGTAATTCCATTAATTGGCGAGATTAGAAAGGAAAGTGTAAATATCAACTCAATTGAATTCATAAAGTGCTCCACTTTTTCTGATATGGGGTTGCCATCATGCACTGGACCTTGAATAATTAAATAGGTAATTTTCACTGGTTTCCAGCTATTATTTACACTGTTTTATCATTGATTTTTTTGTAAGTATCATTGAGCTTGCCATTTTGTGACATTTTAAAGTAAATATACTCAAAATAGCGACCCCATCAAATGTTACCGCCATTGTGTATGTATTTTCTCACGAGTATGAGTTCTTTTGCATTAACATGATGCTTAACTAATATTCTAGCATAAATGAATATTGGATTGCTTAAATAATACATTAAAGCACATATTACAAATGACTCATGTCGTTTCATAATAATCAATTGAATTGCTCATTAATAATCGATAATAATAAAGTTAAAATTACTTCTGCTTGCTTCCATTTAACTAGGTTAAGTGAAGTTTTTATTAATTCCGTGTGCAGTAATTTTAACTTTAAAGATTTCTTAATTAAAGCTACTGATAAATATGTTTAGGTTTTACTTTGGCAAATCTTTGTAAATGTACTCATTTATGTATGTCTGGACTGAAGTCTTTGCATCTCGAAACCGTTCTTTCGACCATTTTACGTAGTTGTTCGGTTCTTGTCACAAGTACTTGACGTCTTTGACCTTGGTCTTGTCTTGGTCTCAAACTCTCGATCTTGTGAACATCTCGCTGTCTCAGACCGACATAGTGGTCGACAGATTTAGCAATACAATATTACGAGATATGCACGATATCCGCCGAGAACAGATTAGGTTCCGATAAACACGTATTGCGCGGACAGCCCTACAAGGAGAGAAGCACTAATCGTACACGCAGCCAGCACTTGATCACTTGATTTTTAAAGACACATGCCATGTTGCAGTTATTTTATGTATTCATATTTAGTCAAGACACATATCAGTGACATGATAGATTTTAACTTGAGTCAGGATTTTGGGTCCTTACACAACTGACAGATTCGCGACACGAGCCACGCAACGTCTGTGTGCAACCATAGCAAAGCAAAGTGACCCAGCTTGGTTCCTGCACTTAGCTATGATTCAACTTAAAAATATTTATGTATTTTAAAAATTGCAAAATGGATTCATGTGGAGACTTTGGAAATGACAAGATGGACAGGCAAATGCAAAACAAAAATACTCAGTTATTCTGCTTGGCTTCAAACCGACACTAGTCTGTTTTTTGAGTCTCGAGTCTTGGTGCTTCGACTTGGTCTGTCTTGGTCTTGGTTTGTTTGTCTTAGTCTGATACCCTCTAGTTCTTTCGTGCATGTCTTTAGAGTCTTCAAGTTTTAACGTATTTGACTAGGTCTGAGAATTTCTGGTTCATTTTCTGAATAAAAAAGTTCGTACTTTTTCAAGTAAATCCTTTACATTTTTTAGTGCATAAAACGTGCGTATGTCACGTATAGTCTATAGAAACAACAAACAAATATGCTGCTATTCTCAGCTTTTTTAATGTTCTTCTTGAATTTTAAAAAGAAATAGTAGAGAGGTGAACTGCTTTGCTTATTTTAAAGACAGATGCTCTCTTCTTTTGTGTGTTTCCATTTGAAAGTTTAAAGAAGAAGTAAACATCGACCAATGACTTTGATCTTACAGTATGGACAAAAAGGGAGAGGGAAAAACTACTTCCTAAAGGCAAAAACCCTGACCTTTTAGCTTCTGTGACATAATGAGTCTTGAATATCTTAAACTACACAGTTGCTGGTGTACTGGATCATTCCGTATGCTGGGCCACATTTCAAGACCACCTCTCTATCAGTAAAACTTCCTAGAAAATGTCTTGTGGAATGTTTGGCTGTTTTCATCATCTTCCCTAGCAAACATCAATAGAAAAACAACAGGGTTAAAGTGTGAAGAGAGTAGCAGTGATTTCCTCACGCCAGTAACGCATGCATACCTTGTATAGAAGTGGATTTTGTGTTCTTAAAGCCCTGCTTCACAACCACAAAAATGTTTTGCTTTTTACGTCATGAGGAGTCGTTTAATTATTCATTTGACTCATGTCTCAAGCACCTTGAAATTCTCCTTGACAGAGACTTTGTTTCACCTGTGCTGAAGGATAGACACAACCTGAACTAGTTAACTTCTTGTGACCCGTATGGTCCAAATCAGTTCTCTGAATTATCCACGCCATTTCCCTCTCTATAGCAAAGCTATAATGATAAATGAAATCATTTTCCTCACCATTTCACTTTAAGATTTGCGGATAATATGTTGCTATGACAACCATATATTCAATATTTCATAGGCCTAGCAACGTTCTATAATGCTAAAGCAGTATTCTGAGTAATGAACCACATTCAAATCCAAAACAAGATAATCCTGGAAACAGACTAAAAAGAAAGGGTTCAACAAACAAGAAATTCAGAGATAAGAAAATATTACAATTACACCCATTTTAGTCATTAGCAGAATTTTGGAACCTGTATGATGAGTGATTGAATGCAAGCTATTAATAACTTGACTTTCAAAGCGACAACACATGGAGACACGATTGGCTCATTTGTTTGATCATTTCAGGAATACTCATTTAAACACTACAGATGAAAAGGGTTAATATATACAGCATCCCAGTTGTTAAATCCAATTATCCGTAAAAGCAAAAAAAATAAGATGTTAAAATGTATCAGATATGATACAGCTTTTAAGGACCTCTATTTACCATCTATCAGAGCATCATTGTATCGTGTATTGCACTGGGTTATATGCTTTGTACCAACAATAAAAAACTATTTAAATATCATCTTACTAGACCGGTATTATTGGAGATAAAGAGCAACAGCTGATATTTTTATGCATACCATCAAGTTACCAAGTATATGGTTTTCCCAGAGAATTGAGCTACTTTTACACTGTTGCAAGGTTGATTTTTGTTGCTTGCGGTTTAAAGGACCTCACCTCCCAATGCAATTTTTTTACACCCAACATTTCTCAAGGATCCCCAAATACAATTGTACTGTCAAAATAAAAAATAAAATAAAAAATAAAAAGTTATTGCCTTAAATTAAGCACAATCAACTTTAAATATTTAAAGATTTGAACTACAGATTACATTAAACTAGCTTGAGAAAATTAGTTGAGAAAAAGTGTATAACTATGAGAAAGTTGAAATTCTTAATTTAAAGCAGAAGACCCTGTATGTGAGTATGGTATGCGTAATAAAAATTGTTTGATTTTAGGGTTCGTTTGCACAACTCGATGTATGAGAAACAGAAACGGATTTTCTTGCGTTTTGACGTGAGGGCGACAACAACTGTGGGAACGGAAGTTACATTCAGACGGAATCCGGAAAAAAATGCTGTATTATTCATGTAGGCCATAGTGAGCGAATGTCACCCTTGACAGGAAATCTACGCACTGATGAGCCGTAATATGAAAGCGACATGAGACAATTGGAATATGATTTCACCAAGAATGTAAGAATGTTTATGAGGAATGGATATTCTCCCAAATAGACTATTAGGGTGACCAGGGCTGGTTTTAGGCTTCCAACCAGGTTAGGTGCTTTTTTCCATCAGTGTTATTCACCATTACCTCTGATTTATGGGTTCAGGGGAAGAAAATAGACAACATTTTTGGACAAGAAAATGCTGTTCCAGACAGACAATTCCTGATCAGAGCTTGTCTTGAGCAAATGAGTGGCAAAAATGCATAAAAAGGTGTTCGTTTATTAGTTGAAAGCAGTTTTATGTCAGACGCCCCTGGTCATTACAAACTCATTCAGAATTTCATACTTTCAATATAACAAAAGGGCACCAAATCGCATATGTTTGCAGATTTTAAATAAGAATTATCTTTTTGTCTTCAAGTCTGGGCTTCATATTCACTTCTATTAAGGCATGGAGCCTGACAATACAGTATCAAAATGAACACCAATGCAAACTTTTTGAATATATATATTTTAAAATCTTGTAGAAATTAGATAAACTGTTTCATTTGTGGAAATGAGCCCAGCTTCTGTAAGTGGCTTAAGTGTCGCACTTACATTGAAATGAATACATTTGATACAAAAAGACTCTGACATACATGTTTTCACATTATTACTTTGTATTTTGGAGATATACCTGTATGTAATTACAGCTAAGTAAATGTGTAATTACACTGTTGCCCTCCCTTACACCTTAACACACCTCAATCTTACCCATGCCCACCACACCTGACCCTAAGCCTTACAGTATCAGACCTAGAGCAGCAAAAACAACCTGAACACAATAAGTAGGAAGGCGGGCACAACCTAACGGGGTTGAATGTAACACGGACCGTTACATAATTCGTCAGATCAAGCAGGTATCTTTGCACTATTTTCTCTTGCTGCAATACAATTCTCCACAAAATTCAGAAGGTTTCGTAATATTTGTGAAGATACTCAACAAAGTGCTTTGACACATGGACGTAATTTTTAGTGAGTGGGTTTTTTTCGATTCTGAGATTGGGTGTATTTGATTAGATCTAACTTGAGTGCCTAATCACTGTCTTGTTGGCTCAAACATAGCACCAACTTTAAACATGTCAGATTCCTGACTTCTGTTAGCTAGGCTTAAAATATGTAATACACAGGAGGGTTAGTTTGTTAACACAGTGTTACAAACTAGAGTCGTCAAGTGTACAATGATAATCAAATGAAAACGGAGCACAAAAACTTTCAGTTTTGAGTATAGTTTAACTTGTTTAAAGCTTCACAAACAATGTTGGAATTTAAATGTTTAAAATTTAGTAAAACTATGAATAATATCTTATTTATTTCTAAAAATATGGCCTGTTATTAAATGCAAATAAACCCTTTAAATTTTTTAAGCATTTATATTATTATTACTGTGCTTATTATTATTAATAATAATTGTACATGCAGCTGCCACACACAATACTAATTTAATTACAATTACAATTTTTATAATTTTATTTTATTATTATTATACAAAATTATGGCCCATTTCTATGTTGTATTACCCATAATATTGATTGCCATGATCAAAGGGAGTGATTGGTAAGAAAATAGATGTATGAGATATCTGTCTATACAGATACAGATAATCTGAATTATCAAATAAAATAGTTTCTGATTATGTATTACACACCAGTGTTACAACTAACCCTCTATCTGTTACAATTAACCCGTATATATGGGTACAAGTTGTAACATTTAGCTTATTGTCACTTCAGTGCCATTGTCAAAATGATTCAGTACCTAAAAATAATTATCAGGGTAGATTTAATACATATTAATCTAACCTTTATATTTATAATTTGAGCAAAACCAAATGCATTTAGGTTTGTGCCCCAATTCTTCCCCTACATCTACTTAATTTTCAATCTAAGCCACTTAATATAAAGTGGGACCAAGACATCTGCTCAGGGACTTATTTCATATGTCAGCTTTACGGGGTTAACAATAGTAAAATTAATTAAAATATACAAGCACTTAAATGTGTATTTAGATTTCTGCATTGTATTTTACTTTACTTTCCAGCCAGTCTTGAAATAAAGCGTTCTAAAAGCAAAGCAGCTGAAAAATGAGCAGTCCCAGGAGACAGACAACTGTTTTCCTGTTGTTCTTGCCTGACACATAGAGTAAGAGAAAATTAGCTTCAACATGCTGTACCTGTAAGCCGTAATGATTCAGTGGAGTTGCCACAATGCAGTCTGGTATTTCAAGTGGAGAAGAGAAAAACAAAACTAATGACTCGTAATGACTCGCTGATGTCGGAATCTCCATTAACACCTACACGCTGCTTTCTGTAGTGAGGCGGCTTTTCATTTTCTGCTTATTTACACTCGATATCATAATTGAGAAACACCAAAGTGCACCCAGGTTCAAGGATATGCCCCCCACCCATCTATCCAATATGGTGAGAGAGGACAACATCCAAATATTGAGTTGAAGAGGTAATCACCTCTATCCGTTCTGCACATAACCCTCTTCACATTATTGATAAACAGCCAGTGCTCATTACCTCTCACAAGGTTCCTTTCCATGCGCTCTGCCTGATGAACAAGGGACACCTAAATAGAGACCTACTTCCTGGGATATACCTAGGCTCGAGAATGTCTCTTTAACTTGATCTGGGCTGTCAAAAGAAAACCTTGTTCGGTTAAGACAAAGGAGGGTATTATGGCGAAGGTTTTGGGAGTCCGCAAGGTAGGAGCAAACGTAGACTATACTTAGCCAGTCCTGATGAACACTGTGAACCCCCTGAAAGAAACCCACAGACAGATGGAGAGAACAATCACTCAGCTCAGCTCTCGACCTTGCCAGGAACGCCTTTTCATCAGTCCCAGGGGAATAAAGCTCGCACAATACCGTGTTGTGAACGTTCATCTCTCGACATCAGAAGTTCCTCTGATATTGCTTTTAAAATGTGCAATTGTTGTGGAGTCAATATATAAATCAGCCCCCATGTGTTTAAAGCAATTGTCTGCAAGTGTTGGAAATCCTACGTAAAATGTAAATAAACATTAAATTAATAATAAAAAAACTTAAACGGGTACAGAAGCACCATTAAATTAATATAAATAAAATAAAAACAAATACCAAAGCCCTCTTTTAGAATTGTTTACTAAGCAAATGAGAAATAAATAAAAACTCCAATCAAGTTAATATAAACAAATACAAAGCCCTCATTAAACAAATATAAAACAAATAAAAACAAATGAAAAACTTCTACATTAAATTGATATAAACAAATGAAAAACACTGGATTATGTAATAAAACAAATTTGAAGAAATCATTACAAACACAAATATCCCATTCTATAAATGGAAAAATGCCTTAAATTGGGTTGGGCGCGAGTTAAAATTCCTCAGTATATAGAAATACAATAATAGTGCACTTTAATATGGATTAAATATCGATAAATAAAAAACGCATTAAAATATCCTAGAAAAAAGGTTGCTAAGCCTTTTTGTGGTACAACTCCAGTTATTTCAATATAAATAAATGAAAAAGTTTTAAACAATTATGCAATTATGAGTCCCTCATCAATAAATTATAAATATATATCGGAGAAAAATTTGTTACCTATCATAATGTTTTCTTCTATTAAGGAAAATAGATTCGAATCCTTTATGTGGTTCAAGTAACATAATATTCAGTTTTATGATTATTAATAAATCTCCTTCGTAAATTCATTCGATTTTTCAATTTCAATTAAGCTTCATTAAGGCAACAGTTTTACTTCATTTTTTAGTTACAACTAAAACGAATATTTTACCAACAAATATTTTTTACATAGCCTTTATTAAATAATCCTAAGTATGAAAAATGGTACGTAACTTCCATTACAATCAAATTAGTCTTAAATTAAGTCCTAATGAATAAACAATAAATTAACGACTAAAACAGCCTCATTAAATTATAATAGTAATAATAATAATGAAAATCTTTTCCCTCTATTTTTCAAATTATGTTGAATACAATTACGAAAGTAAAAGATAGATCAATAAATCAATAAATAAATCAATAAATCAATAGATAGATAATAAGATAGATAGATATAAATGGATGAATGAATAAATAATAAATAAATAAATAAATTCAGATCAACGATAAATAGAATAGATAAATCAGTGAATATGATAAAATATATAGTATGAATGAGATGATCTGGCTAAATATTTTTTGTGAACACAACCTGTGATAGTGAGTCATACTGTATATTTAAGTATATTTATATTTAAGCATCGGCTAATGATAAGGTGGTTATATAGCTTGGCACAAGTAATCTGCTGCTAGTGTTATTTCATGTGTATCTACTACCACCTCCTGAAGTAATGTGACAAATGGTGTCGCGTCCATCTCATTTTCCCTGGTCAGATGATTGCCAGTGTCTTGCAGCCCTGGAGTGTGTTTGATCAGAATTTGATTACGACTTCTTCTTGCAGAAATTGAAACACCGATGGCCAGTGGGCACCCAAAAATTCCTTATCTGGGATTCTGGCTGTGGTGCGTGTGCCTATTTTCAATCCCCAGGGAATGGATCCTGGGAACAGGTAGCTTACAGAACAAATCAAGGAAATAGGGATAACATTAATTTATACAGGCATGTTCAAGGAGAAAAGGAATGGTACCCTTGAAATTAGATATTTGCCCTCAAAATGTAGTGATATTTTTGGTATCCAAATTAGTTTGATTCACTTCCACGTTTCATTGCAAAATGGAAAGACTGCCACTTAACCATTTTTTCTTGACTGTAACAACAGCAATATCATTCAATTCAACATTCTCAAATCTCAAATTTATGACATGGTACTCATATTACCTTGATGCTATGTTGAATACATGTTACAATATTTGTGGAAGGAACTGTGACACTACAGATAGAAAGTTAAGATTAAGTTTTTTAAATGGTCTTTATTATGCAAGGACATGTAAAATGATCAAATGTGACAAGTAAAGCATTTTGCTGGTGTTATATAATTAGCCTATATAGTTATCAGCGCCATACTAATACTGTGTTTGACCTTTCGCCCTTCAGAACTAGTTAATTTGTGGCATTTGATTCAACAAGGTGCTGAAGCATTTCTTTAGAAGAATGTTTTCAGCCTGTTGATAGGGGTAGCATCCAGTTGATGAATTTTGTGGTTTCCACCCACATACCAAAGTCTCTATTGGGTTGCAATATGGTAACTGTGGGGGCCATTTTGGTACAGTGAACCGGTGTCATGTTCACAAGTGACAGTTGGTCCACTTTGTGATTTAGTGCATTATTCCTATAGTGGCCATTGGGAAGATGGGTATATGAGTTTGGCCATAAAGGTATGGACATGGTCAGAACAATGCTACGGTAGGCTATGGCATTTTCCGACAATGCTCATTGGCAATAGGGGCCTACACTCTAAAGAATGCTGGTTGTTTTAACCCAATTTTTGGGGTGAGATACGGTGGACAAGCCCGAGACATTGGGTTAAAAATGTAATTCAGAAATGTGACCCAATGGCTGGGTTTGTATGTTACCCAAGAGTGGGTTAAACAAAGTCTGCACCATTTTTTAGAGTGTGCCAAGACATATGCCCATCCCATTTACTCCACCACCACCAGCCTGCACAGTGGTAACAGCATGATGGATCCATGTGTTCTCATTATGTTCACGCCAATTCTGACTCTACCATCTGAATGTCTTGACAGAAATAAGACTCATCTGACCAGGCAACATTTTTCCAGTCTTCAACTGTCCAATTTTGTGTAGGCTCTTGTGCAATTGTCACCTCTTTTCCTATTTGTAGTGTAGATGAGTGGTACACGATGGGGTCTTCTGCTGTTGTAGCCCATCCGCCTCTAGGTTGTGCCGTGCTGTGGCTTCACAAATGCTTTGCTGCATACCTCGGTGTAACGAGTGGTTATTTCAGTGCAAAGTTGCTCTTCTATCAGCTTGAATCAAGTCGGCTCATTCTCCTCTGACCTCTGGCATCAGCAAGGCACGTTCGCCCTACCAGGAGCTGCCACATCTTGGAATGTTTTTCCCTTGTCACACCATTCTTTGGGAACCTTAGAAATGGTTGTGCATGAAAATCCCAGTAACTGTAGCATTGTGGAATACTCAAGACCGGCCCGTCTGGTATGAAGCAACCATGCCACGCTCAAATTGCTTAATCACCTCTTCTTTCCCATTCTGACATTCAGTTTGGAGTTCAGGAGATTGTCTTGAACCAGGACCACACCCTAAATGCACTAAAGCAACTGCCATGTGATTGGATGATTAGATAATTGCAGTAATGTAGAAATTGAACATATTCTTAATAATCCTTTAGGTGATTGTATGACAAAAGAATATTTGTATAATTATAAATATTGCTCCCCATCTTATTACTTCTGGAAACTTGATGTTTTTAAATCTTATTTTGCATTTGTGAGGTTCGCTCATCCATAACAACTCAAAATAGGATAGCTGTAGTATCAGGACAGCTCTGTCTTCTATTAGAAAAGCATCTCAGCTGAGATCGTGCCTTCCATCGGGTAAGGGGAATGTGGAGCTCGGTGGTAAAATAGGTTTGGGACACAGTGTGTGTGCACGACTGCAGCGCCACAGGCTGTGCTTATCCGAGGCCTGAGGAGATCTGGTTTGTAGGAGACACACAAACGTCCCTCAGGCTTCAGGAGAAGGTTTTGCAGCAAGTTGTCTGTCACACGCTGTTGAGACACTCACGAAAATTTTTAATACTTTTCCTGGGGCTGTAAAGCTGTGAGGAGTTCTTGGTTTTCAGTGTTCGGGAAGCTACTCTGAAAGCTGGTAGTTTGACAAGCTACAGCTACACGGAGCATCAAAGTAGTTTAAACAGTCAGACTGACCCATTTAGAAAAGTAGTTAGACTACACTACAAGCTGACGATCAAAAAAAGTAGCTAGCTACATTAAAAACTATTTGCTTTCTGAACAACGTATATTATAAAATAATCTAGAATGATGTTCTGATGAAATGTTTTCAGTAAAATATTTAGTGAATTAAGTACAAGGTAACAATGTACAGATTAGCGATTTCAAAGAGTATTGTTTTATCAGACAAACACTACAGTACCTCAGAGACTGTTGTATCAAAGTCCAACAAATAGCCCACGAACATTCCAAGAACAGAATCTGTTCAGTCCAACGTCAATTGCACGTGGTAACATTTTCTCGAAATAATTGCTGATCCAACTTGGCAAATGAGGCCATGGGGTAATTACGTCAGTTGTTTCTCCCATTCCTCCAAATCTGCCGACGCACGTCTTGCCACATTGATCATAAACATGGGTGTGTCAACCTGGCCTGGCTCCGACCAGACTTCTCTGATCCGCAATGATTCCACTTCGCCTCCTGGAAGCTAAAGTCACGAAGACAAAGTGAAGTAGCAGAGTCTGGTATTACCAGGCTAAGTGCAGAACCAACTTCTGCACTCAGTTGACCGTCAGCTCGCAAGATGTCTAGATTAACAACAGTGGTGGTGGGTAAGGCAAAAAATGAGTTCGCGGAATCCAACAAGATCCTTGCATTTAGCGCTGATTCGCGCAGGCTCGAACAACTGCTCTAGCAATGTCGCTTTTGTCGCTTGCCACACCGCCAATTTCTTGCTGCGAAACAGTAGTCAGCTATCTGAAAGCTACACTGTTTAAAAAGCAACTTGGCTACTGCCAAGCTACTGAAAAAATGTGAGTTATAGTTGAGTAAGTGGACTGCTGACTCTGTCAGTTAACTACTCCCCAACACTGCTTGTTTTGTTGGTATATGGTATGATGGTACATTAAACAAGAACCAAATGTTACATTTCTAATGACTGAGTGGGATACATTTTTGATGTATTTTTTCAAGTTACCACTTATCACGATAGATTTGTTCAGTGCTACATTAGTCATAATGGTTAATGCTTCTAACCAATGTTTTTGTCATTGCGCCCTTAATATTCTTTGCGAAGTGTAGTTTGCATTGACTTTTTCAAGTTTTATTAAAGCTTTCTCCAATTTCTTTTTTATTCATCTAGTGTAAGCAGTAAAGACTTTTATTTCTCTCTATGACTCCATCTGGCATGTCTCTCAAAATCAGAAGCATCGATGCTTGCTTTACTGCGTAAACATGTTGTGGATTCTCTATCGAGAATGCATGGGCATGTCTTACTCAGGATAAGAGCAAGCTTTTCTTTTTTCTAAGAAAGCTTTGATTTTTGCTTGAGAGCAATCCCTGCTGACGCTCGCAGTGGGCTAGAGGTTTTTGAACCCAGAAGACCGGAGACCCAAAAAAGGCTGCTCTTGACAAGGAGAGGGAAACAAGGCAGAGAGGGAGCTGTGCAGGGGCCGCACGCTGTACTTGGAGCATGGAGAAGAGAGCTGTGCAGATGAGATAGGATATCGGCTATAATTCCTGACATTTGCAGATTGGCGAGATAAGTGTTCAACTCAGAGAGGGTCTCGAGATCGCAAATTGCACTGCCTCCTTTGGATGAGCTCCCTTGCGTCTCTCCGATCCTCTCTTGCAATCGCTTTATTGCTTGCCTACGGAAAGGCTGGCTTTGGTTTTTCCTCAGCTGGCGACGCTTGCGCACTATCATATCCTTGCAGTCCAGCACGACCTAAGTGGGAAGCTTTGCCGATCTTATCTGCAATTCCAGTATCAGAGACAGCTACTTTATCCTCCAGATTCCACAGGCCATTCCGCAGACCTGAACTCTTTCGAGCTTTTTTACTTTCACCAAATGTCATTGCTGACATAGATGGGGATTTGAAAAACTTTCATCTGTTTGGCTGACCTGTTTCGTAGCAATGCGTTGTTCAGTGTTTCAATGACAGCGCTGAGGTAGAGATGTTTAGTAATTAGAGGATGTGGCCGCTGGAGATTCTTAGAGCAATATTTGATCTCTCTCTCCCTGCTTTTACCTCATCTGCCAAGCAACCTGTGACCCTAAAATAAGCACGTCTTGTAGTGGAAAAATTGGAGAGCTGTTATTGGAGAAAACGGAAACTAAACACACAAAAGAATCAGGACAATCTGTTGGCGCTGGTTGCTCCTCATATTTAATGATGGCTTGTGAGAGCAGATTAGAAGAGAAATACTAGAGTGAGAGTCAGTGTACGGCATTGAAGATGTAGAATCTTTCTCTTAAAACATAAAGCTACACAACAGCACTTTCCAAAGCATATGTTCCGTTGATGCACACATTCTTATAACAGGAATGCACAGTAACAGAGAGAGCAATATGATATATACATTCGATGTCTATATGAACTAAAAATAAAAACACAAAATTGTAAATTTGACCATTGCACTATAATGTACACAGTCTGAAAAAAAGGAATATTGATTTTGAGATTACGTTGTAACACTTTCCAAAGAGGTCAACTAAGGTTGTTAACATTAGTTAATGCATTAACATTGGGCAAGTACATGTGTTACAAAATTAATTAATCTTAGGTAACATTGGTTAATATAAATACAACAGTTCATTGTTATGTCAGTTCAGGTTCATTAAATAATGTTAACAGTTCAACTTTTGATTTTAATAATAGCTTTTAATGTTTGATAATGTAGAAAAATGACATGAACAATTAAATATCCAATATTTTACAGATAATAAATAAAGACCTCTAATATTAGCTGATAACTAATATTTTAGCGATGCATCTTGCATTTTTGCAACCGGAACGTTTTGGTGACCTTTTTATTTAGAGAAATCAGTGGTTCACTAGAACTTACTAAAAGCCACTTCCCGTAATTAAAATAAAGCTGACATTAAATATAAATATTAGATGAAAAATATCAACTCAAACTTAAGAAATTTAAAATAACTAAGGTTGAAGTACTGAATAAAATGCTAAATATATTTTCTTTTAAAAAGCGTACAACAGTTTTAAATTAAAACAAAATCTTTAAATACAAAATTAAAATTAATGCAAAATATGAATAAATCCCATAATAGTATATAAATAACAGTGCTGGATTATAAAATAACATTTATACACTAGACAGTAGCGCATGGTAAATGCATTGTGTATAGTGCATAATCTGGGACAGACTACTGTGCACTGTGAAAAAATGCTGTTGGTTTAACTGAAAAAAATGTAACCTTGTGCCTTAAAATTTTGAGTTCATTGAAATGGAAAATATTGATTGATACAATGAAGGAGATTAATTTAATCACTAGAAACTCAAAATAGTATGTTATCTGAACTACATAAATTATTTAAGTTGATTTGTACAAAAGAAAAAATGTTGTGATTACAAATCATGAAAATATTTTTTTACAGTCCATCCATATTAGAAAGAAGAAAGAATTTATCACTTTTCCAAAGCTCTAGCCCATTGTAGCCTATACAGTATGCAGATTTGAGGTATTTTGATGTTCTATAGATTACTGAAAGCTCAACATGTTTTTAGACCGACACATGGTTTTCAGGAAGTGGAACAAACTGACAGAAGAAGCTATATGAACATCTGTCACATCCTGTGCACCAGAGATAAAATGATAAACTGATAAGCCTATTGACAGTGCACATGCATATCATCCTTAGGTAAGCATCAGAGCTTTGTTGACAAAAACTGGTGAGGTCCCTGTGACCAAGCTGTGTCTTATCCAGTTTGCAGTAAAGATATGGCCTAATCCTAAACAAGCTACATGGTGACAGGCCAGCAAACAACAGAGTTTCAGCTCAGGTTCCACCACATAAACACAAAAGTAGAAAATAAACACACATGACTTAACTGTACAACATCCAAGTGTCCCACAATTCATAGCAATTGACATAGAAAAGAAGTTTAAGAAAGATACGTGACTGATCAAAACATTTACGCGTGTGGCAGAAGGTGTTTTTTCAAGCTGACGAGGCTTACAAAAGATCTCAAAGTTATAATATCAGTAAAGTCTCTCTCTGTAGCTAATGGAATTATGAATCCCATGAACAATGGCATACGTCTAAGCCGATGTGCTACCCGATCAAACAATTGTATGTAAGTGTATGTAATGCACAAGACCTTTCTCTGTCCCAGGTCATTTCACCCTCTAAACACACCACACCATGCATGTGCAGTCTGTTAACTTGAGCTAGTTAGCTTAGCAATGGTTGGCTAGCTATTGTCCGATTTTTGTCTTTGAACAAGGATACCCAGATAGCAAACTGACATTCAATCAACGTTGTGAAACATTGACATTTAAAAATAGCGTTTACCCACATTGTTTGCTCCATTCGACGAACAACTGCCCAACTCACGTCAGACACGTCATTCTTCAGCAATTACTACCGGCCCAACCATCAACTGTGAAAATCAACGTTGTAATCAGGCGATGAAACGTAAACCAATTTCCGATCATTTCATTCAGTCTTGAAAGAGCGCAGCATCTGCGCATTGGTTCGACGTCTGACTCGCCTTCATGCGACAACACAATGCCATATACGACGTTGCTTCTATGTCATAAGAGACATTCCTTCCACTGGCCCATCATGTCAGTTTGCTGTTCCTGGGTATTCTTTTATAAGAGCTCTATGAAGAATGTGCTAAATCAATAGTAGAGTCAAAAATAAGCAGAAGAGAGTATTAGAGACAAGAAAAGAAAAAATAAAGATCGACGAACAAGATCAGAGCAATCATCCAGTTGGCCCCATACTGTTTTTTTGTTTGTTGTTACGAGTCTGCAGAACAGGTTTTCTCTGGCTATAGTTCAGTATCATGAGATCTTGCCCCACAACCATTCTCATCTGAAGCTTCTTCTAGCGATTGGCACATCTGACTTCATACTCACCTTAGTAAGTTTCAGTTCTGATTCTGTGTTTGTTTTTTGTTCATTTGCGCGTATCCCTAACATTTCTCAAAGCACGCACTACGACTCCTGCAGTAAACACATCCAAAAACCATCTTGTGCCAATGAGACATGTGATCATTTTGGTTAGTTAATCGACTACGATAATCCCAAAATGTTGCCCAACCATACAGTATGTACCATCATGAGAGAATTTGCGAACCTTAACGAGGCAAGCGGGGCGCGTGAGCAGCGCTGAGGAGTCGCAGCTACATGATCGTATCCGCCACCCCCAAGTTTGCCAGGTTCACCCCGTGATGCAACAGACACGCATGTGCGACAGACGTGACCAATGGGGCCGGCCATGCCCCCGTCATGCATGCTCAACCGCGTTGTAGCGTCCCTAGTAGGGTTTAGCCCATAACATTATGGAATGATGGCAAGCAAGAATTTTTAGAGACAAAAAGACTAGAACTGAAGATCAAACATTTTCGCGATGCCGAGAGCTCCATTATCCACGACTCACTTCGACTCCAGAGAAGACGTCCATATGTGTTGCATGTCACTCTGTAGAAAACAGGTGAGGAACTCACACAATACTCAGCATAAAGCCAACTCAATTCTACAGAGTTCAACATGATGAAAAGTCCCAGATATGATCTCCTGTAATGTTATTTCTCTAACATCACCCTAACTTAATCTCATACAGCCAACAAATAAGCCAACTGGAACAAACATTTTGAACACACACAACTGCTGTCCGAGTGTGAGAGTGAAATCTGTTAGAACAAGAAGAAGCAGCGCTGTGCATTACCTCAAGTTTAATTCCTCTAATGAACCAACCTGGTGAAGAGTATTCTAAGCGTGAAGTTTGGTAGAATAATCAAAGTGTCACATTCCCTTTATATCTGCGGGACTCATAGGTCTGTGTGGCTGCTGTAGTATACGTCTGGTATTCGTGCCTCGGGTTCATGCTACAGTCGACTGATAAAAACATCTAATGTATTCACCTCATCCAGAAAAGATCCATCTAGCTTGACGACAAGATACCCATAATTCCGCTGAATGTCCGAGCATACCGTCACTCGACGCCTTCTCCGTTATTGTAAGAGGTTGGCGTACCCCTTGTGGATAGGCAATCTTGCATACTGCCCCTTTAAGCACTTTTGTCAATTGTGGTTGTTTCTTAGAATGCGCATACAAATAAATTTGAACTTTGAAATATGAACTCTCTATAAATATAGACACAAAGTTTTAGCACCTTTCTCATCTCAGTAGTAGTGTAACAGTCGGGTTCCTGGAAGTAAAGCTTCATTCATTCTCTCCATAGAAGAAAAGCAATTGCTGGAAGCACGAACCAATAAACCATTAAGGTCAGTCCTGATCTATGCTATGAAGGCGCTCTTTGTCATACTTTGTGGCTCTTCTTTTGCCGACTGTTGGTCTGGCATTTACATCAACTCTGTGTTTAACAGCGGAATTCATTGTGAAGACGAGCATTAACCCATGCATGTTTTTGACATCACAAACTGACCTTGTAACCAGTCTAAATCAAGTCTCCTGAGCTAGTGTGAGTGAGTGGAGGCAGTTAGATTTGCATTTTCACTGAGTAACGCAATGAGGCCGCGAGGTATAGAGCATGAGGCAATGAGGCGTAGGGTATCTGAGCTTAAATTCTATGTAAGTTTTGCTGACCAAAAATTACATCAATATTTAAACACACAGTATACACATTTTGCAATAAATGACATATGCATGCTGTGTGTTAGTAGATCTTGAGTACCTTTGCATCTTTCATCCTATTCCGAAACTGTTTTTGCTTCAAATCAAAACTCTTTAATGTTGCAGTCCTCTCATTACTGAAGTTAAAGCTTGGTTCATGGCTGAAACGCCTTGTGATTTAACCTTGGTAAACGCTTTCCTTTTACAGTACAGTACTGACAGGGTACCTACTGAGACAGAAGTACTTGGCTGATCTGAAGGGCATAATTCCGGTATTTAACATTGAGACCATTTTGCCTTAGTTTGTTTTGAATGAGATAGAGTGGTGGAGCTTAGAAGTTTTGGATGGGTCCTGGTCCTTAAGTTCCTCATAACTGATTTTAGAATAATCGCTGTGACAGCCTCAGTACTGGGTGTCTCATGGGCATGCACAAACATGTCTCATTAGACAATCTTGATCTTTATCTTCAAACTGGCTACTCTCACCTTGAGTGGTTGGTGGTGTTCGTCTGATTAAAAACAAATATCGGCGTAAATGAATGCTTTAAATCGTGTTGTCCGCTATAGTGGAGCCATATTCTTTCAGATACCTCACAATCCGCAATGAAATTCCGCTTTAATGTTTGAGCGTCTGAAGCTGCTGTGCACAACCTCTTGATCACTCGACTGCGAAAACAATCACGGACGCCTTATTGTAACATTACCGGAGTTTAAGTGACGTGAGAGAAAGTCATATACATAGTCATGCATAGGTCCAGTATGGCATGACTGGAGACTGAAGCCCAAGAAGACTACAAACCAAATGTAAACAGAGCCCCTTTCCGCTTCCAGTAGCTAGCACGAACACCCGACTTGGTAGCACCTGAGTCTTTTTCAGCAAGACATCAATGCGATTTAAAAAAAATGCACAATGAAACCAGCGCAAGTTCTTACATCCTATTATTCGCCATATAACTGACGTATTGGGACGCCCTTTGTAATTGCACTTTGACCAATCCACAGACCTATTGATGGCCCCTTAAAACGTTGGAGTGACTGCCTATGGCCAATCTGGACTCTACCCCATACTGTCCTATACCTAACCTTGGGAAACCTAACCCAAGCTTGCCACCTAACTGACATTAAAGGTAAAGCGCAGTCAGTAGTGACTATTTACTCTGGGGATTGCCATTGCATCTGCATTTGTTGCTGAGGGGGGCCTGAATAGTTTGCATATCCTAACGTAATGGTCAAAGAAAGTACTGCCGAAAACGCCAAGTCATATGAACGAATTGGGATGAGACTGTGGTTGATAAAAAACACTACAGAGACTGGGATTCTCCCAGGTATTGGCGACTGGTTTCCAAAACACTCAACTGGAGTACCATGCAACGATTCTTGTGAGTTGCACAGTTTTGAAAATCGAACGGTTAAGGGTTGTTTTTTAAGGACTCATTCTAAAATAGTCAAAAACTGAGACAGGAACCCTATTGTCAAGTCTTCTAAGTTCTACACCACTCTTATTTCATTCAAAACAAATTACAAAATAGACTCAATGTGTTAAGATACCGGAATTATCCTGAAATATCCTAATTTACTGAAATAAAGTACATAAGAATCTGCACACTGGTAACTGGAAACCAAAAAGGAGACATTACCGAGCTTTTCCGTAATCTGCATGGAAGTAAATAAATGGTTGCTGAAAAAAGTGCGTGGGCTTTAATGCAGTCTGCATTTCACCTTGTAACAAAGTAAGTGGTAAATATGCACTCATGCATGACCTGCAAACGCAATTTTTAACATCTATAGATTTATTGTGCTTATTCCACAGTTCTGGGCCTCCATTTTGAAGAAGAAACAAATTACAGCAGTCATAGCTCTCAATCTCAGTTCATCATGCGCTGGAGATCTGCAAACTCTTGCAAACACCTTTACATACCGAACAGTCTCCAAAGTTTGAAGCAGTACATTATCTGCTCACTCCAACCAAGGCAAAAGTAAAAAGATGGCAGCAGGATACAGGATATAAAAGCAGTGTCAGAAAGGAACTAAGGACTGGAAACCAAAAAGAAAGAAACCTGACAGTCTGAAGGGTCTGGGGAGCAGTGTGTCGCCTGAATCTGCTGCCAATACTTGGAAAAAAGTGTCTGTACTCTTCATCCTTTGACAGCTGTCTCATATCTGACTGACGGACAGCCCAAAACAAGCAGTGGCACAGATAACATAAAGAAGATGAAATTGCCGAAATGTCTTTACCCTGAGCGTCAATCCTGATCTTACTAAGATAGCGATGGCATTTGCTTTATAATCCCGCTGCTACAATTCTTCCAAAGGACTGTGGAAACAAAGGCTACGTTTGAAATCCTCACAAACACGCTGCTCACTGACTCGGATTCAGAGCAGTGCAAAAGATTCCCTTGTGACAAAAACCGCACAGCACAAGCATCCAGCTGTATGAACCTCTGATAAACACACTCCTTCTGATGCCCCAAAAGGTTACTCAAGCTTACGGCGAACAATGCAGCCTATGCGTGGAGCTGAACGCATTGCATTTTTATACAGTACTTCATTTGATAGCATTCGTGAACAGAATTTGTTTGACACAAAGTTTCAATCTGATGTGAATTGCTCTACGCCATTCTCCTAAGTCGTGAGCGATAAAAAATGTCTTCGTAAATCCTTCAAACTGGAATGTCTGTGTGGATCTCATTTTTCTTACCCCCTCACAGAAGGGCTCTGTCAATTCTAGGCGTTGACTGCTGCGATCTTCAGTAGTTTGCTTGGTTTTGTGTTAAAATATCTGGGGCCTCATTTATAAACTGCTGCATACGCACAAAGAAGGCGTAACGCCACTCACGCGCAATAGTTGGCTTTTAGAAGCAGGCTTGATCCGAAAAATGTGCGGTCCTTCACGCAAAGCGCTGGACCGCCACGTACTACGCACAAAAACGGGTGAATCAGAAGTGGCGACCGTCGGCGGATGAGAAAACTGTGAAGTGTGTGAAACTGTAGACCGTTTGTGTAAAAATAATGGCAATAGGCCCACTGCCTCTCATAATAGAACATCGAAACTTCACAAAGTAAAGCTTACAGTTAACAGCCTACTGACGATCACCGTCATCCATTGATCTGCAAAAGAAATGCCAAATTAACACATAGGCCTATTTCCAAAAAGAAAGTGAAATATGTTCTGCAGTAATATTGGCATGTTATGCAATTCATCCTCATATATAAGATGGGTAAACAGAACGTTCATAATGTACAAAACTCATGATTGCACATGTATGTCTGTCCTAAATTGGAGTAGATATATATATTGAATTAGATAGTCAGCTAGATATAGATAATTAGGGAGATATATATATATATATATATATATATATATATATATATATATATATATACACACACACACACACACACACACACACACACACACACACTATATCAATAAATAGGTCCACTGGGGGAAAGCTGTTTTCATAGTAAAAATGTCTTCATCAGCTACGGAATTCATGATATTCATGCATAGCATACGCCTTTAGTTTGTTTTATTTTGTATAAAATAGCTAACATATGATGTCTCACCCATTCAGAAAGCTGTAAGGAATTACATTTGCTCTGAACTCTTTCCCATTTCCAAGAGTATTAAAACTACATTGGTAGCTTGTCTATCATGCAAGAATTAAATGGATGGAAATAAATGCCCATCACAATGAACGTAACTACGCACAATGGCTGATATTGCGCCTTAGAAGATGTGGAAATTAAATGGAAGGATTCGGCGTGAACGCATCTTCTTAAACAACAAAGGTGTGGAAAACATAGATTATTTATTCAAGAATTCTCCTCATTTGTGCAGTTTATTTCCAGTTAGGACAGTTCTATTTCACCCGAATCTTGGCCACCTCCTCACTGAATTAATGACTAGTACGCTTTTTGCCTCAAGTTTTGATGTTTGACCATTTCCTTTTCATTTCGGCCACAGTCGAGGTTGGGTGAGGCTACAGCATTTACGGGCGTCTGTAATCATTTGCCAGCTCAAATGCCTTTTTGTCATTAGTAATGCCCACACTAAAAAACATTTTCCCCTCTTTTCCACCTCTCCGGAATCAGATAGCTTCTACTTTACATTGAGTGAAGTTACGGTTTTTTTATGTTCCTCTCTGTGTTTAACATGATTTCGCAATCAACTGAATATTAACTGTGGGCGTTTCATGGACTATTTATGGGCAACTATGGGCTGCACATGAAGCTGCGTGTACATTTAGAATTGATTGTGATTTATTAAGGGAAAAATTCATATGGATGTGCGTGCGCACGGTTTTATAAATCCGAATATTTCTGTGCGGACGCACGTCTGATGTTTCATCCGAATACTCACTTCTGACGCAAATCCTACGGAAGTTTTATAAATGAGGCCCCTGAACTTTGCCGTCTAGAACTTGCGCAACCACCAGACCAGATGTGATCCAATCTAATCAAAACTATGATTAGTGAAGATCAAAGTTAAGATTATTCATCCACTAAAACACTGAGCAAGTCTGGGATTGCATTCTCCTCTTCAGTGAACCTGTGAAACTCCTACTGTATTTATGAGATAGGTAGTCAATATTATGGCTTCAAAACAGAGGAACAAACCCCAAAAGCTCAATAATCAATGGCAAAAGATATACAGCATACCCATCTCAAGAAAAAAAAAGGGAAGGAAACCACAATAACAGCACAACTCCAAGAAGACCAAAAATAATTAAATACGGCCAACTCAGAGAGATGGACAAGACAGAGAGAGCGAAAACACATGAAATACCAGACAACAAGCAGGGATGTAAAAACAAAGACCAGACAGGAAGTTTCAGGAAATCAAATGCTAAAACAAATCAACATTGACATTTTTTTAAAGCTTTACATCTAAGCATACCTAAAATATTGTTTTTGAGCTATAGCTTCACATTATCAAACTTGCAATATTTCTGACTTAGTATTAGAATATGGCTCGAAGTCATCTTAGGATACTGTTGTGGAACAAGGCATCCATTTGTTCAAAAGGCCTGGAGAAAACAAATGCTGCGTTTGAAATATCACATGTCTCTCTCACACAAATCCTACCGCTTTATGGCTCAGGTTCAAAAGTGAAGTACAAAAGATTCCCTTGTGACAAAAATCTCAGCGCAAAGCATACAGCTGTATGAAGTCTGATAGCACAAAATACTTGAGCAACCAACGGCATGGAGAATACTGAATTAAATTGCATGAACTTCTAATTTCAGCCGTGCACTTGATATGACCTACGCATCATTTCGCAATCTTGTTCCCTTTTTGTGCGGTTAGTGATGATGGCATTGGTGCAGGAAATTGGAGCCTATCATTCAACTGAGGCCTAGTCCGTGGAATCACTGGCGGCAGGGTTTAATAGAGCTCAGTGGTGATTGGAGCCCCCTAAGAGATTAAACCACAGTCTTTACATAATGAACAGCTTGATGGAATTACAAAGGTACTTAATGGCATCGTAAAATACCATCATCGCCCATGCCGACTATCCCAAAATGCATTAACTATCCATAATCGGGGCATTGAATAACGGTCAGTCTACAAAACAATATTGACGCCTACCTGGGAAACCCTTAGAATTGGTTAATTATTGATATTACGGCAACTGGTCTGTGCATTTAGAGTGATGCTGGATTCAGGGAGTCACAGAAAATGGCATTATTAATGGATATGAAAGCCTCCCTCAATGTGGCTAAACCATGTTCACACAGCAGCTAAAGTGCTAATAAAAGCCCAGTTATTATTTAACAGGATTTGATGGAAAAAATGCACATCCTGATATAGCCAAGTTAGACTTGTTCCTGTCAACATATGTGGTTTATCCTGGAACAACATACCAGTCTAAAAATATGTCCTAACTCGAGCCCTGACCCCTAAACCTAACACCTACCCCTAAACCTACACCTACCTCATACCCTAAACCTATCCCCGAAACTCGTCCCCTACCTCTAAATCTAACCTCTACCCCTATCCCTAACCTCTAAGGCCCCTGTCCCAAAACTTCCTCAGAGTCCACACTTCGGTTACGCCATGAAGTGCAGACCTATAGTGCCCTTAGCGTCAGTCTTCAAGGCGCATTGAGAGGTATTTTTGGACAGACTCAGTAGTTACGCGGAAACAGGAAGACGGTCTGGTTGTTGCATAGACAGTATAAGAAGTACAAAAACAGGATTTATTTCTATTTCTGAAATCTTATGTCCATGTGAATACTAATCAGCCTGCTTTTAAAGCTCTATAATTGTATATGCCACCTGGGCATTACAATAGATGTCATGGTTATGTAAATGATAAAAAAAGTTGTACAGATAATACATAATGTTCAATTTTAACACAAAATGAAAATGAGTTTAAGAAAAATTTATAGATTTCAATATTCATAATACGTCTATGACTCAGTAAAGCCAATACATTTGGTTCCATTTATGATATTGAATCATGTAATGTGATACGTATTATTTAGACACTCTTATTATGTTTGACATATCAACCACTGGTCTCTAAAGGTCGAATAGTACTGTACAACTGGTAAAATGTACGGCTGTCATAACCATAATGAGATACTTACACCTTTAATATTCTATCTTTACAATCCGTGAGTGAAATCTCTCACATCTGTCTGTCTGATTGGTCTTTCGCAAGGATTCCTGGGTAGATGAAGTGAGTGGAGCCTGCACCTCTATGGGCTTCGCGGAAGACCGCTTCAAGGGAACAAAGGGGGCGCTGCTGAGCACACTTCAGAGCGTTAAAATCCCAAATGGGACAGCCTACGGACTCGTAGACTCCGGCGAGCATGCGCAATTTAAGTCCACCGAGACCGCAAGTCCGCGTGAGGTGCGCTGATTGCGACAGGGCCTACACCTAACCCCTACCAGTAAACCTAAACCTGACCCCTAAACCTGGAACCTGACCCTAAACCTAACCCCTTTTCCCTAAACCTATCCCTTACCTCTGAAATCTAACCCTGAACCTAATCCCTACCCTAAACCTTAACCCTACCCATAACTTGTCCCTAAAATCAGAGGGAACTCGATGTAGAAGCTGTAACACTGATGTAAGAAGCACCTAACATTGAGCCTAAACTGGGCATAAACTAAACTTTTTTCCCTCAATCTGATTGGTTGAATGGCAACATTGTTCCAAGATCAACAAATATGTTGACCTATGAACATGTTGTACCTGGCAAAACCATGTTCTGTGGAAAAACACACCTCTATGCAAAACTCCAAAATACCTATACACACAATTGGTTGGGTTCAGTGATCTCAAATCTTTTAGTGTCATTTCATTTTGAACTGCCAGGATATACACCAACCAATGTAATATAACATTGACAACGTTCACTGTCACAGATTTCTAGTGCCATTCACTGGACATTTAACTTCTAAAGTGCCACAAACGCAGCAAGAATGAGCATAATATCATATTGCAGAAATGTCGCCACAAGCACATTTTTCCACTGAGCCTTTGTTGCATTATTTATGGCTAAAGTGAGAGAAAAAATAAGAAAAAAGATTTTGCTTTCGCATTTGTCTTTGTAAGCTGTTGCACAAATATAACTGTTTCTTCAACTTCAAGTTTTCTCTCCAAAATCTACTCAATTCTGTTTCATCAAAAAGACAAGTGAAGAGCATTCTTCAGCTGCAGTGAATGAACCAATTTCATTCTGTGAGACTGAATTGATGATAAAGACCAGTGTCTCTTTAAACTGAAGAAAATACTTTGGTAAACCAATATAAGAAGTGTGAAAAGATCTCTCCTGAAAAGTCCACAGAGCCAATGCTGACATTCATGAACTGCCCGACATACCTGTCAATCCCAAACACCATACGGAGGCTAAGTACCAAAGAAATGCTGATGTATGAAAACATTCAAGAGGTAACATCGGTTTAGTCTAAAGCACTTGCAAAGAAGCACGTACCAAATGAAGCCACAAGCCATTCATTTACTCGATGCCATTCTCCCTCTCTACACATCTTTTCAGCTCATCCTGCCTTCATTCTCCCCCAGCTGTCTCGCTGCATTCAGTGTGGGAGCATGCACGAACCGTGTACGCCCTCCACACATTTGCCTCCTGGGGAAATCCGGCTTCGACAACACACACACGACCCTTCCCCCGCAGTTCCAGCTGGAAATCCTCTGCAAGTCGAAACCTCAAACGGCTCACCGTCTGAGCCCACGCAGCAGCCGCGTGACGCGCAGCCTTTCCAAGGTCAGCGACTTCTTCCTTCCGCCTCGACTTCAGCGACTCTTGTAACTGGCAGAATTCAAAGGTTTGGTCAGGAACTCATGAAACTCGGAAAGGCTGTCGTGATAGAAGGCTCTGGTCCCCTTTCCATACAGACAGTTAGGAATTTTTCTTCTATCCTCTGACCCAAACTCGTGCTCCACGCTCTGATTCGAACAAGATCAGATGTCATGTCACAGCAAGGTGCAATTTTCATTAACCTCCAGCTGCGCTATGATTCTCCACGTGCCAGCCCTGCAACCAGTCCCATTGCTGATTGATTGATGAAAGTCAGTGGGCTCTCCCCCTCCCCTCCTCCTTCTTCAAGGGCTCAGGTAATTTCACATTTTGGACCTGTTCCCCCCTCCCCCTCGCAGCTCTGAGCATCATTCTCCGACAGGCTCGTGCTCGGCAGAACGCTCCCCGGCAGATTTGTGGTGACGGCATGGGGCAAATGCAAAGCACCCCAACCACAGCGTGGCTGCGTCACGCTGAAGCGTGTTCGGAAAAGGGGAACAGGTGACATTGGACAAAACACTGCTTGACGTCTGTCACCTTTTTTAACTTTCATCCAATGAATGTGCAATGCTGTGTGTCATAACATATAAACGTATTCGTATTGTGGGGCAAAACTGAAAAAAAATAAGTAGCTCAATATAAGTAATAACTGGTATAAGTTCTGGGTATCCAAATGTCTGCACTGAAATTTTTTTTTTTGGACCATTTGCTGTGACTCGTCAAACCCTTGCCAGGTTTTTCTGGATGAGTGACAGCGTGAGGCTCTGAAATAGGAAGTAGGAATCAGGTGGAGCAAATCCCCACTGTTCTCACTCAATCAGTAAACCCTTCACACGATGTTATTTTTGTTACATAAAGGATTTCTGCTGCGTCTTTATAAGGCAGGATTTTGGACTGAGGGCAAGTGGTTGTTAGTTAGCAAAACTGGCTAACAAAGCCTTTTTCTGAGATGCATCTCGTTTCTATTCCCATCACAAAACTGACGTCTATTACTGATGCAAGCAGAAAGAGAAAATGATATGATCTTCACTTAAAGTAAATGATACAACTTGTTTTATCTTAAATATCATCAAATCAAATGTAATCTTTCACATTTTAAGAAATCCCAATCATAATTTGAAGGTGTTTCTCATTACTATCATTTTGATGTGTTTACCATTTAGAAGAGGGAATGTGCCGTGACGTCACCGTCTGGTCACGTGCCTGAGTTTCTCACAGTGAGTTGCAAAAGACTTGAGCGGCTGTATATGTTTTCAGCGTGAATGCCGCAAAAAACAAACACAACACATATAAAGTGGGAAAGAGCTTTGCGATTGACTGTACAATTACATTTCTCACAAAATTTTAGGCATATCTTTACAAGATGTAAAGAGAAAGGAGCAAATGGATCGTGCAATTCACAAACTGGACTCCAGTCAGCGAAGGTGGATCTGCAGTTATCATTTTGTGTCAATATGCTGAATTTAGCTGTAAAACCATACCCATATATTTTGTATTGTTATATATATTAACAACTCATCAATTAAATATTTATCATTGCCTATTCTGCATTATTGGATTTTTCTTAATAAACACTGACCAAAAAAAAAAAAACTATAAAGTTTTATGGCTGGATCGATATGATGATATATAGGCTATATATAACTCTATATAAGCCATCACCCGAATTAGAACCTACCTATATTGTATTTATATAAAGCATTCACAGGCAAATTTGCTTTATGTTTACCGTCCATATTGCTTTCATTTCCCTGGCGTCTAAATCAGGCAAACATAAATGTCAGGCAACACGATTCCTGGCTGCATGTCAATATCCATGGATCACTGGATCTCTAGTAAGTGAGGAACACTATATTGAGTCCAACATTTAGTTTAAATTGATAAAATTGTTCGTTTTAGTCGCATTTTCGCAGTTTCCCCTATTAAATCCAGTCACTAGCAGCAGATCTTTTGCCACTCAGTCAGGCTGAGGGGGGTTAGTTCCGGCGGGAAGTGACGTCAATGCATTCCCTCTATTATCATTTTGAAATGCATGTTTATACACTTTTCGTTTATTTATCTTTATGCTTCAAATATAGCTAATTGGCTTAGGTTGAACTTTTGAACTTGCTGTTTAGACAGACCAGACCACAAATGGTTGAATGTCTCAATGTTAACGTGCTAACATGTGTATGTTAGCTAAACATCTTGCAGTGTGCGGGCTAACACCTCAGAGTGTGAAAACATATACACTAGATATGTATGTGTTGTGTGTCTGCTTCGATGTAATATACTATGAAAAGAGGAACTGACAAGCAACTGTATAATATGGAGATCAGTTTCAGCACAGTCTATACCTCTGGAATCAGACTTTTCAAAGAGAGATCTCTCAACCAACTTTACATTATCTTTAGGCTTAAGAATATTATACTCGGAGTGTTTTAATTAGATTTTACTTAGAAATATTAGAAATGATTTTTATCTTATTTATTAAAATTTTCATCCTGATTTTGAGTGATGATTGATCGTTATTTGAAAATCGAGATCAGAGTAGACATATTTTCGCAGTTACTCTTCCTGACTCTTAAATTCGGTCCATCATCTGTAATTCTTGATAAATTCAAAATAACTGTTTTTATTCTGTTGTAGATTTTTTTTCAAGGACCACAAATTACAAATGGATGCGAGAATTATCCACATTTAACCTTTATATCTGCTTTGACATGAGGATAAGTATACACCATTATCTGTCAAATGCTCAAACAAATGGCAGTTGATACCACCAAAAAAAAAAAAAAAACACAGTGGACTTTTTTAACAGAGCATACACACAATTATGGGTCTTTTCTACAGTAGTGAGCTTCATAGACATCTACCTTTAAATGGGTCTTGAACTGGCTTTTTAAATTGGATTATATTGTTGTCTGAGGTCAACTTATTACGTTCGCTGCTTTTCCATTAAAAAACATCAAAATGAATAAGTAATAAGCTATTTTGTACCCTAGTTTTCAGCCTAGCTGAAAAGTCTCGGTTTTGATGGCGTCTCGCACTGAAGACTTGGAAGTAAACGCCAACTGGCTGTAGTGGATAACAGTTTTGCATATTATAATGAGTTTCACTCTCTAATCGGTTTGTCGTCACAAGGTAGGCCTATGTTATTTAGCTATGCATGTAATGTGCGAATCGGTGGGTGGGGCTTAACCGGCCGCGTGTCAAAGTAGGCGTTGATCTTCTTCTGCGGGGTGGTGTTTTATCCTCTTTGACGTCATACTTCCCACTTTGAAAAACGAGTCGTTTGCTGAGCCTGGTGTCAATAAAAGCTTTTATTGGACTAACAAGGACGTTTTCAGTTCTTAAACTTACAGGCATATTCTTATAATATGATGAACTCTTAGATGTCAAAAGCTCAAGGAAAATTTGATTTCTCAGTTCATCACCCCTTTAATGCAGCATCCAATACTGAAATGTCACCAAGTAAGTGAGTGATTAGGAAAGGTATGTAGACACCAACCGTGTAATTCAAACAACGATTTTTCTATGTCAATCTATGAATAAACAAAGTTTTAGTATTAAAAGGCTGAAAACTTAAGACTATTAGATTATTTTAGCCAACAAAACAGTAATGCTAAAGGGTAATGCTAAACGATTATCGGCGCGCGTTATTCACAGTGTTTTCTTTTTTTTTTGTGTTCACACCCAAGCGATTTTCGCTGACGATGAGCCAAGTGAACATGCAAATTCATTCCCTGACATTAGATGGCGCCTAATGTAAAGCATAAATAGTCCTGACTTTGTAGTCTCTGTTCGTGTTTGTCATAGTTCCTTATGTTCCGAACACTAATGAGACCAGCAGCTCTACATTCACCTTTGCCTTGCATCTTCCTCGTCTTATTTCTTCCCGGCAGTGTAGACGCTACTTGGCATATATCTTCCTTCGCCATTACGTATGTGTGCTCGGCAAGACCGTTTTGTGTTTGAGCGCCCAAAGTTGTGTTTTACTGTAACTTCAGAAGCTTCAGACATGTGAGCAAAAGCGCAAATCTCAAACAAACCAACCTGAGGCATTTAAAAAATGACACTTTATGTGTGCTGTTTTTCGCATCGGTTTTGAAAAACAGCACACGTAAAGTGTAAAGTGTAATTTACTTGAAAAAGTTAGTTCAGGCAAGAATTTAAAAAACTACTGTAAATTCCATTTCAGTACTTAATTCAAGCGAGTAGAAATTGAAGTGTAATATCAACTCAATAAAATTAAGTAAAAATTACTCTGATACTGGGGTTCCCATCATGCACTGGACCTTGAATAATTAATGAGGCTCATTTTTCACTGGTTTCCAGCTGTATTTACACTGTTTTATCATTGATTTTTGTTGTCAGTATTTGTAACTTGCCATTTTGTGACATTTCGAGTAAATTTTTTGCTCAAAATGACACATTCAAACACAAAAACGACCCATCAAATGTTACCGCCATTGTGTATTGTCTACCAAGTATTGAGGTGTTTGCATTCACATGTTGTTTAACATCTGACATGATGTAATATAAATTACTTTGATGATCTAAGTAAAGCACATACTATAAATGACTGATAAAATTCAAGATTGTTGTTTTTTGTGAAATTTAATGCAAGAGGAAATCGATATTAATCAACCTTTTACTAGCCGAGTTAAAATTATTTATTTTTTGTAAAGTTTACTTAATTCCATATTCCAAGTAAATTTAACTTAAAGATTTTTAATTAAAGCTACTGATGAATATGTTTAGGTTTTTACTTGGCAAATCAAATTTACTAGCATTTTCTGAGCGAGATAGTTTAGCAAGCATTTTTTCAAGTAAATCTTATTCCAAATTTTTTACAGTGCACGAGGGGTTAAACGTCGGCGAATATAGCGCTGAAATTTGTCCCGGTGTGAACAGGCCTTAAGAGCTAAAATGTAGCTCCTTGCGTTTATTACACTGCAGACTCAATTCACAATTCATTTCAATACATCTTACCATTAGCATGTAGCATATGTACAACATGATGCCTTAAAGACTTCCTGGGTCATGCTAATGCTACTACAAATAACAAGTTTTATAATGACTCTGAATCTTTAATCTTTAACGTTTGCCCCCCACAGAGTTCACTGCAGTGTATTCTCTGGGATTGCCTTGTCCATATTATGGATGAATGTGACGCAGTCTTTGGCCAAAATGAGGCAGCATACAGACAGCTCACTAGGTTTTGGAGTGCAGCGTTGGTCTATATGTCAAAAAAATAAAAAATAAAACATGAAGCCAATTTCCATAAAGTATATTGTGCTTAATCCTGCTGTCACAGCTCGGGATGATTTTGCTGACATTTGAATATAGCCTCAATTTTTTACCTTGCAGTTCAGCCTGGTTGCAGAGAACTCAAATATTGAGCGTAGCTACCTTTATCACAGCATTCGATTCGATACGTCATTGCACAGCTGTCAGATAAGTCATATCAGCCGCGTATCCCAGCCAGCCCTTCTGTGTGCTTCCCCCTTTCTAACCTGGATTGTTTTCTCTGCCCCTTTTAAAATTGGAAATAGCTTTGGTAGGAACGTTCGAGTTGCTCTAACAAAAGGTGAACCGTCATCTAGGTAAAGGTTATCAGATGTGGTGCCCTGCAAAGTTTCTGGCACCCATCCTGAGCGCTGGCTAATTCCAGGCTGAATAAGCAACGTAAACATGTATCCTTGCTGCAAATGCCAGACAATACTCCAGTGCCAATTAGTTTGACACTGTTGTAAAACATGGACGATGTATCCTGGAAGCACCCTGCTTGCTTCATGCATTGGTAATGACAAAAGAACCTAAATTGCCTTTCTCTGCTGCCCTTGAAATTTTAAATGGTTCGCTCTGTCTCTTTCCATTTGTCTTTCATGGTTCCTGATCTCAGAGTCATACTCTCTCAACAATATAAAGTGTTGTAAAAATGGCCGGATGCCCTTCTGAACGCTTTGTAGGGCTTATTTTGTTTTAGATTTGATTTTTAGGATGCTGAGATACATTTTTGCAGATGTGTTAAACCAAAAAAAAAAGCATCATATCTGTACAATGGCCTTAAAAAGTCACGTAAATCACTCGTATGAATGTTTTTGCATTTGATATGAGATTATCCAAGACAAATGCATGTTAAAAAATATATGCATTATTCAAAATTAAGACTAAATGTTTTTAGCCTCCAAATTCAAAGGGCCAGAATTATTCTTAGAAATATTCAGTTTTAGCAGGATCGACTGGACCATGAGGACCCTTCACACATCTTGGCAGTAAACATCATTACGATTCATCATGTGATTTCATTATCATTAACATCGGAACATGTGGTCTATTAGACTGGCTCCATAAGTGTTATGAATATGGGTATTAACATTTAAACTAATGCTATACATATTAAGGATTCACAATGCATACTCTCTTTTATATGGACCATGTGTTACGTTAAGAAACTTAGTTTGAGGTCTGTAAGCTCAGTTAGAATTTCAAATGTCTTATGAAAAATACTTATTTCCAATACATATCTAATATTTTGGCCTAGATTTTTCTTAATGATGGTACCAAACCTCCAGACTAGCTATGTATCTTGCAATTTTAAAGTTAAAAATCCTTCAAAATGTCCAAAAGTTAATTGATGCAAGACAGTGAAGTGGTTTCATCTGACCTCAGAGAACCCTTCCCTTTGAATTCTGTGCCTTTTGCACTGGCTCGGGATAAAGTGGTTGTTATACTGAAGGTAAGACCATGCATTATGATGTAAAACACTATACCAGATTACAAATGTGTATTCTAACCTTTATAGAATGTAAAAACTTTTTACTTTGAAGTGCTGCTGTAGTCTGTGTGTATGGCTACTCGCTCAAATAAATAATTGCATGGAAATCAAATATTGATTGAATTGTGTTATCTGTGTGTTATCCGTAAAAAAAAAAAAAAAAAAAAAAAAAGTCCATCACAACGTACAAAACAATAGGAGTATATAGACCATATTACATTAATATTAAACCCTTAAGAGTTGTTGTATATTAATTGCTTTTTCATTGCCAATGTGTGAACAGCTTGTAATGAAAAAGAACAAGAGCTTCCCGACTTCCTAGGTTAGACTGATTTTTTATGTGAAAGGCTTGGTCATTTTTTTTTGCCAGGAAAATTTATGACACATAAAAAAGACATGAAATGAATTCTTATACGCTGTTCAATGCTGAAAGACCTATTCTGTACTGTAATGGCAAATTGTCATGGAAAGAAAAGGGATTAATACAAACTACAGTCCCACATAGCCAGATCTGTATAGTCTCAAGATCTAATTATCATAACAGTGTCATTTTAATTACCTCGTCTGAGGAATCGCAGAGCAGGTGTAAACATATCCACATCGCATTAATTATGATCAGATGCTTTATCAACTGCTGTTTTCTTACCGCTGTAGTTTTTGTTGTGTGTTAATTTTAATCCTGAGAAGAAAGTAAGCGGCACATATTTACATATTCATCTAAACGGTCCTTAGTAGCATGGACGGCACCTGGATGTCGTTAGCAGTATATTGTTGCAAAGGTATTTACAACTACTGTAACTTTTAAGCAAAGATTGGAAAAGAACTTTGGCATTAGTATATTTGGCCATTGTATCACATTCAGTCTCTTGTACTTTACGTGTGCACAATTGCGAGCACAAACACGAGCAGTAAGTTACTGGCTGCAGTTCATTTAACAGCCACTGGTGTCACTAAAAACAAGGATTTTCCAAGGATTTTTCTAAATTTTCACCACAATCTATCAAGGGGGTAATCCATCGGCCGGAAACTGAAGCCTCGTGGGAGCTGCCATTGTAGCAGAACTTCACCTGCTGTTAGCATTCCATTGATTCATTTTGGTGTCACTTTGACTGTGAAGAACTTTACATTTGAGGCGTCCAAAGACTTAATTCAAGACTTAGTTTTTGTAACAATAGGCTAACGATTGCATCATAACCAAGCAAATTTCTGTCGCACAATAGCGACATAACCGTATAGACAGGAGCAGAAGCTTGCAGATGATCTTTTACTGTCTATGAGGCAATCGGAGGGACATGGAGGCATGCAATCTATAGGCCTAACTGAGACCCAAGATGGCGCTTGGCGTGTTTGTACTGAAATGAGAATGTGAATCTGCAGTAGTTATAAGTTGGGTTCAATCAGTGTTTGAATTACCATAATTACGAGATTCTGGTTGTGTCCCAAATGGCGAACAGGTCCTCACTGCAGAACAAGAAATCCAGGGCGAAATCCTCCCATCTTACATATACGTAAACCTACCCATCTCCGCTTCCTGATCCCTCACCCAACCCCTAAACCTTCCTATCTCCACCTCCTGATCTCTAACCCCATCCCTAATCCTACCCATCTCTACCTCCTGATCTCCAACCCCATCCCTAATCCTACCCATTCTCCGCTTCCTGATCCCTAACCCCACCCCTAATAATACCCATCTCCACCTCCCTGATCTCTAACCCCATCCCTAAACCTACCCATCTCCGGCCCCTGATCCCTCACCCAACCCCTAAACCTACCCATCTCCACCTCCCTGATCTCTAACCCCATTCCTGATCCTACCCATCTCCACCTCCCTGATCTCTAACCCCATCCCCTAATCCTACCCATCTCCGCTTCCTGATCCCTAACCCCACCCCTAATCCTACCTATCTCCACCTCCTGATCGCTAACCCCATCCCTAACCCTACCCATCTTCTGCCCCCTGATCCCTAACCCCACCCCTAATCCTACCCATCTCTGCCCCCTGATCCCTAACCCCACCCCTTAATCCTACCCATCTCCGCCCCCTGACCTCTAACCCCACCCCTAATCCTACCCATCTCTCCGCCCCCTGATCCCTAACCCCACCCCTAATCCTACCCATCTCCACCCCCTGATCCCTAACTCCACCCCTAATCCTACCCATCTCCACCTCCTGATTTCTAACCCCATCCCTAATCCTACCCATCTTCGCCCCCTGATCCCTAACCCCACCCCTAATCCTACCCATCTCCACCCCCTGATTCCTAAACCCACCCCTGAATCCTACCCATCTGCGCCCCTGATCCATAACCCAACCCCTAAACCTACCCATCTCCACCTCCTGATCTCTAACTCCATCCCTGAATCCTACCCATCTCCGCCCCCTGATCCCTAACCCCACCCCAAATCCTACCCATCTCCGCCCCCCTGATCCCTAACCCCACCCCAAATCCTACCCATCTCCACCCCCTGATCCCTAACCCCACCCTAATCCTACCCATCTCCACCCCCCTGATCCCTAACCCCACCCCTGAATTCTACCCATCTGGATTTCGTGCACTGCAATGAGGTGCTACTGCAAATGGCACACATATACGCTGTTTACTTATGCCCTATGTACGTAACGTTGAATTGTACGACTTTTATAAGGCTATTTTGTCATTCAACGTCAGAATCTGATAGCCTTTGCTATCAACTAAATCGGTTAATTAAGTGAATCATCCTGGTAATAAAAGTGCACTTTTTCCTTTTTGGAATTTCCGTTGTGAACACACTACTCGCACTACTCGCACTACTACAAAACAGCATAGAACAGAGCATTAATACACAAACTGGGATAAAAAGTGTTAACATTCTCGTAGAAGTCGTACAGCTTGTAAATCTGAGAGCTCCGTTTTGTCATAGAAACATATAATTCCACTCAGAGTAGAACGTCATGTGTTGCCAAGCATGGCATGAACGCAGCAATCCATGCAAGAAAGATATGAAAGTACTCTGGTTTCGGTTCTCTGCAAAAGTGCCTGCCAATGACAATGGCGAATATTAATATGCTACCACTGTGTGCTACTACTGACCAATCAAAATCAAGCAATCCTTGGAGCGGTAAATAATAAAAAATATTGATAAAGCCCTTATTTGCAGGTCGTCGAATTTCATGTTTGCACTGGGAATTAATATGGAATCGCCACAAAAAATAAATACATAAAATAAGTCTAAGCAATAAACTACTATATACAATAATACATTATGTATACTTTGGTATTGCCGCACCTGTCTATTTGCGTGCATTTGCTCTTTAAATAAGATCATTTCCATGCCAATATTGTGTCTTATAAAATATTCCATTTCCAGCACAACATTTACAATAAACAATAACAGTCTCCACATAAATTAGGTTTTTAAAGCATTTATACACTGTATTCTGCACATCCACTTATATAGGCGCATATGGACCATAAACTCTGTTCTCTTTAATGATTAAAAACCCTAGAAAAGTACCAGATGGTGTCAAAAAACAGGTGGCTAATTATCTTACCACAGCTTTGCACCTCTGCATCAGACAGTAAAAAGCAAGCACCATTTAGACACAGTTAAGATTTAGTCAGCTTCTGCTTTCTGTGTGCGCTAATGAGCAATGCAGTGAAGTGAGAGGAGCTCTAAAGATAATGAGAAGCTGGACAGAAAACCTCCACCAGAGACATTTCTAAAAATCTCGGTGACCACGTTTACCTGGAGATATGTGACGTAGACCAATGGCAATTCTTGAAGGTTAAATGTTGTAAACAACATTAATTAGATGTACATGTTTGTGCATTAATTAGATGTGCATTTTTGTTTTTGTTGAATTACTTAAGCTACACTTGGAATTTAATGACCGTGAAAAGTTTTAATAAAAAAAGGAAATAATCAGAGTCAGAGCTGGTGGCCCACCAAGCATAACGTAAGTGTTATATTCATATCAAAGTGTCTTTAATGATTAGGTTGCAGTCACCATGGTCTAAATTAATACTTTAATTATTTTTGATCTGCAAGCCAATTTAGAACTTCATAAGAGTAAAGCCAGAATACTATTACCGCCTATGTTTCATATTTACAGCATTGATTTTGTAGGAAAAATCAGAGAAATCCTTTAGAATTTGAACATGATAAAACTGAAACATTATCAAATACCGAAAATATTTAATTAGTGAAAATAGGGCCAAGTGATGGAGGTGTGTAGACACCTAATGTATCCGCTAGTGTTCTCTTTCTTCTGCTCTTGAGTCTATGGAAGCCCACAGCAATTTTGGAGTCTCCAACTCAACCCTCTAGCGCCACCAACTGTCCAAAGTTGGATTCACATTTCAGCTAATAACTTTACCAAAAATAAATTCAAACTCCTCCTAGACCTGATGCTCGGATTTTCACTAAAATTGAACAAGATCATGCTGACCCTAAAAGTAACTGCCAATTGAATTCGACGAAGAGCATGCCAAAATGGACATCATCTCCACAACGCTTCAGCATACTCAGACCAAACTTGGGTACGTTTACATGACGGCGATTTGCTAAAAAACGGAAAAGTTATTCCATTATTTTTTTGCATATGCGACAACGTCTGTCAAAACGATCCCTGTTCACACGGATCTGCGAAAACGCTGTATTATTCATGCTAGGCCAGTAGTTGGCGATGTCAAAACAGGGTTGTGTAAATGGCCTCTTAGTGTGTGTTATGACATTTTCGTCAAAAATGCTCTATTTAGATTCGGTGCTGCATTGTAATGATATTGGTCTTATTACATTCTCTGGGTCATGCTGAGAACATAGATAGCAAATTTTGCCATAAGTCTTGTCCACCATTTTGATTTTCTTTAAAAAACTAAATTTTTTAAGTCCTCCAAGACCGTTTTTCCAATTTTCACCAAATGCAAGATATTTAGCCCATGCCAGCAAAAATAAATGGATTTCGTGTTGACAGATGGAACCATTTTCATATGCCATGCACGTCAACAAATTTTATGACATTTTGCCAAACATCTGAGGCTGCATGTCTGCAAAGATTTGATACATTGACACCAAACTTTATGTGTGTGATTGTCACCCAACACTGAACACACCAGATCAATGTGGTTTGTCAGTGCAACTTATTGGTCAAAAGCAATGAGCAATATGTCACATTTCAAGTGATTGTATTTATGGGCTTTCAACCAATTTGCTTAAAATAGTCTCCAAATGTCTTAACTAGGGATGCACAGGGTCTGAAACCAATGATTATTTATATTTTAAAGCAGATAACCAATATATTGGCCGAAAAGAGCCTGATTTTTTGAGAGCCTGATTGCAGAAACAAGTTTTACCATTAAAAGCCATGTACCAAGCACACAATTATAATGTTCTCATTATAATTTGATGTAATTTTTATAAACAGACTTGTGCTGCACATCTTGCACTCACCTGTATTTTAATTTGTTGAAGTGATTCCAATCACGTCAAGTGTCTCAACTGAAGGAAATAGTACACTATGTATCAGCTTTAAAGGGTTAGTTCACCCAAAGATGAAAATTCTGTCAGTATTTGCTCACCCTTATGTTGTTCCAAACCTCTATGTGTTTTTTTGTTCTGCTGAACACAAATGAAGATATTTGGAAGAATGTTTTAATCAAACAGATCTCAATCCCCACAGATCTTAATCCACCATATAGAAAAAATACATACAATGGTAGTCAATGGGGATTGAGATCTGTGTGATTAAAACATTCTTCTAAATTTCTTCCTTTGTGTTCAGCAGAACAAATAAACACATAGAGGTTTGGAACAACATGAGGGTGAGTAAATACTGACAGAATTTTCATTTTTGGGTGAACTTAACCCTTTAATATATCGGGCAAAATGTTTTTATTGGGCCGATAACATTGAAAATTAACATAAATATAGACCGATACCGATATGGTGGCCGATATATTGTGCATCCCTAGTCTTTACTCATTTTTGCAGTTGCTCGCTACCTTGTATTTTAGCTCCTCATGCTGCCTCTGTGGTGCTTGGCCCCTTAATCACTGCTTGCAGCTATATTTTTTGTTTATTTTCAATTTATATTGAACTAAAATATAAGATTGTCCTAGTCTTTACTCATTTTCACAATTGCTCGCTACCTTGTATTTTAGCTCCTCATGCTGCCTCTGTGGTGCTTGGCCCCTTAATCACTGCTTGCAGGTTTATTTTTTTTATTATTTTCAATTTATATTGAACTAAAATATAAGATTATACCTAGTCTTTACTCATTTTGCAGTTGCTCGCTACCTTGTATTTTAGCTCCTCATGCTGCCTCTGTGGTGCTTGGCCCCTTAATCACTGCTTGCAGCTATATTTTTATTTATTTTCAATTTATATTGAACTAAAATATAAGATTATCCTAGTCTTTACTCATTTTCGCAGTTGCTCGCTACCTTGTATTTTTGCTCCTCATGCTGCCTCTGTGGTGCTTGGCCCCTTAATCACTGCTTGCAGCTATATTTTTATTTATTTTCAATTTATATTGAACTAAAATATAAGATTATACATAGTCTTTACTCATTTTTGCAGTTGCTCGCTACCTTGTATTTTAGCTCCTCATGCTGCCTCTGTGGTGCTTGGCCCCTTAATCACTGCTTGCAGCTATATTTTTATTTATTTTCAATTTATATTGAACTAAAATATAAGATTATCCTAGTCTTTACTCATTTTCGCAATTGCTCGCTACCTTGTATTTTAGCTCATCATGCTGCCTCTGTGGTGCTTGGCCCCTTAATCACTGCTTGCAGCTATATTTTTATTTATTTTCAATTTATATTGAACTAAAATATAAGATTATCCTAGTCTTTACTCATTTTCGCAATTGCTCGCTACCTTGTATTTTAGCTCCTCATGCTGCCTCTGTGGTGCTTGGCCCCTTAATCACTGCTTGCAGGTTTATTTTTTTTATTATTTTCAATTTATATTGAACTAAAATATAAGATTATACCTAGTCTTTACTCATTTTGCAGTTGCTCGCTACCTTGTATTTTAGCTCCTCATGCTGCCTCTGTGGTGCTTTCCCCTTAATCACTGCTTGCAGCTATATTTTTATTTATTTTCAATTTATATTGAACTAAAATATAAGATTATCCTAGTCTTTACTCATTTTCGCAATTGCTCGCTACCTTGTATTTTATCTCCTCATGCTGCCTCTGTGGTGCTTGGCCCCTTAATCACTGCTTGCAGCTATATTTTTATTTATTTTCAATTTATATTGAACTAAAATATAAGATTATACATAGTCTTTACTCATTTTTGCAGTTGCTCGCTACCTTGTATTTTAGCTCCTCATGCTGCCTCTGTGGTGCTTGGCCCCTTAATCACTGCTTGCAGGTTTATTTTTTTTTTTTTTTATTTTCAATTTATATTGAACTAAAATATAAGATTATCCTAGTCTTTACTCATTTTCGCAATTGCTCGCTACCTTGTATTTTAGCTCCTCATGCTGCCTCTGTGGTGCTTTCCCCTTAATCACTGATTGCAGCTATATTTTTATTTATTTTCAATTTATATTGAACTAAAATATAAGATTATCCTAGTCTTTACTCATTTTCTCAATTGCTCGCTATCTTGTATTTTATCTCCTCATGCTGCCTCTGTGGTGCTTGGCCCCTTAATTACTGCTTGCAGCTATATTTTTATTTATTTTCAATTTATATTGAACTAAAATATACGATTATCCTAGTCTTTACTCATTTTCACAATTGCTCGCTACCTTGTATTTTAGCTCCTCATGCTGCCTCTGTGGTGCCTGGCCCCTTAATCACTGCTTGCAGCTATATTTTTTATTTATTTTCAATTTATATTGAACTAAAATATACGATTATCCTAGTCTTTACTCATTTTCGCGAATTGCTCGCTACCTTGTATTTTAGCTCCTCATTCTGCCTATGTGGTGCTTGGCCCCTTAATTACTTTATTTATTTTCAATTTATACTGAACTAAAATATAAGATCAAAGAAGTAATTCACTTTCATGTCATTACTCACACATTTAATAATTTAAACCATCCAGTGGAACTAGATATAAATATTAGTTTGTTCTGCACACAAACCTGTTGAATGAGTCATTTGGACTATTTTTTATGGTGCTTTTAGTCTGTGTTTTTATTCCCTCTTTGGAACAGTCATGGTCACTCTGAAGTGTTTGTATGTAGAAATAAGCTCTGAAAAGATTCCATTAAAAATCCTACTTTTGTTTTACTGTGGAAAAAAAATAACACCCATGGCCTCCCCCCCCCCCCTGTTTTTTGGTGAACTATTCCTTTAAACAAATATGTTAAAGTTAAATAGTCCTAAATTAAAATAATATTACTTATTTTTTTAAGCAATGTGTTAATTTTTTTTTTATCTGAAGGTGGCTAAGTAACAACATCATGAAAACATCAAATGTTGACCCATAGAAGAGACTTTCCAATAAATCGTTCTTTCGGCAACATAAAACCGTAAACAAACTGCATTCAATCTATCACATTTTAGTGTCCATCATGATTCCTTGTTGCAATGTAAAGCACGCAAACCTACCCTGACAAAACAGCGGAGTACACAATTTCAGCAGAAGGATTTAAAGGTTTAAAGGCCATTTCCGATCCATGGGGTTACATCTCCATAATGGCCTCATTATTCATAACTATGGCCTGAAACACTGGGGTTGAGGTAATGAGCTCTTCAGTTGCTGAATATCACCTTTTCAGAAGCATTGTGTTGAAAATTCACATAGCTTGTGAGTACTACTCAAGAATTCAACACAAAGGAGACAATGCTGCTATGTTCTTAACTTGCTATTAGTTTTTGAGTTTGACTAATGTTCAGTAACGTTTTCACATACCGGTAATAAATATCTCTGGGAGTCAACATGTTATATATTTAAATTGTACAACCATTTAATTTTTTTTTGTAATATCTTCAGCTTCAAGCATTACACAGACCCTGCTGAAAAACAAAACACTAAAACAGCCTAAAGTGGTTTGTGGTCTTACACATGTGACCAGAGTCACATTGCATTATGGCAAACAAGATTGAGGTCGTTCACCCTGAGAAGCGTAAAAGCTGCACATCACCACAAATCACCTGAGAGATCCACAATAAAATGCATGAGAATTTAACAGTGTACTGTATAATAATCTTATACTCATTTATAACAACAACAACAACAACAACAACAACAACAACATTTACAACAAATTTACCTGATTATTTTTCATCTAATCATGTACTACAGTATGCATCTGTAGCAATGCTCAATACTAAATGAAAATTAACAACAGCAATAATAGTAAATAGATTGTCACTATGAATTATTATAATGCCAAAATTTTTACAGATACGCTGCATACATCAGAAGCAAATATGATTTAAAGGGGTGATGAACTGAGAAATAAAATTTTCCTTGAGCTTTTGACATCTAAGAGGTCATCATATTATAAGAATATCCTGTATTTTTCAGAACTGAAAACGACCTTGTTAGTCCAATAAAAGCTTTTATTGACACCAGCCTCAACAAACGCTTCGTTTTTGAAAGCGTGGAAGTATGACGTCAAAGACGAAGAAACCCCACCCGCTCATCAACGCCTACTTCAACACGGCCTACTTTTTTCAATAACCATGCATAAACAATATTCTCTCAAAAATACAAACATGTACATACATGTTGCTCACATATTATGGTAGCCCTGTTTGTGCTAAATAGAGTGTAATTTCACCTGTGCCATTAATATGTTTATAAGCACCTGAAAAAAGTACAAATGTCAGGGCATGTCAGAACATCTCAAGGAACTTCCAAATACACCTTGGTCCCCAGGGGTTAAATCTGACCCATAAAATCTAACATTTGCCTTTTTGTGCAAATAGAGACTGTAGATGTACTGGTCCTGAGTCAAATGTATTACAATTTAAGACTTGGGCAAGTATTTATAAGATGCCTGTGCACTTAGGGCAAATAAATGCCAGTTAGACCAACTTAATCTAGCCATGTAAGTGTACCACAACACCTGTGACGAATTTGGCTTGCCTGCCGGCCCAGGGTACCGTCTACAGTTATGATAAACATCCCAATAAACAGCAGCCCCTGGAAGATGTGAAATCCTTGGTCGCCCTAAATTAGGTAGAAGAACCCCAACTGAACGTATGATCAGTAGAGCATCTCTCACACTGCAACGTCCCATTATCTGTGCGGCTCATCATTTACAACAGTTTTTACCTTTATTCTTCAGCTCGCCAGAGCTCTCAACTGTCATTAGCTGTAAATCAGAGGCAGAACATGTGGCGGGTTAGGGCAAAGCTTTAATTACGCCAGCTGCAATGTTGTTTTGGTCGAGGTCACATGGCAGCGCCGCCGTCCATTCGCAAGTCCAGCGATGGAGATGCTTTGAAGCCCACACACACTGTAGGATGACCCATGCTCTCCCGCACCACATAAATGGTCGAATTCAACTCGGTCCCTTGTTCGAGTCAAACAAAAGTGAAATAATGAGCCAACTTCTCCAACTCAGAGTTTGAACAATTCTATTGACTTCTTGCTTTCGTCTGACAGGTGCGGAGAGAGGAACAGTCTGCTGCCGAATTTTTGAGCTATTGGTAAAATTAGGTGTAGACCTTTCTCAAATGGGTGCAGAGGGAGGTTGTCACACCTTTAGTGTGATTAATTAATGTTTGCTTCTCAACGCAAGCTCGAACCATGGAAGGAAAGTGAATGCTTCTTCATTTGTGTTGTCAGGATTACAAAGCGGAAGGGTAATCCAAATCAGCTTCTTAGACGACAGCAGCTTTATCATCATTACACTAGGTTGGTGTCTGTTTGGTGTGATTTCGAACAGTCTAAGATAAATAATTCTATAACGGAAGTTCCTGGTGGTTTGTCACTATTCGAAGACCACTAGGGAGCTGTAAGAATAGATGGCCTTTTCTGGATTTAGGTCTACATGCAAGCAGTATGTCTTTTTAAGTCGTCAGGGGATTGTTGGGAATCAAGACCTGGAAATATTTGGGAATTTTAAAAGACCTGGAAAAATAGTCAGACATGGTCTGAATGATTCATTAGCAAATCAGTCCAAATCAGTTTTTTTAATGAATCAGTAAAACTGGTTAAAATAAATCTAAGTCAAACTCATTTTTACAAGTAGGCAACTATCCATGGAAATAGGCTATGAAAAGTATAAAGAACCTAAAGAACCAAGATATACCAAACATAGGTCAGATTTGCACTTCAAAAGTACACTTCTGACCAAATGATTAGCTTTCTCCAAGTATATAAAAACTCATTGATTGCTGCGCATTTACGATGTTTCTTAAAGGTGCGGCTGTAAATAGCAGACTGTTTTAAATCTTAAAGGGTTAGTTCACCCAAAAATGAAAATTAAGTCATTAATTACTCACCCCCATGCTGTTCCAACCCCGTAAGACCTTTGTTCATCTTCGGAACACAAATTAAGATATTTTTTATTTAATCTGAGAGCTGGATCACTCCTCCATAGACTGCCTAAGGGACTGGCTCTTGATGGCCCATTAAAGTCATTAAAGAAAATGTTTAAATATTCCATGTGCCTACAGCGGCTCAATTATAAGTTTATCAAGCGACAAGACTACTTTTTGTGCGAAAAAACAACAACATAAATAACGACTTTATTCGACTATTCCATTACTTCCTTATGGGCACATGCGCGAGAACTGAGACGAGGATGTTCTCATTCGACTACTTCTTGTTACCGGCTGCTCACCGCTCAGGAGTATTACCGCCACCAACCGTATAAGATGATGTGCTGATATAGCTGGAAGTGCAAAACTTTCTGTTTACAAGCAGAGGAAGATGTGTGCTGTACATACACTTTTCAATTAGTGTATTTTCCGCACTATAAGGTGCACTTAAAAGCCTTTAATCTTCTCAAAAAACGACACATATGGATCATCATCTTAGATAGTAGGTTTACTCAGGGGCGGTAATACTCCTAAGCGGTTATTTGTAATACTCCTAAAGCGTTATTTATGTTTTTTTTCGCACAAAAGTAGTCTCGTCGCTCTGATAAACTTATAATTGAGCCGCTGTAGGCACATGGAATATTTAAACATTTTCTTTAATTTTTTTAATGGGCCGTCAAGAGCCAGTCCCTTAGGCAGTCAATGGAGGAGTGATCCAGCTCTCAGATTTAATCAAAAATATCTTTATTTGTGTTCCGAAGATGAACGAAGGTCTTACGGGGTTGGTACAGCATGCGGGTGAGTAATTAATGACTTAATTTTCATTTTTGGGTGAACTAACCCTTTTAGCTCAGAGAGAGTGTTTGCAATGGTCATAAAAAACAAACATTTTAAATGTTGTATGTGAACCTAAAATATATGTGACCCCTATAAAGCGAACTCACGTGTTATGTACTCAGTGTGTGGCACACCAACATTCTAGAGAAACGGCTCACAGTCACGGAGATTGCCTTTTGTCTGTTGACTTGTGAAATTACACCTCAGTGATCGTCACACCTGGGAAAGGAACATCTAAGACAATGCATCATCCTATTTTAGGCCCTCAAAACAAACACCAATAAAGCATAGATCCTGGGAGGGCTACTGGGGAGGATTTCAAAGGAATATATACACCTCCTGCTTTTTAAATATTGGCTTAGTACAACACACATAAACGCACACACAGAGACGCAGACACAGGACTGGGATGAGTTATTTCAGTCACTCATAGTCACAAATATCTCAGTAAATATAATGTTTTGTAAGTCCAGCTACAGAAATGTGTTTAAACAGAAACATTGGTTTTGTATATTGGGTTCAAGCATATTGTTCTAAACAATTATTATTATTATTTTAAGTCCAAACCCCATTTTTCGCTTGCTAAATACAGTGAGCACAACTGGACAGTTCATGTCTGAACCAAACTGTAGTACGTTTTTCATTGCTTAAACAACAAAACTCTACACACAATTCCATGAACTTTAACCACAACCTGCACAACACTGTGGATTTACAACACTTTGTTAAAATGCCACAATGTTGTCAAAACTGTGAACCACATATTCAAAACAGAATAGATTTCAGCCTTGTGCCTTTCACACACTGCTGATTGCAATTTCAGCTGAAAGGCTGGAAACCTGTGTCCTGATGCTGGAGAGAGGCAGGATTAGTCCCTCAGTCAATTACAGACGTTTTGTTCGAATTGCAGAATGTACTTTTTGTTTCTACCTTTTCTTTGCATTACTGAAACTCCATCAATTACTACAGACTATTGAAGCAAACTGCTACTGTAATTTGCATTTACCTTGAATTGTTATGTTCTAAAAAAATTAAATCATGTGAAAGAATGTCTCACTTTTCTTTGAAGAAAATTTTACTTTGTATGAAGTCACTGAAATAGTTCAAACCTGTATTGGTGTTTGATGCCAGTGTTTTTACTCTCTGTGTGTTCTGAGTGACAGTGTGTGTTCTCAGTGAGGGTTGTGTGTGTATGTATATATATTTGCTTCAGTTGCTTCAGTGCATTTAGGGGTGTGGTCCTGGTCAAGACAATCTCCCGAACTCCAAACTGAATGTCAGGATGGGAAAGAAAGGTGATTTAAGCAATTTTGAGTCGTGGCATGGTTGTTGGTACCAGACGGGCCGGTCTAAGTATTTCACAATCTGCTCAGTTACTGGGATTTTCACGCCCAACCGTTTCAAGAGTTTACAAAGAATGGTGTGAAAAGAAAAAAAGTTCCAGTATGCGGCAGTCCTGTGGGCGAAAATGCCTTGTTGATGCTAGAGGTCAGAGGAGAAATGGGCCGACTGATTCAAGCTGATAGAAAAGCAACTTTGACTGAAATAACCACTTGTTACAACCAAGGTAAAAGCATTTGTGAAGCCACAACACACACAACTTGTGTGGCGGATGGGCTACAACAGCAGAAGACCCCACTGGGTACCACTCATCAACACTACAAATAGGAAAAAGAGGCTACAATTTGCAAGAGCTTACCACAATGAGTCTCGATTTCTGTTGAGACATTCAGACGGTAGAGTCAGAATTTGGCATAAACAGAATGAGAACATGGATCCATCATGCCTTGTTATCACTGTGCAGGCTGGTGGTGGTGGTGTAATGGTGTGGGGGCTGGGGGCACAGGCTGGTTTGATCCCATCAGAGGATGATGTCCCTTTTCCTTGCTCATTACTCCCCTTTCCCCTTGCTCATTACTCCCTTTCCCTTTCTTAGCCTGGAGATTGAAGGTTTTTCACCATCGTCCACTGGACCAAATGTTCCTCCTGGATGCGGCATGCCAAGACATCACAGAACACTGCCAGCGTGGATAAGGAATGCCAAATGATTCTTCCTAAGAAGCCTTGCCGGAGAAGATTAGGTGTGATATGGATGAGAACATGTGGCCACATGAAGACCAGGATGATTAGAAGATGGCTTTTTTGTTTGTATATTTTGTATTTTCACATACAGTAATACTGTAAAAGGCAGCTATTGCATATTTTTGTTATCTTGCAGAAATGTCCTGTTGCAAATAAAGCCTTTACTGCAGCAATTCTGTCTCTGTCTTCTTTTTCATAAATTGAACATTCTATACTGCTACTCTGAGAAAGGGTCATTCATTTTTTAATTGAATTTCTACAGCTAAAGAAAATAAAATGCACACATTTGCTAAAACAAAACTGTATGAGAGGCTTCAAAGAAACTGCAGTGCAAAACAATCTATAAACAATACAATATACTGTCTATTGTATAAAGGCAGACCTGGCATATATATAAAATAATGCAGTTTCTGTAATTCCATCTCATGTTAGTGTTTTTTTATGACATTGTGCTATGATTGACTAAATGTCCCTGTTGGAAGAGAACATGCGTCAGTGTTTTGGTAGTCATAGTGTATTGTGTTAGTGTATTACACCGTGTCTTAACTACACTGCGTACGTCAATACAATTCCAGCGACAGCAAGTGTGGAATTATTGTGTGGTGTGGAGTATTTTTTTAACTTTCAGCAATGATGGAACTACACTTGACTTTTCTTAGGAGCTTATAAAACAAAACAGCTCCTTGGACAAAATGAAATGTAAAATTGTAGTAGTAATAAACAAAGGTTTATTTTAGGTTAGATTAACATTTGAGAGCAGCAATTGTATTCATATATGTCAAAATACAACCGACGTGATGTTACTTGAAAGCATTATAGCCAGTGTTGTGCATGAACGCGTTCAATGAACGACGTTCACTGAACCGTTCATATTTTCGCAGAACGCTGAACTGAACGAATCACTTTTCATACCATGAACGCGAACGAGAGCGGCGCTCACTTTGTCAGGAATGAACGAGCAGCACGCGCAGTTCACGTTCACGCTCATTTGAAAAGTCAGGTTTTACCTCCAACCCACGTTTTGAGTCGCCTGAATCCACCCCGCGACAGTATTGTGGTGGAGTCGTGGAGACTTTGTCTATTATCACTGGGTATGTTAGACGAGGTCGAAGTATTCATAGTACGGGTAACGTGAAGGCAGGGTGTGGAGTCACAGTAGTGTGCATACTTGACGGGCGCGCGAGGCAGATCCTGGCCGCGCTTGCGCTGCTCGTATCATCGCTTGATCTGCGCTTTTCCATAACTAGTGATCTTTTGAACTAAACAGGTCTTATCTACTTATGTTTGTGTGTCATATGAATAATAAATGCCCCATACATGGAATCAGAGTGCCTACTGTGCGTAGTAAGTTATGTTTTTCAGCTGGTAGCTGTTCATTTTCTTTAGACAAATATAATCAGGAAGATTGTTCCATTATAAATTAATGTAAATGGCATTTTCATCATTTACTCATTGTTTACTTCCTTTTGAAGGTGTGAAAATGTGTTGTTGAGTATTGCACATTGAGCAGGGTAAGCCCAAGCAAATTTGACATTGCATGACTACTTTGGTCTGGTTTACATAGTTACTGCCGTTCAGAATATGCTGGATTTTGTCAGTAGACCTGATCTTTTTCCCATGATCCTGAATATACCTTTTAAAGTCCTGGGTAATTTTGTTCATGCTGGCTAAATAAAAGTTTCCCTGAACATACAGTATACCTTGATTGTACCTTATATTTTCCAATTTCTACATATCATGATTACACATTATTTAAGGGGTAAATATATTCTTATCTCAACATAATTTTTCTCCTGGCTATAATAATTGTGTCTTGTTTATTGTTACAATAGTTTTGATTAGTTTTGGAGTGGCAGTGATTTGCAGTAATGGATGGTAAAGAGGTTCCATTGAGTAAAATAGTGGCCTGATCTTAAAAAGAATTTGAACAAATGAACATGTGAACTGTAGTTCATTTAAAAAAAAATGAACTATTAACGTGAACTAGTTCATTATCATCTGTGTGAACTGAACTTTGAGCTAGTTCTTTTTAAGTATGAACTGGCACAACACTGATTATAGCCTACAATTCCTGCCAAACTTACAGAGTTTTATACAGTAAATCCTTGGTGATGTTGCTAATCTGTGGACACTGGATAGTTCATTCATGGCACAATGTTTCTTCCTGGTTTCCACGTCAGCGCTGTTTGCGCTTCGTTAATAACGAAGAAATGTGAATGTTTCTCACTGAGATCTCACAGCGATATTATTACTTCAGTGGTGAATTCAAATGTTTTCTTTAATGGATTTGGCTGTGTAGTAACAGTGCTGATGATGAAGATCGGCTTGCGCTGCATTGGTTTGTAAACTGATAAACGGTCATAATCCAAACAACCACACAATAACGAGTAGCTCAGTTTTGTTCCGCTTACATTACATTTGACATTCGATGTTGGACAATGTTGTGGACACGCAAACGTCTCTAATATTATGAATGCGCTTGCCACGCGCAGCACGCCTGACATTTGAATAACGACACGTGGTCGGCAGGAAAAATTAACCGAACGAACCGTTAAGTTCAAAATGCGATACCGAAAACCTGAACCGAAAGCCTCGTACTCGAACGGTTCAATACGTAATACGTGTATCGTTACACCCCAACTAAGGACAAAATCAAATCAAGAAATAATATTATTAAAAAATCTAAACATTAACAAAATAAACTCATTGACTAATTTTGTTATGCAGCACAGTTGTATGTTTGCATAGAATTCATTTTGAACGCTACATTATATGCTTTTTAAAATCTAGGTAAATTTTCCGTTATCACTTGTGGCACAGAGACCTATTTTTAACTAAAAATAAAATAATGTGTACTCATAACAAGTGTTTGCCGTTATTTACCTTTTCACTTCCTCCTGACAATGATGCAAAAATCGTCATTTTACTTTATTGTAGGAGGAACTGTAAAGAGGGGGATTTCTGTAAAGACTACAAGCACTAGATACTCACCCTTTCAAACCCCAGCCCATAAGGGGTTGGGCCTAATGCGCTAACAGACCAATCACACATCAGTGCCAGTGCATCTAATTTCACCAGCAGAAACTTTTTGAAAAATATGGACGAAGATACTGAATACGCAGACGGATGCATTATGGAGGATTGGGATTACACATGGTGTCAGCCATCTTTCTTGGAAGCTAAGCCAACAGGCTCTTGTTCTGTGGAGAAAGCAGAGTAGTAACATTAGGGGTTACCGTCCTCTTTTCCCGGACATGTCTGCCGCCAATGTCCGGCCGCCAATGTTCCGAATTCAGCTTTTGCTTTCTGCAGTCGCCATTTATTGTTTACATGTAAATTACAGCTTTTGTTTCAATCTAACTGAATTAATTCTGATTGGTGAATCTGAATGTAGTGTGAACACTAAAAAAAGTGATCGGTTGATGTGCCGTTTTAACATTACTAAGGAAATTCCCACTCCTCCGTGAGAGATATGTAGACCGGTGCGTCTCACAGGTGTCGCACATTGGTAATCATGCGACCAGCCTCGCATCGTTTTCCACACATGTTGAACGCAAAAGCCGAATTTTGAGCGATCTTCGAAACACATTTTCAGGCAGACCTTGCATCATGGAGACTCACTGAGTAACATTAGCCTAGACTGTTGTTTAATGACCGCCCTCTGTAGGTGTGGCCTCCTAGCGCAGCGAAGCAAGTGCATTCTGGGAGTTGTTGTCTTTCATTCACATAAGCCAAAAATACATTTTCTGGCTTTTCCTCATTCTAGAAAGCTCTAAATTCTACATAAATTACCCATTTTAAACACAAATTCATCTTTCCAGAGGTGGAATGACCCTTTAAAGTAACGTAATCCTTCTGGTTTTAGCCAGATTTCTATCAAACACAGCACATCTCAGGTTATAATCTGAAATCAAATCATTAAAAATAAGTACTTTTGAAGTAAGGGCTCAAATATTCATCAACCCAAGCTTTATCATTTTCTCATATCAGTTTTTTATTTGTTGAACATCAATTACATTTTTAACCTTAGATGGGTTTGGAAGTTTTTAGTATTTCCTAACATGGGAACAGAACACAGTCTCTATATGATAATATCCAGTCATGTCTTTAATGGTTCTCTGTTAAATTTACACCCTTTAATAAAGCTGTCAAAATGTGCTTTGCTACCTCATTCAATTGACCTTTTCCCACATCTGCGCCATTTACGTCAGACACAACAAACGACCAACCACCACGTGCCCTTTCAGTCACCCCATTGGTGGTTTATAACCAGTTTTTGTCTGGCAGTGAGAATAATAAACCGTTCGATAAGTACTCTCTTTTCCCTCAGGACATTTGTTAATGCTCAGCGGTTGTGGATTTGAGGGATTCATTTGCTCCATCACTCTGTCTTGTTTCTCCTCATTAGATGTGTCACCGCTGTTTAGCTTATGTGTACGGGAGTGGAAAGCTTTCCTGATATCAAATACAAACAAATTTCCCTATATCAAATACCTAAACATCTTGTATAGAGACTCCAGAGAGACCTGATGGGCCTCAATGTGTGAGTAATAGTAAGTCTGTAAATATAATGGTTTTATAATTAATTATAAAAAATCATAATTCATAAAGCTAACAAAAACTAGCAAAAACTGTCAGCTTCTGAGATGAATGGCCTATGACTAAACGCAAGTTATTTAATTGACTCACAGGTAGAGGCCAGTTTCAAAGAGACAAGCCCAGACAGCAAACTGACATTGAATCAACGTGGAAACGACGTCTCTCATGACATCGAAACAACGTTGATCTGGCATTGTTTTGCTCATCGAATTAACGTTGAACCAACGTCAGACGCGGCATTCTTCAAAGCTAAATGAAAATCGAAAATTGGTTTGCTTTCATAACGTTGAAACAACGTTGATTTCAAGTTGATTTTCCGTTAGTTTTGAAAGAATGACGCGTCTGACGTTGGTTCAACGTTAATTCGATGAGCAAAACAATGTCAGATCAACGTTGTTTCGATGTCATGTTTCCACGTTGATTCAATGTCAGTTTGCTATCTGAGAACCGTCTGTGTCCATTAGGAAGATTGTTTTTCGATTTCTAACTAACTGCAATACGGAAATACTAATGCAAACAGCATGCTCCATTAAGTTGTTAAAATCTAAAAAACAACAATTACCCAAAATAAAACATTGTTTTAAGTACAATTAGTCTGTATGTTTTGTGCAAACGTAAGGCTACCGCAAAGAGCAATTTCCTGGAAACGTATCGACTCCCATTCATTCAACACAACTTGTCCGAGCCAATCAGACGAGCTTTAAATGTCATGTGACTAAATAATTCAATTTCATTTACACAAAAGGAAAAGGGGATTGTTTTGGACCCCACTGACTACCATTACATACTGTATGGACAAAATCAGTTTTGTATACTCTTCTGTGATCTGGCAGAAGAATGAAAGTTATACAGATGACTACTAGTTATGCCTGGTTCAGATTACACGTTTTTAGCCCGATTTTGGCACTATCCGTTGACGTAAAGGGTGCTCGTGGGATTCGTAAATCGACAACGGGCATCGGGACGCAAGATTTCGATCGTATTCATCTCGTATAGTGTGTCAGTAATTGGAGACAACCTACGCCGCGTCTGCGATGCTTCACAACATCACGACACAAAGACTAGCATGTTTAAATTTCTCCAATGGTCGTTTAGTCACGGTTCCATCACATGTATAAGGTTGACCAGTAGGATCACATCTTTTCTGTACACAACTTTCAAAAATGGCGCGAAACGAAGAGAGAATCGATGGTGCTAACGTTAAACTAAAAGTAAAAATATATAAGAAAACAATAGTTTACCTCAAGTTCTCTTTGGAGGATTGACAGCCCATACTGTCCTCTTCGAGCAAGGTTAAGATCTACGCAATGGCCGTGAGACATACGCAATTCAACCAGTCCACACGCGCCACACTGTATCTCACACGCTGAAAAGGCAATGCCGAGACAATCCAGGAACGTGTCCATTGTCGGGTTTTCTTCCTTCTTTTTCTGAACACAGGACAGCCAATACAACACTCACCGCCTTCATCCATTGTTCGTTAACGTTCGTTCCTCGCTGAGTTTCGCTTTTCTCGATGACATTACGCGCCTGCGATGCCTGGTCAGGAAGCAACATGTAGTCTGACATTGTGTCTTGTCCACGACACGACAAGATTTTAGAATTCAAAATCGCTTAATCTGACACAGTGACTATCGTAACAGACAAAAAAAAAAACGTGTAATCTGATCCAGGCATTAGTCTCATAAAGACTATTTCCTGTATTCTCGTTTGTCATGCACATACTTGCACCAGCCGCCAGTGACACCATAAGGTATGACAATATTAATATATAAACATTAACATCACGATTGTCTGTTAAGCTGCTAATGCATATTGTGAAAAGTGTTTGACTAAAAATTAGCTTGATACAGGTTTGGAATGGCATGAAGGCGGGTAAATGGCGACTTTAAAAATTAAAATATTCATCCGTTAAAAGCTCACCAAAACTAAATTAGCAACTGGTAAATCATTTACTATATTAATATGAAATATTAGCGATATACAGTATATATTGTCAGTATATCAGAAGCTCTTTTAACTGCATTTAACCTGTTGGTGCAGTTGCAACATCTACCAGCAGGGGTAAACTGATGCATATAACTATGCAAACGCATGCTGAGCCGTCCACAGAATCCAGATATTTTGGATAGAAGGAAGGGTTTTTGATGTCTAGTGTAGCTGAGAGTAAACTAGAGCAAGAGGGAACGCTGGCCGAAGGCTTGTGAACACCTTGACAAAATTTAAGCTGGCAGTGGTGTGTGAGGGAGACATTTGATGATACACACTGTGCGTCACCGTCACTGTCATGCTCAGACTCCATGGATATTTATAGAGATCTGAAAAAATGGTGTGAGACAGAAATTCACTGCACTTCAAGTGATTCAGATCTGTTGTGTTTGTGAGGAACTTCTTAAAGCCACAAACTGAATTGGATCAGCAGAACACACACACATACACATAGTGAAACTAATCTACAGCATTTTGCGTGATGTTATCATGTCAATACGGACCAAAATCTACCTGGAGGAATGTTTGCAGCACCTTGTTTGAATCCGTCACAAGAATTAAAGGATAGCTTCACCCCCATGATTTACTCACCCTCAAGCCTCCCTAGGTGTGTTTGACTTCTTCTTTCACTTCCTTTCTTTCTTTTCTGCATAAAATGCAAGGCTGTAGTCGAAGTCCAAATATTGGACTCAATTTTATAGGTCTCGGACTTGTCTGCAACTCGCTGGTATTGGACTTCGGGCTTGTCTCGGTCTCGGCCACTGGTCTTGCCAAATATGGCTTTTGATCTCGACCAAGTCCAACATTTTGTATGTGAGTTCATTTATCACAAGCCTTTTAGGGTAATGTTAACTTTAAAAATGCCCAAATTAACCAACCAAGTGTCGCTACAAAGGAGCGGCGTCTTCTTATGCTGTTACTATAGTTACTGGGTGTTGCGCACCAGCAGGTATCTCATTTATAATGTGGAGTATTCTTGTAGTTCGTAATCCACACAGATCATAAAATCAAATCATTACTTTTAATAACTATCCACAATTTCACAAACAGCGTGAGTGTTTTCAGACGTGCCGCGTCTTCTCTTCTCTCAAAATGTATTGTGGAAGGCAAGCGTCAAGCGTTGCTTCTACAATAATCCTAATACACACCCGGCGTCAGGACTCGGGACATGACGGAATAATCACTTGCATCGGGCCAAGTCATGCATCGTGCATAGAGCTTACCGTTGCTTAGTTTTACCAGTTTAACATTCAAGCAATTTTAAACTATCAGTCCTAAGTGCCGCTTCAGGGATGACTATGCGCACATTCATAGAAAATCCGCCTCAAGAACAGCTGGCCAGTAACAAAAGTTATTTTCACGAATTAGCTATATTGCTTTAACACTAGAACCGTGCTAAAATGATCTTCGTGAGTATAATGGTCAAACATAGTCAGTTTTTTCTTTTAATAAGCATAAAGCGCATGCAGTATGAACAGAGAATCCGTGCTCTAAGTCAAGTTGCTAAGTCTTAAAGTGACAGCAACCAAATGTGTCATCTGATTAATTTTGTCGTCAAAACAACAAAAGAGAGCTTTAAGTTAAAGGAATCAGGATTAATTGCCTATGTGTTTAATTTCATCAGGACCTATTCGAAAACGTTCCTCTTTATTTGTCTTTATTTGTATCTTGATTGTATTATTTGTAACTTTTTCAATTTGATTGAACAATTTAAATCAGAGCCCTGTGTTGTGTAAATTCTTAACAACATTAACGCATTGTAGAAAAAATGCACCGAAGCGCAAACATTGAGGCAAGATAAATGTAATAATTTCACGAACCTCTTTGTAACTCCGGTCTTAACTTGGACTCGAACCTCTCGAACTCGAGTCTTCACTTCGGAACTAGAACCTCTTCGAGAACTTCAGAGGTCTTGACTGGACTCAGGACCTTTTTGGACTCGAGTCTTTAAGACTTCGACTCTAACCTACTTTGGGCTCGAGTCATCACTTCGACTCGAACCTTTTATGGACTCGAGTCTTGACTTCGAACTCAAAAAAACCTCTTTCAAACTAGAGTACATGACTTCGGCTCAGAACCTTTTGCGGACTCGGTCTTGGCTCGGACTCGGACCTTTTTTCGGAGCTTGAGTCTTCTGACTTGGACTCGAAACCTCTTGGACTGCTGTCTTGGTTCAGACTCGGGACCTTTGACGATTCGAGTCATTAAGGCTGGACTCGAACCTCTTTGGACTCAGTTCTCTTTGGCTTGGAGCTCGAAAGCTTCGTCCTCGTCTTCGACTATCTTCGACTCAACAGAAGGTGGCTCTTGACTTGCTAGCCCTTGTCATCCTGGCTCTTCCACGAGACTTTAAAGATGGCAGGTGAAAGGACAGAAATTTGAAGCTTACAGAAAAAATCGACATACCATCCATGAAAAAGTAGATCCACTATCGGCATCAGAGGTTGATACAAGGCCTTCTGAAGTGAAGGCGAATGCGCTACTGTAAGGAAAACATTCCATGTTTGTGTCTGTTATGACACTAGAATGACTAGCTTCCGAATCGGCAGCAAATCGTCGACTTACAGCCAAAAGGGTAACCCATGAGAATGCAGGATGTTAGAGTAACAACGTCAGAGCTTGACGCCACCTCGTTGATGAGGCAAACAGCGCTGGGCTACAAACTTTTCGAGCTCCTCCGAACATTTCTCTTTTTAAAAGTTGCTCCAGTATTGGACAACTCGTGTCTGGTGACCAGTGTTTTGTATTGCTCTATCCTCTGCACTTTTGCGAGGGTTACTCTTCCATGGGGCACGTATTGTTGGAAGCTCAGTTATTTCAGATCGATAAAGCCATGATATATGGATATTTTACTTACACACACATAACTGTTACGCTTCAAGAAGGCCTTTGTTGACCCCCAGACCTCTATGGATTTACCTTCTGCATATGGATGGATGCCCTATTCTGGGCTTCAAATATATTCCTCCATTCGCTACCATTATAAAGCTTTGGAAGAGCCAGGACATCGCTTTGATTGATTGACTACCAGCAATTTCATTCGGCTGAAAGAAGAAAGTCATATGCACCTAGGATGGCTTGAGGTGAGACAAATCGTTATGGGGTAGTATTCAATTTGAGTGAAACTGCCTTTAAGGCGGTTCTTTTGATATTCAGATTTTCATCCACAGTGGTCTGCTTTCCAGTGATCTATGGTGTGAGATCTGTTCTGTTTGTTTTGGTTACGTTCACAGCTATGATGCATACTTGAAACGATCTACTGGCCCAGAGTATGTAATAATTTATGACCATAAATTATAAGGACAATCACAGAGGCAGCACCAGATCAAGAATTCTTATACTAAGCAAAACCCGTACTGTGCTGCCAACATGTTGAAATTTTAAAGAGATGAGTGCACATGGACAACACTGCATATAAAAAAAAGCTATTTAATGTTAATGCTATTTCATTTTCAAGGCTGTACAAACTGATTTTGTACAAAACCACTTTCAACTAATAACTGAAACCTTTCTTCAAGTAGGTTCAAGTAGGACTAGTTACACTTGGTTCCTCTTCACAGTAAATTATGTGCAGTAAAATCATGTAACTTCAGGGGTATCCCTTTAAATGCTCCTTGCATTCCACCAAGAAATTTTATCTTTTTCCGCAAAAGTTATGCGTTCACTGAGATGTTTAGAGTTCGATCATTATACTTTCCACCCATTGCATATTTTTTACCATCCCCGCATTATAGAATTCAGGTAAATATTAACCTTGTTTAACATTTTCTTTTTCAAACGTTAGAATAAAACAGTGTAGCTAATGTATGGGTTGCCATTCTTTCTGGAATAAAAGTTTTTTATTCATCTGAAAAGTCTCATGTAAACAAAACATACAAACCGGGTTAACCAAGTTTTATTTGTACGCCTTTATTAATAAATTTTGTTTTTTTTGTTGTTGGTCTGAATACTATTACATGTAATGGATTTGTTGTGGATTGAGGGAACAAAAATACTAATTATAGTTTTTACAATGTTTTATATTATGTATTTTATTTACCTTTTTTGACATTATTTCTAAATGTAATAATAAAATTGTACTTATTGTTTTTTTCCTATCAACAATTTCCCCCTTTGCTGCTTATAGTCAGATGTGGCATATTTTCCGGAAACATATAGTACTGGAAACAAGAAAAAAAAGTGGTCAAATTGTGTCGCCCTTCACAATAAATAAAGAAAGGACTGGAGATGTATGCAGTTACTTTCCCCTGAATTTACCTACTCCTCTAGGCGGTGGTTTCCACCAGCAGTATATGCCAAATCAATACTCTTTCCCCTTTGATGAACCGACCACTCATATACTTAGTTGTATTAAGCTTCGATTACATTCCCGCCATGAAGTCTTCAGCCAGAGATGACTTTCATGTCGAAAACAAATGATTTTTAAAAAGAAATGTAGCCCGAGGCAATAATGAAAGGTTGTGCATCTGAATCATGTGTGAAGCCTCCAGCAGTCCAGCGCTGGCCGTCCACCTCGTCGACATTAACTTGAAGCGAGACGTGACGCTCTCTGTCATTCTGTATCTCTAAGCGCAAGAGCCCATAGAGGAAGACCAGCCGTGAGGATCTGACAGTCTTGCGTCAGGTGCTTCAGACACGGGAGTGGCGGGCTTCGATGCGATGCTATTTCCCTGGAGGACAGGCTGTCTTGCTTTCTTCGTTCAACTCTCTCATGGCAGGCTGCAGACTTGGAGAGATGATTGGGCGGGTGGGCATGGCCATGTTTTAGATGATTGGAGGACGCCTGACCCCGTGGTCCACTCCCTGCTGTTGTTTTTGGAGATGGAGAGACAAGGAGAAGGAGTGCTGGAGGAGATAATGCTGACTAACTTGTCAAAGCAAGTCAGGCTGCTGGGCTTTTGTGAAGAAACTGCAGCTATAGCTGTGCTGGACCTCCCAGTGATTGGCAGGAAGTGCTTCAGAGGCAATTAGTGAATACACAGAGGTTCCCATCAAAACATGACTGGTTAGATTTAATATAGAGTTATAAGCAACTAAAACCTGAAAAAACTGGTTGATAAAGATAATATTTAAGCTGGAAATTGGCATGAATCATTGTACCAGTGTTTTTCCATCTTTCAGACCTTTGGTTTTGGTTTTGATGACGTTTTTATCTGTGTGCTACAGACTTTATATGATATCATAAAATCATGTTGCTTGTTAAAGTGCCCCTATTATGCTTTTTCAAATTACCTTTCATGCAGTGTGTAACATTGCTGTTTGTGGAAGTAAACACGTTCTCAATCCCAAGTCGTCACATGTTGATACTTAGCCCTTTTGGCGTTTTTCAACAATTGGACAACAAGGAACAGGATAATTTTCTCAATAGCGAAGAGGTCTCCAGAAAAGACATTTTAAATGATACTGCCATGACTGGATCTTAGAAGTCAACGTCTAAAAAAACTAAGATTAGGATATTTCAGAGACAAAAAAAAAAAGAAATCTGGAACATAAACATATATTTCCTGTAAACATCACCACACTTCAACACTCTTTACAATATAATTATCTTGGTCTGGTTTGGAAAAACATCATTTGGAAATTTCAATTTGGCAATTGAAACATTACTCTGTAAAAATCGCACGCCATACGAATGAAATTATCCTAAATAAACATTCTATTTATAATTTTGGACAAAGATTTTTGATTGTGTCATCCCAGCAAACAGAACTTTTCCCGAATGGTCCCATGAGGTTATTTTTTGGGAACCAAACAAGAACGTTATAAGAACGTGCCATGTAGGTTCTTTTTAGATTCCATTTTTATAACGTAAGGAGAATGTACCGGGAACGTTCCCTTAACCTTAAGGGAAAGTTCTAGGAACGTTCTGGAAACCAAAAACTCAACGTTCCCAGAACCTAAATTTGTTTGCTGGGATACTGCCTATTGCCTTACCTGTATATGGAAGTGAGGTCTGGGGCTTAGCAAGAAACCTGTAGTATTTTCGAATTACCATGCTTTCCCTTCCCCCTGAGACAAGACATTTGTTTTTTGTCTGGAAAAAATCCTCCGATAACGCAAAAATCGTCATTTTGCGTCTGCTAAAGATTTTTTGGCCAAAGGCTAAAGACTACAGTCAGTAGTTGGGACTGTCCCGCATGTTCTCAGACCCGCTCATAGAGGGTGGGATCTCATTCACAGAATGTACACAGAGTGTCGGCCATCTTTTTTTTGGAAGCTAAGCTAGCAGGCTTTTGTTCTGTGGAGAAAGCGGAGTAGTGGGGTTACAATACGGCCGTCATGTCTGGCCGTTGATGTCTGGGATTCAGTTTTTGCTTTCTGCAGTGGCCATTCATTGTTTACATGCATTTTGTTTCAATTTAACTGAATTAATTTAACTGAATTCATTCCATGAATCTGAATGTAGTGTTTACATGAACGCTAAACAGAGTGATCGGTTGATGTGTGTTTTAACATTGCAAAGAAAATTCCCGCTCCTCCGTGAGAGATTCTCCCGCGGCCCTCACTCTTCCTGTTCGCCACAGTAAACATAATGAATGGCCACTGTAGAACGCAAAAGCCGAATACCGGACATTTTGGCGATCTCGAAACACATTTTCGGGCAGACTCGTCACGGAGACTCACTAGTAGCTTAGACTGTTGTTTAATGACTGCGCTCTGTTACCGGTAGGCGTGGCCTCCTAGGGCAGGGAAGCAAGTGCATTCTGGGAGTTGTTTTTCATCCACATGAGCCAAAAATATATTTTTTGGCTTTTCTCAGTCTAGAAAGCTCAAAATTCAAAAATAATTTCACATTTCTTCTAACCACTTACATTTTCAGAAGGATTAACTCATACATAATTTTTCCACGTTTACTTAGTGTTTATCATGCCAGAAGACAAATCTGTGATGGGATTTCCATGGAGCTTACAGGTTCATATGACATTACGACTTATTTCCAAAAGAATGGATATGGCGTTAAAGTGACCACAGAATAGGGCAGTTAGACTCTATCATTACTACACTTCCTCCTCCATCCTTTCGCTGTCATGAATATGAATAACCAATTGTGCTTTCACAAATGTCAAACAGCATCATAATCCTCCAGGTGTGATTTCAGAAGGGTTCATCAGATCAATTCAAAGCCTCAGTCTTTTTCTCAACTAGTGATACTAATTACAGAGTGCACATTATGGAAGAACTAGAGCTTTCAAGATTAAAAAAAAGAATGTAAAATCATCAATAAAATATCTATAAAATCCATAAAAAGTAGTGGTCCATAAGAAATATTCTCTAATGGTAATGCACAATTGCATAGCAAGCATTTTATAAATAAATAAAATTAAGTTTTCACATTCTCTGCATAATTTGGCAAAATTAGATTTTGATTAAAAATATGCACTATAAAATCTTCAGTTCACAAGTGTTGTTCACCTTAATTGAATTTGTCTTGTTTTCCGCATACAGCGCATCACGTCTTATTTATTCACAAGCTCTTGACTGAAACCTTTGTTTCCTTGGTAAACAACTATTATTTTCAGTAAAAATCTAATTAAGGGAAAATTGCTGGCCATACTGGAAATTACAGTAAATCATTAAAAGAAAAGTCAGTTTAAAAGCTGAAAAAAAATCTTTGACATAATAGGACTTTAAAGTTGTCGAAACGCTCAAAGAAATAAATTATCTCTTTATGTGGCCTGTCAGTGCCTCTTCAAAAACACCTAATTACTTGGACATGATCCACACTTGTACAAATACAGTTAGCACTTATGTTGACGCTTCATGACACCATCATTAGAAGCAGCATTTTCCCTGTTGGCTTTAATGAAACAAGGAAGTGTATTATTTTCGGTGTTATTTTCAAGAAGCAGCTTCAGTGTTTGCAGAGCCGGGGTGCATGCTGGGAACAGAATGGTGATCCATATTTTAATAATGTGCATCCAGTATTCAGTCTGGCATAAAAAATTAAACAGCATGTCCTAGGGGAGCCCGGTAATGATGGAAAATATCACCAACCTCTTACGGAGAGTTCACTATAAAAATAACCTCGAAGAGCTGTCTACGCTAGCCGATCACGGGTTCAAACATCGGTGGTTATAAGAATGCTCTCTATTATCATTCATATATTATCAACAACAGTTAATAATGTATCACTGTTACAGTCCCACATGTGGTGGAAATCCATGTTTAGAAAGACTGCGGTTTAAATTAATGAGGATAACTGATTATTTTGTGCCATTTGCTGTTGAGAACGGGTGTGCATATGTAATCGGTTTCAAAGGAAGAATTCTATTATACATAATTCAGCCTGAAAATGTCATTGAATAATAATAAAAAAAGATAAAGCATGTGGGCAAATTGTGATTTGCAGGAATAAAGAAACCAATCATTTACACCCAAATTCCCAAATAGCACATGAAAGTGTTTTTCTGCAGCTTTTATGAAAGGAAATATGTTCATGCAACCAAGCCCAGATATATTAAATCATTCTTATGCATGTTATTATGTTGCCAGGTAAGGATCCTCCAAAGACAATTATAGGCCATTGCCCTGTTACATTTCTAAGGAAGACTGCTATGTGGGGAAACTTTCTGGAATTTGCGCTTCCTGTTTGGCTGAATTTCAGGCTTTCAAAGTTGCACAAATGTTGGCTTAATGAATCATTATCATTTGATATTTCCGCAGCTGTTTGCTTGGCAGAAATCAAAGCAACAGGCATCTGTAATCACAGATCGACATCTGCCAGCTCAGTGGAGAATGCCAAACAAATGCTGAGCAACCGTGTGAGAAGACAATACACCAGAGCTCTGGTAGCACCCATCCATCCATCCATCAATCTATCCTTTTGAATATCCATATGTCTGTCTGTCTATCTTTTTGAATATACATCTCTCGTCTGTCCGTGTCTCTGCCTGTCTATCTATTTGATACATTCATCCATCTGAAAATCTATCTATTCTCTATCTATCTATCTATCTATCTATCTATCTATCTATCTATCTATCTATCTATCTATCTATCTATCTATCATCTATCTATCTATCTATCTATCTATCTATCTCTATCTATCTATCTATCTATCTATCTATCTATCTATCTATCTATCTACTATCTATCTATCTATCTATCTATCTATCTATCTATCTATCATATCTATCTATCTATGTCATGTCTGTCTGTCCATCTGTCTGTCTGTCCTGTCTATCCATCTGTCTGTCCGTCCGCCATCTGTCCTGTCTATCTGTCCTGTCTCTCTGTTCGCCCTTTCTGTCCGTCCTGTCTGTCTGTTCGCCCTTTCTGTCTGTCTGGTCTGTCCGTCCGTCCGTCCGTTGCCCATTCTGTCTGTCTGTCCATCTGTATGTCCGTCCGTCCTCTCTGTCTCGTCAGTTCGTCCTGTCATGTCCGTCCGATCCGTCCGTCTGTCCGTCCATCCTCTCTGTCTGTTCATCCGTCCTGTCTGTCTGTCCATCCGTCCGCCCTGTCTTTCCGTCCGTCCGTCCTGTCTGTCTGTCTGTCAGTCCGTCCGTCCTGTCTGTCTGTCCGTTCTCTCTGTCCATCCGTCCGTCCTGTCTGTCTGTCCATCCTGTCTATCAGTCTGTCTGTCTGTCCGTCCGTCCTGTCTGTCTGTCTGTGTCCGTTCATCCGTCCCGTCTGTACTTGTCCGTCCGTCCTGTCTCATCTGTCTGTCTGTCTCGTCCTGTCTGTCTATCCGTCTATCTATCTGTCTGTCTGTCCGTCCTGTCTGTCTGTGTCTGTCTGTCCGCTCTCTCTGTCCATCCATCCGTCCTGTCTTGTCTGTCCATCCTGTCTATCAGTCTGTCTGTCTGTCCGTCCGTCCTGTCTGTCTGTCTGTGTCCGTTCATCCGTCCGTCTGGTCTGTCCGTCCGTCCTGTCTCATCTGTCTGTCTGGTCCGTCCTGTCTGTCTATCCGTCTATCTATCTGTCTGTCTGTCCGTCCTGTCTGTCTGTGTCTGTCTGTCCGCTCTCTCTGTCCATCCATCCGTCCTGTCTGTCTGTCCATCCTGTCTATCAGTCTGTCTTGTCCGTCCGTCCTGTCTGTCTGTCTGTGTCCGTTCATCCGTCCCGTCCTGTCTGTCCTGTCTGTCCATCCGTCCATCCTGTCTGTCCGTCCGTCCGTCCTGTCTATCCATCCGTGCGTCCTGTCTATCTGTCTGTCCAGTCCGTCCGTCCCGTCCTGTCTGTCTGTCTGTCCATCCTGTTTGTCCGTCTGTCTGGTTGTCCGTCCGTCCTGTCTGTCTGTCCGCCCTTTTTGTCTGTCCGTCCATCCGTCCTGTCTGTCCATCTGTCTGTCAGTCAGTCCGTCCGTCCGTCCATCCGTCCTGTTTGTCTGTCTGTCCAACCATCATGACTGTCCGTCCATCTCATCTGTCCGGATAGGATCTGTCTGTCCGTCCAGTCTGTCTGTCCATTCGCTCTGTCCTATCCGTCAATCCATCCATCTGTCCCATCCATCCATCTGTCCGTCCTGATCCATCTATCCGTCATTTCATATTTGCAACAGCACTGCACCATTTTATATCAGAAAACGCAGCTGTGAAGTTTCTGCAACATTTCCACAAAACTTTGTTCAGCTTCAGAGTTTCAGTTAAACTGGGGTTAATAATTTTCTCTAATAGCTCTGTTCACCCACATATCTCATGCCACTGAGTAAAAGGCTGTAATGAGTGGTTATAAGCACACTGCATTCAGCTTGGGCACATACAGTATGTGGTCTGTCAGCTTACACAGATTTCTCAGAAAATGCCACTGTGTGCTTTTGACATGGAATATTTTCATGGCCGAATTTGTTAGAATGGAATGACATTAGGGATTAAATTTGATCTCGCATCAGAAGTATTGAATGTAACTTTTCAACGACTGAACTTTTTTTACACACATCACAATATACAATACAACATTTTTACTTACAATTTGAAATTGTGGCACTAACCTCTCGAGTGGATGGTCCTTACAGTTAAAGGTTCTCATTGGCTAGCAAATATCAAAATGTTTCCACTTCTATATGTAAGTGAAAAGACACTCGATAGTCTGACACGGCAAGGGAACAGTAGGTACAGTTATTCTCAGAACCGTGAAATTCAGAGCCATTCTCGTGCCCCACACCCCCCTCTCAGGTTTATTGAGCTCCAGACCTCCTCTGATCTCAACATCTGTAATCTGTCTGGAAGTGATGAATGGCAGCAGGGCCAAAATGCTCACTCCACTGGGGCAGATGGCTTATCCTGCAACCCCTCGTTTCCTAATAAATCAATCCTGAAGGGTTCCAGCTCACAAAAAGTTAGCAAGAGATGTCACCATCACAGAGAAAAACAGTTCTTGATACAAAGCTCAAAATGAACCCTGTAACAACTGGAGAGAACAGTTTTCAGAAATCAAATCTTGATTAATAAAGCAGGACAATTTAAGAAATGAGGTGAACTCGTTCACAAGCCAAATGCATATTTTATTTCAATATAAGGCAATAGGCCTGTATGTGCTTCATCATAGGCCTCATCTCTTTGGAATCATTAAATGCAAACGCATGATATTGCCTCTACATATTTCGACGTCATGACTTGTCTGCCAGTAGTTAGACTTCAGGAGTTATTTTTAGAGGTTACCCTCATTATGCCACGGTCAAAGCTGATGCTTTGAGTTTGCAAAATCGTGGGGTATTAAATCCTGTCTTCACTGTTTTGAGAAATCTGTGTCTCTGTCTTGTGATGAATTATTCATGCTATGCTGAATAAGGCCTTTGAAGAGTCTCCACTGACACGAGCCATGATTTTTTAATAGCAAGAGAGTGAGTCTTCTAGCTGCAGAAGTGAAATGTTTCTCCTGAACTGTTTTTTTTTTTTTTGGATGAATTCGCAACATTCTCACTTATCAGATGCATTTTGACTGTGATGAACACTACCAAACAAGTGCTAAGTGAGATGAGAAAGATTCAAGTGTGTCGCAGGCTTTTTCCCAAGATGCCAGGTGTCTCTTCACATTTGGGAACTGCCAAGTCTGCATGTCTAAATGACCGAATTGATAGGATTACATAATTTCCTTCTGAAACTGTGCCATTTTTCACTTGCAATACAAAATTGTTAGATGAGAAATTGAGTTTTCAGATATGTTTGATTTAATATCAATGGATATTATCTCAGTTAGATTTTGTCACAAATGTTTCTTCTAATATTGCTCGGGAGAACTGATATAAATGTTCACCATGAGCTCTAAAATTCATTTTTGATGAAAATGTTTGTCTTCAAGGCTGCATATGTAAAAAAATAGTGATATTCCAATTAATTATGATCACCATTTAAACGATCTCCTATCTATTCTAAAAATGACAACAAAAAAGAAAAGGAAAAAAAGAAAATTACACCATGCCAGGATTTGCCAAAAGTGGCAAAAAAATTGCCATTACACCATGCCAAAAGTCATGTTTTAAGTTAGCTGTCCCACTGTAAAAAATATTGTTGGTTTAACTTAAAAAAAAAGTAACCTGGTTTCCTTAAAATTTTAAGTTGATTGAACTGGAAAAAGTAAGTTAATACAATAAAGGAGACTGATTTAATCATCAGAAACTCAAAATAATCAGTTATCTGAACTAAATAAATTATTTAAGTTGATTTGACAAAAGAAAAAAAAAGATGTGATAACAAATCTTGAAAAATATTTTTTAACAGTGTAATTGAATGTAATTAGATAAAAACAGTTAAATGACAAAAAATAAAACAAGTTTTTCGGAGTTGTTCTCACACGTTATAACGTACAGTACATGTCAATTCACTTTTATATTTATATAGCGATTTAATGTTTTAAAGCAGCTTTATAGGACATATATAGCCTGATCAAGCTAGGACAACATATATTTTTACATTGCTTTAACTCATTGCTTTTTACATCTGAAATCATATAATGAAATGCAAATTTGGACCCTGCTGTTTAATCCTCTAAAGGTAGAAGGTTTCCTGCACAATTTGCTCTATTATAGATGGAAATACTTTTATTTTTTAATGGAAAATGGATATTATAACTGAAATATGCCCAAATGAATCACTGTAAAAAAAATTGCTGCCTTACATTTTTTAAGTACAATCACTTGGGGTATCTTAAAGGAGTAGTTGCTGATGAAAACATTCCAGATTTTCTCCATATAATGCACTTTACTGGTAACCAAATGGTTCAAGGTCCAAAAGACAGTTTCAGTGCAAACTGTTCAAAGGGCTTTAAACGATTCCAGACGATGAATAAGGGTCTTATCGAGTGAAACAATACGCTCATTTAAAAAATAAATAACAAAGTTTAAGTTTTATAAAGCTCAAATGCTCACCTTGCTCTGTTGTGACGTAACGTTCTTGCACTCTCTCTGTTCGAACTCGTTCATCAAAATGAACAAATCTTTTTCCGAGTTAATTCGTTCAAATGTACACGATAAAAGACTTCGTTCATTTTGATAAACGAGTTCGAACAGGAGAGTCACAAATGCTCATTTAAACTTAAATTACATTAAACTGACTTCAGTGGAAAAAATAGTGGAATCTTGTATAACTTAATTGTTTAATTGCGATGTAAAAACATGTTGTCATAACTTACCGGTATTGATCAAATCATTTTTAACAATGATGAAATGTGAATATAACTGAAAAAAAATTCTTTCCTATATTGTATGATTTTCCACATTAGCCTCCGCTTTGACAAGCTAAACAAAAGGCACAAGTAAACGTTGCACTACAGATGATCCATATCCCAAATATAGGCTGACTCAGTTTTGCAGAGGTGCAGAACACAGCTATCCGTGCTCCCAATCTAGAGCCAGGGTGATTTATTGCGATGTCTATTTTTGAATAATGTCTTCTGACATCTGCTCCAGTCCTGCCATTTAAATGGAAGTATGGATCTGTCCCTCTCTGTGATTAATTATGAGAAAGCCATGGGTTAACACTGACAGGCAGCTCTGAGCCGAGCTTAATTCGTCCCGACAGGACATATCTATAGTGCGATACTAACCCCACCCCTCAAACCCTCACAGACACACTCGACATATATGCACAGAGCAATGGGGTGAGACTATAGCTCATAGACATTTTAATCAAAGCTTGCCGAAGCAAGCTTCACTATTGAGATATAGCTCATACTTAGAGCACTTGAATTAACCCCTGATCGCTGAGTATTAAACTTAAGTGCATAACTCATCCCGCTTTGCCTGAGCTTTTGATATCTCAAATTGCGAACAATGTTCAGAAGTGTGCTAATCACTTTTTCTAAGTGATTGTGATGGTTTTTTGTCTATCGGGGAAAAAAAATGGCACAAATCACATAGGCTTACACTAACTGTGTATATCAGAATATATAATAACATTAATTAACTAAGCATCTTGCTTGTGAATGAAGAGCGTCTGTTTTTGATTAATTAAATTGACATTTAATGCTCTCTGTTTGTTAGCCTGGAAAGAATTTTAAAACCTAAATACTATACTCCAGTAATGTTCTGGGAACATTAGTTGAGAGTTACAGAAATAAAGCCTTTTAACCCCGTGTTTCACATACTAAGGCTTAAAAGGGTTTGTTCACCAAAAAATGCAATTCTGTCATCATTTACTCACCCTTATGTCATTCCAAACCTGTAAGACTTTTCGTTCATTAGATATTTTTGAAGAAATCTGAGTTTTCTGTCCC
>JAQIUQ010001667.1:22500-337500 GCA_030378365.1 Hybognathus amarus | reverse complement strand
TTCCTTTTCCTGAGAAGACACTGTTTGGTCCTGATAGGAGCAAGAGCTAATTTAAAACTAAAACACTTTGATCATGACATGCTCTGTCGGCATAAGCTTCAGTCCGTAAAACGGCTTAGTTTTTCTTTATGAAAGAAATTAGGTATTTTACAAATGACAACAATGATAACCAGTGATTAGCTGGTGTTGTTTAGGATTAATTCGCAATAAATCACAGAAGAGCAGTAAATACCAACCTGTAAGGAATAATTAGCACAGTATAGCGACAACTACCTTAACTATTTTTCAGAAGAATAACAGTAGCTTGATGTTTTCAATAAAGTAGCAACAAGACGGTTTTCCCTGTCTATTCACTGTAAATAAAATTTGCTGCCTTAATTTAAGTACAATCAACTAGACGTTTCAGTAATTTCAACTTATATTACATTAAATTGACTTAAGAGCTGAGATATGGTACGCGCTTTTTGGCATGCATGATACGCACTTTTTGCCGTATGATATGCACAAACCCCCCACCCCCCTCCCCCTAAACCTACCCCATGTTTTTTTAGTGCGTAAGCATATGCACAAAAAAAAGAAAACATTTTTGGCGTATAAATTTACAATAATCATTTCATACATTTTCAAAAAAACAATTTAGTTGTTTTTTTTTTCTCATGGGGAACAAAAAATTACCACATCCTTGTGGGGACATCACAAACAGAAAACCTGAACCACACACACACTAAAAAGTACTGTATTGTTTCAACCATATTTAGGTCAAAAATGATGGAAATAACATCACATTTATTTCAATCAAGAGGTGCATACATTTTTGGTCAGAGATCATGTATTGTCAATGCAAGAGTCCAGCACTCTGTAAAGTCTCCTTCAGCACAATCCCAAAGACTTTCAATGAGTTTAAGATTCTCAGAGGTGCCAGTTAATGTGTAAAAATGATTATTCACGCTCCTCCCAACCATTCTTTCACAGTTTAAGCTGATTAATCCTGACATTATCATCCTGGAATATGGCCATGATGTTTCTTCCTACATGGTAAGAAATGACAACTGTGGCCAATGTTAGAAACATAATAATCACTGCAATATTGATCCAATCTCTTTAACACTTGCCTATTTAAATCCAAACAGCAACACTTTTAAAGCATAAAGCCCCTATTTACATCATTTTTCAAGGACAGAAAGCAAAGTGACATCATTAGACCAGGTGCTCTTAAATTATTGCTTGCTTTATCCATTTTCTGTGATGTACTGAAGCACCCAAATAGTACAAAAGCTCTTACATGGGTAAGTTAGAGAATAATTTGACTGGAACTAATTTATTTATTGAAACGACAGAATGATATAGCACAGCTCCAGTGGAAGGGGTGAGGCAGGTACGGTTCAGGCAACTGGAACGATTCAGAGAATAAATGACGATGAGGAACAAGAGATGGGGAAAAACAGCCTAGACTCACACCCGCAAGTAAAAAGGAGATATTAACAGGTTTGGTGAGTAATGGTGTGTTCACATCATCAGAATTACCATAATTATGAGCTTCATCCAGGCACGTCTTTGTCAAATTTGTGATTATATGGTGCAAACTCAAAATTTGTCAACTTAAAATGTTACTTTAGTAGTCAACAAAGACTATAGTAACAGACAAACCTTTGTAAAAAATAAAAATCATATTGTGGAGGTTTAAATTACTGGGGTCAATTTGACCCCAGTGGGTAAAACATGTTATCAGATTTGAGGGTAACAGGAAGGTTAAAGTATGATTCCAGTAAATATATGTAAATATTCTTAAAATGGTTTAAATTTACCCTGAGAAGCAACAATGTATACGATATTTGGACTTTTAATTTGTATCTTAAATTTAAGTGCAGTTTGTTTATACTTAAATTTAGTGAAACAAGTCTAAGAAGTAAGAAAAAATACACATTTTAAAGCTACATTATCTTAAAAAAAATTGCTTCTCAAGTAAATTTATCTCGTTTTAAGAATTTTCGACATTTTACCTGGAAAACTAGACAAACATACTCGCTGAATTGGATATGATACGGTTTAAATTTACCCGAAGAAGAAACAATGCATAAGATTTTTGGACTTTTAATTTGTATCTTAAATTTAAGTGCATTTTGTTTATACTTAAATTTAGTGAAACAAGTCTAAAAAATAAGACAAAATATAAATTTTAAAGATATCTTTAAAAAAATGTTGCTTCTCAAGTAAATTTATCTTGTTTCGATAATTTTTCAACATTTTACCTGGAAAACTAGACAAACATACTCGCTGAATTGGATATGATACGGTTTAAATTTACCCGAGAAGCAACAATGCATAAGATATTTGGACTTTTAATTTGTATCTTAAATTTAAGTGCATTTTGTTTATACTTAAATTTAGTGAAACAAGTCTGAAATATAAGACACAATCCACAATTTAAAGATACATTATCTTTAAAAAAAATGTTGCTTCTCGAGTAAATTTATCTTGTTTCGATAATTTTCGACATTTTACCTGGAAAACTAGACAAACATACTCGCTGAATTGGATATGATACAGTTTAAATTTACCCAGAAGCAACAATGCATAAGATTTTGGGACTTTTAATTTGTATCTTAAATTTAAGTGCATTTTGTTTATACTTAAATTTAGTGAAACAAGTCTAAGAAATAAGACAAAATACACATTTTAAAGATACATTATCTTTAAAAAAAATTTGCTTCAAGTAAATTTATCTTGTTTTCAATAATTTTTCAACATTTTACCTGAAAAACTAGACAAAACATACTCGCTGAATTGGATATGATACGGTTTAAATTTACCCGAGAAGCAACAATGCATAAGATTTTTGGACTTTTAATTTGTATCTTAAATTTAAGTGCATTTTGTTTATACTTAAATTTAGTGAAACAAGTCTAAGAAATAAGACAAAATACACATTTTAAAGATACATTATCTTTAAAAAAAATTTGCTTCAAGTAAATTTATCTTGTTTCCAATAATTTTTCAACATTTTACCTGAAAAACTAGACAAACATACTCGCTGAATTGGATATGATACGGTTTAAATTTACCCGAAGAAGCAACAATGCATAAGATTTTTGGACTTTTAATTTGTATCTTAAATTTAAGTGCATTTTGTTTATACTTAAATTTAGTGAAACAAGTCTAAGAAAATAAGACAAAATACACATTTTAAAGATACATTATCTTTAAAAAAAATTTGCTTCAAGTAAATTTATTTTGTTTCGATAATTTTTCAACATTTTACCTGAAAAACTAGACAAACATACTCGCTGAATTGGATATGATACGGTTTAAATTTACCCGAGAAGCAACAATGCATAAGATTTTTGGACTTTTAATTTGTATCTTAAATTTAAGTGCATTTTGTTTATACTTAAATTTAGTGAAACAAGTCTAAGAAATAAGACAAAATACACATTTTAAAGATACATTATCTTTAAAAAAAATTTGCTTCAAGTAAATTTATCTTGTTTCGATAATTTTTCAACATTTTACCTGAAAAACTAGACAAACATACTCGCTGAATTGGATATGATACGGTTTAAATTTACCCGAGAAGCAACAATGCATAAGATTTTTGGACTTTTAATTTGTATCTTAAATTTAAGTGCATTTTGTTTATACTTAAATTTAGTGAAACAAGTCTAAGAAATAAGACAAAATACACATTTTAAAGATACATTATCTTTAAAAAAAAATTTGCTTCAAGTAAATTTATTTTGTTTCGATAATTTTTCAACATTTTGCACAAAAAGAAGATACTTTACACAAAAGAAGATTTTTTAAAGAACTTGAATATAAATTTTTGGGTGACCTGTCCCTTTAAAATATCATGCCAAATGCATTTAAGAGACTGCAGATTCAAATAAAAAGCCTAAAAAATATGTTGCAGACCAAACTGGTCCATTAGACTATTTGAAATTGATTTTGTTAAGACTATTAAGGATTACTAGTACTATCCATTCCCTAAGCATTTCAAGAAATGGTCAATGAACCCAATTTTGAGGGTCATTAAATCCAGTTAAAGAGATTATATGCTGTAGAAAATCGGCTGGGATGACAGTGAATCAGTGGAAAAGGATTATCCAAGTTCATTCCATTAGTAAAATAACGTTTTCAAAAAGACATAATCCGAGGCGTCAAACGCATACCATGCAAATCATTGGTGTGAATGAGCAAGGATGGCGACACAAAGAAATAATTTGATTACACACCATACTATATCAATAAACGCTCTTTTTGAGTGGCTGCAATACTTCGGCACTGCAGATTCAATACATGGCGCGCATCATTAATGAGCCTGACCTTTAAAGACAGGGAAGCAAGAGCAGACCTCGACAGGGAGCATATAAATAGCTCTAGCACCTCTCTCTCTTCCTCAGTTCAATATTCCTCCATTTTAAAACATCCAACTGCTGTAAAATACTTTTTGCAACACTGAACTGTGAGTCACCCATCTCCGACACATCTGTAATTTTTCTGACAGAATGACAAGACACCATCGAGCTGAGCGGAGTACCCTGGGACGGCACCTCACAGGAGTTCATGGCCTGCTTTTAGCAGTTCCTGTGCAGGACAGTGACTTTAGACTGCCATGGAGTCGCCTTATTTTGCATTTGCCCTAAAACGAGCAAGAGAAAATAATGTTGTTGTTTTTTTTTTTGTAAGCAGCCTGGCCAGGTTACTAGATTTGGCTAGACTTTGGATGTGTGGATTTGGCCCAATTTGCGCTGAGACACATTTACCACATTCGGCCCAATTATGGGCCATAAGAGCTGGTCTGATTTTGGGTGAGATATAGCCATAAATTAACCTGGACCAGTTTAGGTCAAGTGCTGGGGGTGGGTCTCATTTTACAATATGGTAAGTGACCATTAACCTTAAAATATCCTTTTTCAATGTTATGTTATTTATTAGTGTATCAGCGCAGTCTCATCCCAATTCGTCATATAACTGACGTTTTGGGACGTCTTTTGACCATTCGTCAATATACGACTTTTTAGGGCCCCCTTAAACGTCGGTAGATGACGGTTATGGGATCCTAACTCTACCCCAGACCTAAACCTAACCCTAAACCCAACTCGTCACCTAACTGACGTTAAAGGTAAAGTGTCAGTTGTATGACGACCCGGGATCGTCATCTGCCCGACGTTTAAGGGGCCCTGAAATAGTCGTATATTGACAAATGGTCAAAAGACGTTCCAAAACGTCAGTTATATGACGAATTGAGATGAGACTGTGTTAGTTAGAATACTCCACAATGGCGCGCCCTGGCAGCAAAAGATATAACGTTTTTTCTTTTTTCTTTCTAAATGTTTACATTTGTCATGTTTCTTATATAATTGTTGATTATATTGGAAACCCATCTTGCAAATCATGTAAACTTGATTCACTGCTTAATTTCCCCTTTAAGGTATTTTTCAAATGTTAACATTTACCAGAGTTAACATTCATATCAATATGAGATTCATGAGATAACCATGCATTGTCTGTTCTCCTTTTTGTCTCTTTCTGTCACTTATTTGTATGCTTAACTTACTTGCTTAATAACAACATGATCTCATGAGAATACGTATGTATTTGTACGTAAAGTGTTCGTTCTATCATACGTATATATAATTACGTTTTATATGCACAGAAACGTATAATACAGATGTATTTACAGTACTAAAACGTAAAATATTTACGTATTGACAGCACAAAAACGTCATTTATTTACGAATGAAAAAATCCACCGACGTACACATTTGTACGCATCACAATTTATGCATATTAATATCGTAGCATTGTGTTTTGACTATTACATTCCACTGTCTTATGAATTAAGTTTTCAGTCGCATTTATTGATATAATACTCATAAATAATAACATTTTGCTCGTTTCGCCTGCATGGTGTTAAACAATACAGTATAAAACCATCATCTTTAACGTTACTCGTTTAACCGTTTTGTAATAGTTTATTTACCTTGAGACACATAAAGCGTTTTCGCCTATAAAACACAACAAAATTCACAAAAGACATCAATTTTATTAGTTTGATGTAATCCAAATCTTTAGAATCCATAGTTGTTTGCAAGAAACAACTCCTAATTCAGCCTCTTATCCAGTCGTGACCTTCGTCTCCATTCTCAGCAGCGACCGTACATGTCAAACCCTGCGCTGGTGATTAATTCAAATTTAAAAAAAATGCGCCCTTGAGAAGCGATACGTCATGTTTTACGGCAGTGATATCAAACGTTCATTGGCTCTTCCCTGCTTCGTCACAGATTGCGACATGAAGGACTGTGAGACGGCTGGTTAATCATTTGAAATGGAGAAGCGCGAACCGAAGCCGGATTAACATTTTCATTGATAGTAATTTCATTTCTGCTCTGTACTTCATACAAAACTATTACAATACTGCCAGAAGACTGCGACTGCAACGCTTCATCATGTGAATGGCTTTTGGTATTGGTTTTGACATTTTCGCAATAAATAAATTATTGTGATTATACTTGTCTGTTAGTTATGTTTTTCTTTATAAGTGTAGTTTGTTACATGTTAGTTTTAAGGAATTGTTATGGGTAGGTTTAGGGGTAGGAGTAGGATTGGTGGCTCAAAATAGATTTTAATGCTAACGTTTTATTGTTAATAAAACTGCTCTTTGCCAACACCGTTTTATCCTTTTTTATATTATGTATAAAATGGGTATGTTTAGGTTTTTATCTATAAAATGGTAAAAAGGGAAATTATACAGATATCTGTATGATATAGAATATACGTAAACAGTTTACGTTTTTTAGCTGTAAAACATAATGATGTTACGTTTAAATGTTGCAGATACGTCCATATTATACGTTTCAGCATCTATCAAAACGTACTAAAAAGTACGTTTTCTATCTTTGCAAAAAACGTAAAATACCTATGCATTCACAATGAGACTAGGCTGTTAATAAATATTTGCTGAATCATGGCTTTAAACTGAAAACAAAAGAGTTTAGTATCAATCAAATTTGCAGAATGAAAAAATGAGATTTAGAGGGGAAAGTTGTGGGTTAAATTTCAAGAAAGCACATAAACTGACCTTGAACACACTGTAGAAGACATGAAACATGGCACTCAATTGTATGGACTGTGAATCGTTGTCGTGTGAAACAAATCCGTGTAAATATTTGGACGAAAAAAATAACAGCATACAGATTTGGAAAGACACTAGGGTGAATAAATAATGACAGATTTTTCATTTTTAGTGCTCTACAGTGTTTCTCTCCTCACTGTGTTTGTCGATGCTTCTCCGGCACTCCCTCGGGAAAAAGCTGCTGCGTCAAACACGACTGCGTAATCTAAAGAAACAGTCCCACATGTTCAACACACCCTGACAGCTCTTACTTTTCTTCTTTATGGCTGATGAAAATGTGACATCAGTGCTATAAGAGGAGGCTACTGTAGTTTTAATGAGCTGCATATCTTATACAGGCCGAAACGAAGACATAACATCTTAGGGCGGTTTGCTTTGATGCCTGTCGGACAGCGACGTGATTATTCTTTCTTTGCATATTTCCACTTGGATTTTCTCTTTCTGTCATGTGGAAAGACCTGAATGCCGTAGCCAATCAAACAGTGGTGGTAACAAAAAATGCTAAATTCTGGAGATCCCCTACCTCGACTGTGCCCTTGAGCAAGACTGCCTAACCACAGGTCGCCCTGAGGGAACCCGACTCTTCGTCGCTCCCAATAAAAATCATCTCGTGCCTGTAACCCGAGCGACATACTGAGGTGATTAAATGCAAAGTGTGACAGGAAGGCAATTTTCAATCAGCTGTGCCTGTTTCAGTGTTCTGACAGGGTGTCATTTCTGAGAAAAGGCATCTGTCTTTATGATATCCCCAAGGAAGGGGTTATGATTGGCCCGGCCGTTAACTTATAACTCTTACAAACAGTAGTTTAGTGCAGGGTCTACGACGTATACCAACTTCTTTTTCAGACGGCATTGCGTGTACCCACTTTCTGAATCCCCTATGATGCACATAATGTATTTGCTAATCCAATCTCATGAATAAAAAACACCCAGTCAGGGTCATACCCCCTAGTATTAACCCTAATTTGTTGCTGCAATGATTCTCCCATCGCGACGATAACTGACCTTCTCATCTTATCTGCTTTAGCACTCAAACACCTGCTCGTCAATCTCAAAATGTTTGAGACCAATCAAAGCATGCAGGATTTTTGTTCATAGAAGCGCGAGCCGAGCGCTAATCCGAGCGCAAGCTGGCGCAAACGTGACGTTTCACTTCAGTTAAAGGGATAGTTGACTTTGAAATAAACTTTTGGTTATGTTTTAGCTTACCTCAAGGGCATATAGGTGTCTTTGTTTCCGCAGTAAATTGTGATATTTTTAGGTCAAACCGTTCATGTCTACCAGTCATATAATGCAGGTCTATGGTCACCACCTCAAAGAACATGCACAGAGAAGTTACCAGAGTAAAAACAATATAAATCCAGTTCGTTTTCTCACACAACCCGCTCGTTTCGTGTCTTAGGCCATCAATGTGTACTTACATTTACGAGTCATTAAATCATGTTTAATTTGGACTTCTCTGTGCATGCTCTTTGAGGTGGTGACCATAGACCTCCATTATATTACTGACAGACAAGAACGGTTTGACCTAAAAATATCTGCGAAATACTGCGAAAAAATGACACCGACCTGGGTGCCCTTGAGGTAAGCTAAAATATACCAAAAATTTATTTTTAAGTGAACTATCCCTTTAACGATCATACAACGCCCCCAACCCCCCTAGCAAGATTTATGGGACCTGGGTACTTAGAAAACCCTACGTACGGCCCTGGGGCCTCATTTATAAAACTGTGTGTAGAATCCTCACTAAAAGTGTACGTACGCCCCAAAGCCAAAAATGTCGTACGCAAAAAAATATTCAGACTTATAAAACCGTATCGTACGCCAGAACCTGCGCAGAATTCCCTTTATAAATCCCAGTCAGTGGAAGATTGTGCGCACATGCGTCTCCTCCCCGAAATAACCATATATGGAGATTACAACGCCTAGTTTTACTATGCATGTCCTCATCTGCATATCATCTGCATATGATTATTCATCCACCTGATAACGTTTAAAGGTACAAGACGTTACGAAAATATGAAATGTGAATGTGCCGTCACATTACATTAATAAAAATCATTTAGTAGCCCATCCTTCCCTTGTTTTTTAAATAAATAAAATAAAATAATATAGTGCAAAATGCATTTCAGAGAAAGTTTTTCTTAATCTTTTCCACTGGCCAAATAGTATTTTAATTGATTTTTATTTTTAATGGAAACAAATAGACCTTGTTGTGCATTATTTGTAAAAAACACATTTTCTCAGACAATCTGCTATCATGATAAGCAATTATCTATGTAGTTAACACATTAAAACACACAGCATGCCAGAGGAAAAGCGTTCAAAAGCATCACATCCACAACAAATATTCATATACTGTATATTGAATATAAAAATGTTGTAACTTAATGATTTCATGTAGTTTAAGTGTTTAACTCCATTAATGAGAATGGCATGTTTAATCTAAATGTCAGAAGTAAAACATAGTTTAAATCATTCATTTATGTATTTAAACTGTTATTGTGAACATGCACTGTATTTATGATAGACTCATAATAAAGATTTACGGTTTTACTTCATCTGCCATTAGATAGGCTGTGCGTCAGTTTCACTAAACGGTCCAACGCGCTCGCTGGCGCGGATATTTAAGAAGGGATGGATATTTGCTTCAAGTGATAGGTTTGGTGAGTTAAATTATATTTGTATTATCTTTCTGTATATGTATAATTTCCTTAGATTTTCTGTCTAAAAGTGACCAAAAAGACATTGAACTCGAGCTCACCATCGGTGTCGCCAAACTGCTCCATCTCCAAAACGTTCGTACGCATGGGACCGAGTTTGCGTGCAAGTGCGCAAATTTTCCCATCAAGTTTGTTTTTATAAATCACAACTTACGCGTATACATACTAGAGCCCGACCAATAAAGGATTTTGAAGGCCGATACCGATACAAATATTTTTGTGTTTTAAAATCCGATATTCCGATATATCGGCCGATATTTTTTATTTTAATTTTTTTCAGAAACGCGCAACAAAACATTAACATATTTCCCTAACATTAGTTATTTGTAATTATTTATGAGTTTTAACTAAAATAATATGATAATGCATTTTAAAAGAAACTTTCTTTTTATTGCCACAACAGAACAGAACAAACTTTGCTAGTCTATGGTGAGCCATAATTTAGCAATGGATAACGATCATACTGCAAATTGTAAAACATACATTTTCAATATAACAGGCCAAGGAGAGATGATACGACTCATTGCTATAACTGTCACGCGGTATTAAAGAAATACTTCAGTCACATTGTCAAAAGGACAGTCAGTCAACTACACTGTAACAACGTAACGTAGCAATAATTCCGCTTCACTCTCGGCTTATTTAACAGCAGCAAAACTGGACATGATGGTCACAAATGATGTCATGCTTAATTGAGTTAAGAGAACTGATGGAGATGCTCTTTTAATTGTTATTCAAGCAATGTATGTCTTGTGACCAACTCAACGAATGTTGCCAAAAGAGACAGTGTAGAGTGCCCTCTGGTGGACAAATTATACAACTCCAACGCTCATGACATGGTTCAAGCGTGTTTTCATCCGTTTTTATTTTATTTTTGAAATATTCATTTATCGGCCATTATAACTGCCGATACCGATATTTTGGAAAATGCCTAATATCGGCCGATAATATCGGTCTGCCGATATATCGGTCTGGCTCTAATACATACGGAAGTGGCGTACGCCTCTTTCAGGGCCTGTTTTGTGTGTACGAAACGGTTATAAATGAGGCCCCTGATATGGAAAAATACTAGTGATTCTATCAGTTCTATTGTATTCATTTTATTCTATTGTGTTGCATATTCAATACTAATGCAAGACTAGTAGTCTTAGCCTACATATCACTGTTTATAACACAGAGTGTTCATCCTTTGCTGGAAGCTAAAACAAAAAAATATTGGGGGCATAAATTAAGGGCATACCCACTTCTCCAGGCACCAGCACATCACTGTTTACAAAGTCTGTCTAATCCCCACCTCTCATCCCAGAGAGTCGCGATCACAGATGGGACCATCTATCAGATCTACCAACGAAATATCCAAAAGCTTAGCTCAGAGATCTGTTTGTGAAAGGCCTTCGCCCAACATCGTACATCGAATACATTTAACACCTCCGTCTCTCATGCAGAGGCTAACGGAGAGGGTGAAGGGGGGGTTCAGCCTAAACTTAGCAACGAGATTGACAGTTCGGGAAAATCAAAAATATAGAGTTGTCTGTTTACATCAGACCTGATACCTCTCAAAACTCAACTTTTGAATTTGTGTTACATCCAACAACTCTGCCAACTTAAGAAACGTGCAAATGTATACAAACCCTTTGAGGTTCCAAGAACATGTTATTGTATTTATAATGAATTAGAATAAAAATTAACACCATCAAGCTATTTAACACATTTAGCAATTTATTATATGTGTTTTTTTAATTGTGTGATGCATCATGACAGCACAGACATACTTGAGGGTTGATGATAATTACGTTCATGCAATGAGTGCAGATGATTGTCAGGCCATCTGGATTTTGTTTCTAAATAAATTTGTGTTTTTTAAATGATAAAAGTCTTTTGCTGACAGTTTCTCCCATCATTTAACAACAAATGAGAAACCTGAGACAAGATTCCAATGTCCCTGTTTCTTTAACCATCATATTAGAATGATTTCTGAAGGATCATGTGACGCTGAAGACTGGAGTAATGATGCTGAAAATGCTTTGCCATATCAGGAATTTATTACGGTGGCCGAGAAAGCTCAACGGCGCTGCAACTGAAGAAAACACATACAAATAAAAAGAAAATGCATGCAAATAAAAAAGAAAAAGAAAAAACCCTGCATGCTTATAGTAAAAACTATGGAAGCTTTGTTTCTGCCACAGAATGAAAAATAAAAAAGGTAATTGTGAGTTTTTATCACATTTCTGACTTTTTTCTCACAATTGCGAGTTTACATCTCGCAATTCTGACTTCATTTCTCAGAATTGTGAGATGTAAAGTCAGAATTGCGTGATGTAAAGTCAGAATTGCGTGATGTAAAGTCAGAATTGTGATGTAAAGTAGATTGTGAGATATAAAGTCAGAATTAAATATAAGTTAATTGTGAGATATAAGTCAAATTAAAAGATATGAATTCAGAATTGCATGATATAAAGTCGCAGTTGCGTGTTATAAAGTCAGAATTGCGAGATATAAAGTAAGAATTGCAAGATATAAAGTCGCGAATTGCGTGTTCTAAAGTCAGAAATGCATGATATTAAGTCAGAATTGTCAGATTTAAACTATTCTGAGGGGAAAAAGTTTTTTTCCCTTAGAATTGGCCTGATAACTCGCAATTGCGAGTTTATATCTCACAATTCTGAGAAAAGATGTCAGAATTTCGAGATATAAACTTGCAATTATGTGTTATAAAGTCAGAATTGCGAGATGTAAACTCGCAATTGTGAGAAAAGAAAAGTCAGAATTGTGAGATAAAAAGTCGCACTTCTGTCTTTTTTTCTAGAATTGGACTTTATATCACGCAATTCTGACTTTTTTTATCTCGCAATTCTGACCTTATATCTTGCAATTCTGACTTTATAACTTGCAATTCTGACTATATAACACACAATTGCGACTTAAATCTTGCAATTGTGAGAAAAAATTTGCAACAACCGCAAATTAAGAAAACATCATCAGTTTCACAACACATGTGAGCTCTAAATACTCACAACACCACCCAAACACAGAAAAAAGCTGTAAAAAAAGCTCACAACACCAATACAGAAACACACTGCAAATACCACAGACCACAATGGAAATGTTTCCAGGGGAACCAAATAAGTGACGAACCCGGCTGGAACGTGCTGGTGCTTACAGCTTAAGGTTCTCAAGTATTATCAAAAGCTTCGAAGTGAGATCACATGTGGTTAGGGGAGGAGGCCTAATGGAGCCCCGCCCCCAATTTTACCCTATTGTTCATAATTAACCAGTACAAATTGAAATTATAACAAGTGGTAAATCTCATAAATGACAGAGCAATTTATCACATCAAATATAGCCTATCTATAAAGTTATATTTCAAAAATATGCGAAAATTACATAGAATATAACAAATTGCTCCAAACAGTTTGGAATAAACAAAATCCTTTTGCATTTTGAATGCGTCTAGTCAAAATGGTATAATGATTTATTGTGTGCTGGGACATTGTGAACAAATGGACATATTAGAATATTAAGGTGTGTGTGTGTGTGTGTATGTACACACATCTTTTGCTTTTTCCCTGACATCTTTGAAAAATACAAATACAATGGCAATGATTAATGTATGTTTTGACAGGATATAAAATATTACCCAGAGCACTCTGCTTTAATACATGTAGCCTTAATGTAACTAGAAAGACTAGTAATACAGTATAATATATAATTTTAAATAAAATGAAGAAATACATCTTCATTCCTTCCCATACCCATTAACATTTTCATAATAGTTTCAGGTAATGTAGGCCAAACAAGCTTCTGGCCTGGTTGCAAAGTAGCTGTAGAGTTTATGACTGCATCAATAATAACGCACACGATGGGCTATATATTAAATGTTCTATCCAAAAAATGTTAGACAAGCTTTCTTCCAACTTATTTTCTTTCATCACGACGTGCGTTCGAAGCGAATGTTGTTGGTTACCTAGTAACGAACATACTGTGGCTTAGAATGTTCCGTCAACTTCTGTGTGTTCACGCGTCTACAGTATGTTGCCTAATGGTGCGTTCACACCGTTTGCGAATCAGCGCATCAGGCGTGAATGATTTCAATGTTAAGTCAATGCAAAGAACGCGTTACGCGCGTAAAAAAAAATCCTGCCGCGCGAATGAGGCGTAAGAGCGCGGTGCGGAAGCCGCGAATACACCTCGATTCGCGCGAATGGCGCGAATTGAACGTGCTGCCGCTTTAAGCGCGAATTATTTAGTTAGTACCATTTGTGCATTCACGTGTTTGACTCGAATTCTGCGTCTGCCGCCCGAGTTAAAAAATCTGAACTTTGGCGTAATATCGCGCCCCGTTAACCAATCAGGAGACTAGCTGCTTGCTCACATGGTGAAGTACCTGGATGCTTCAATAAATTATTTTGTAAGATGACTAAATGCATGGTGGGATCATGGAAAACAAATCAAATATTTTATTACTTAAACAGTACAGCATACTTTTTTATATAATTACATTATACCAAGTCGGTAACACATATGTATCCGACTCGGCCTGTTACACATGTGTAACAGTAGCTGCCTATTACATGAGTGTAATTGCAATCTGTAAGTACAGACTGTTCCATAACTTAGTTACATGTTAATTACATTTTGTTACAATGTTTACTACCAAGTAATTAATTAAGTAATTACTCTATCACTGACACCGTAAAATAAAGTGTTACCCAAAAGGGTTATTTAAAATTATACTTTTTTTGAGTCTTGATGAGAAATTTGTTTTTGAATAATGCTTATATGTATTCGAACAATAATAAAATGACAAAGTGTTCCCAAACGTTATATAAACCCTTCAAATAACTGTTGTTCAGCAGTGTCAATGTCACCACTATCCTCATAATAGTTGTCACAGTGCTTCTTGAGATAATAACAGTATTAGTACAATAAAGATAAAGCTAGTGGGACTCTCATGTTCAGTTCTCCGTTCGTTTCCATGGTACCTATGTCAAGACCAGTGAAAGCGGGCATTCTGTAATTGAGCACATTTGCAGGAAAATCAATGTGCTGCAGTTTGAAGTCAGAACCCGGAGTCTAATCTGCACTCTCTCGTTAGGACTTTCATCCCAGCATCCATTTCATAGTTATTATCACTCTTCCACTGGCGTGAAAAAAAAAGCCTTGTCCAATATTAAATGGAGTCTTTGGCATTTCGTGTTGATAAGTAGTTTTATTTACACAAAAAGTGGCAGGCTTGTTAAAACGCACTTGCCATATGAATCTTTATAACTCGCTGATTTATATACTGCTGTATTGCTACGTAACTGACACATGTCTAGATCTTTTCAATTCCAGACATTTGGAATGATAAAGTATATTTTACATTGTTATTATTGATGGTACAGTTGTCAAAATATCTTTAGCTGCTTTTCTTTTGAAATATATATTTTAAATCAGTGCTGTTATTGTGTTTAAGATTTGAACTGTGTTTTTGAATAGATTAGCAGTGCTATGCAGTAAGTTTTAATGGATAGTTCACTTTGAAATTAATTTTGATATGTTTAGCTTACCTCAAGGGCATCCAAGATGGAGGTGTCTTTGTTTCCACAGTATTTTCAATTTTGATATTTTTAGGTCAAACCGTTCATGTCTATCAGTCATATAATGCAGGTCTATGGGGTTCACCTCAAAGAGCATGCACAGAGAAGTCCAAATTAAACATAAATGACTTGACTGTAAATGCAAGTACACATTGATGGCCTAAAACACGAAACGAGCGGTTTGTGTCAGCAAACGAACAGTATTTATATTGTATTTTATGGCCGTGTACGTCACTCATTGTTTACAAAGAGATTTTGGAAGTTTTACCTGTGAACACTGGGTTCACTGTGAAGATCTAAACATCGAAATCGTCTTCCATTGTGATTTCCTGTATATCTAAATATGTTTCGATCTTTACAGTGAAAGGTAACACTTCCAAATGTCTTAGGCCAAAACTTCCGTGTCTTAGGCAATCAATGTGTACTTACATTTACGAGTCATTAAATCATGTTTAATTTGGACTTCTCTGTGCATGCTCGGTTTGACCTAAAAATATCAAAATTGAAACTGCAAAACAATGAGCACCTGCATTTTGGATGCCCTTGAGGTAAGCTAAAACATATCAAAAATTAATTGAAAGTGAACTATGCCTTTAATTCTTTAGGCTGATGTGAATTTATCACTGTAAAACGTTGCTGCCTTGAATTAAGTACTATCAACTTAGATGTTTAAGTCATTTCAACTTAAATGATATTTAACTGACTTAAAAAATTAGTTGAAACTTTTAACAAAAAGTTGAGAATTGCTTATTTTGAGGAGTTTAAGCAATGTAAAAACATACTTGTCCTAATTTATTGATCATAATTTTTTACAGTGTTGGGCGATGACGTTGCCATTGGAATGTATACACCAAAAACAACCACAACATGGAGGCAGCAGTGGAAAAAATATGAAAAAAAAAACGTCAAAATTGCTATTGCAAATCTGATTGGATTTCAATCGGATATGCACAAAAATCGGATTTGGACAGATAGTTGAATGAGGCTATGATATCTACACAATCCGAATACATGCGTCAAAATTGCTATTGTAAATTTGATTGGATTTTGAATCGCATATGCACAACAATTGGATTTGGACTGATAGTTTGAATGAGGCTATGATATCTACACAATCTGAATACATGACTGAACAAATCAGGTGAACTGAATTAAAAGATCTGAGTCAATGGGGTGAATAAATCGCCACTACTAGCTCAATCCCAACACCTCTAAATCAAAGGAATAGACTCCTAGCCCTACGATTGTCCTAATAAAAAAGCACATTCACTAAACAGTTGTTGCACTGTAATTTTAATATTTTGGAGAAATCATGCATCATTCACCAATTTAGGTATTAAATGCACTTTTTTTTTGGAGCATGTTCAGTAGGTTACCTGGCTTGAAATCCTGTTAGGTGCTAAAAATAATCACAAACAATGCATGCAAATAAATGCTACCAACAGCGCAATTAATTCTTAGCTAATTCACCCCTAATTTTTTTCTGCTAAAGAAAAACGCATAAAAAACAAAACAAAAGAAATACTATGAAACCTCAATAGTCTAACATTGTGTTACTACCTTCAAACTAGCTAAACATCTCATCAGATGTCGTAAATATATTGACTTGAGAGGGAAAAAGTAGGAGGTGAACAGAGTCGTGATGTGTTTTCCAATGATAGCTGTTTCTGAGGCAGAGGTAATTAGCATGAGGCACTGCTTTGAGTGATTTTACACGGTCGGACTGGCTTTTAACATCCAATGTCATTAAAGTTGAGGCCTGCGAAACGAATATACTCAGCGATAAACTTTTAATTGCTTCGTGCCGTCTCCAGGCAGAGACGGGTCGCTGCAATTAGCGAATCCAGGGAACACAAAGCTCCACACAGTCCCGTCATTTTTATCTCCTGGAGAAGTGTCACATACTGTGAAAAAGAAAACTCAAATTGAATTCAGGCTAGCGTTTCCTAATCACCACAATGCAATGCGGGAGAGCTCTTTTGAATGCCGTCCATTCAAGTCGTATGTCCTTGATTACGGCTGCATTGTTCTAGCATTACTGACAGACTTCAAAATACCTCTAGAATCCTAATGGGCAAAAACAACAAGGGAAAAATCTAGCATTCATGCCATTCACCTCTCCCTGGACTCCAGCTGTGATTGTGAACAGCATTTTCATTACTACTGTACCATGAGTTTCGGCTTACTATGGGTTCAGTCATTTTTTAAATGCTTGCATAATGCATTTAAACCAATGAGGAAGCATAACACAACATTTTAAGTTGCGAATATCATGTTAAAAGAACTGAAATATATTGCTTTGCACAAAAGTTTGGTTGTATATTTAACTCTCTTCCCCCAACAAGATGGATAGAAGTCCTCTTTCCTAAACAAAAGCATCAGCCCCAAAAGTACATCTAAAGATGGCTACCCTTAGGCAACTTGGTTTCTGTTCTGGAACACAGCAGACGCTGCAGGACGGAATATGTTTCGCTGGTTTTTACATTAAAAAAATATCAAAATGAATAAGTAATAGCTGTTTTACCCTAGTTTTGAGCCTAGCTGAAAAACGCTCCGGTTTTTATGGGTGTCTTCGCACTGAAGACTTGGAAGTAAACGCCCACTGCTGTGAGTGGATAACAGTTTTGCATATTATAATGAAGTTTTCACTCTCGATACGGTTTGTCATCACGGAGGTAGGCTTCTATGTTATTTAGCTATGCGTGTAATGCGCGAATTCGGTGGGCGGGGCTAACCCGGCCGTGTTGATCATGACCATCTTCTTCTGCGGGGTGGGGTTTTATCCTCTTTGACGTCATAGTTCCCCACTTTGAAAACACAGTTGTTTGTTGAGCCGGGTGTCAATAAAAGCTTTTATTTGGACTAGCAACGTTTTCGGTTCTGAAACTTACAGGATGTTCTTATAATATGATGACCTCTTAGATGTCAAAAGCTCAAGGAAAATTAGATTTCTCAGTTCATCACCATTTAAAAAAATGAATGAAAAAGGCGGTGGTGGATGACGTCCTGGGACACACTGAAAGCATTGCGTGTGGTTTATTCCAGCTTGACTGATGCAACTTGACCGAGCAGCTGCTCTCTGACATATAGGTGACGCCATATGACATTTCGTTGAAACACTACGCACATGGCACCCTTTTAGCGCTTAATATAACACGCGCACTGTTATGGGTAGGTTTAGGTCTGGGGTAGGGTCTGCATCTCATTTTGACGTTAAATGATGCCAGTCACCTTAATGATGCGTTGAAGTTCTGCGTGTTATATTGACGCTAAAGGGTGCCATGTGCGTAGTATTTCGACGAAATGTCTTATGATTGCCACCTAAATGACGCCAAACGATAGAGAATGTTTCAAATACACTGACTACATTTACATGCAGCCAATTTTCGGGTTATGGTCGGGTTAAGGTCACTATTCGGGTTTCTGAAACATTAGGAATAAGCCGTTTATATGCGTGAGCAGAGAGAGTTTCTCCTGTATACGTGGAATTGCAATATCCCGACGTAAACGGCGAACGTGCGGTTGGCATCTAGATGTACGGCACAACCTTAAGACGCAATATGCGTCCTTTCGATTCTTCTTTCGATTCTTCTTCTGTAACAACAACTGCAGCACGCGGATAATGAATGGTTCGGGGCAGATAGCAATTCGCCTTTGTTTGCGCTTTGATGCTGGTACACGTTACTGACCTCGCTCCAAAAGTATTCTGTGCTGTGTCTCGCCTGATCTCGCCCATGTTTACTTCCGATATAATGAACACGGGATTTTTGTATGCGCCGAGAAGTTTCTCTACTCAAAAGACCAAGATTTCTTGCGAATAGAACATGCGCAGAACACAAATACAAATCTCACTATGGGGATATGCCGATACGGGTTTACATGACCAAAAATTCTGGGATTAGAGGAAAGATACCCAGGTATAACATCCCAGTTTTTAAAATCCGGGATATGAGCATTTTTCGGGTTTTTGCCAGTGTTACATGGCCGTTCGCGACCGGGTTATTGCTAATATCCCGGTTTTGAACGGGATTATTGCTTGCATGTAAACGTAGTCACTGATACTAGACATTAAGGGATTACAAAAGATTTTTTCTTCAACTATGGTAATGTAAATTGTTTGAATTCATTATGAGTATGCGAAATGATTTTGAAGGGAAAAACGTTCATTCAAGCAATTACAGCTGTTCTGGTTATGCGATTTCTGCACGCAGCAATTGCCTGCTGAAATAGTAAGACTGGCTTTCAAAGCCAAATGCGATTCGGTCTTTGGAGGGCTTCTTCACCACAAAATTGAAAGTTCTGTGTGACTGTCATCACAGGGGATGTAATGCGACAATCGTATACGAATGCGTTGGAACTACACAATGGTGGCTTTAGATTGCTATTCTCAATTTAGATGGCAGTACGTTTTTGGAACAGAGCTCTGATTTTTAACTCTGACAGAATCAGAAAATACCATTTGTATATTGTTAGGGAAAAAAAATCCAGAACACAACAAAAATATGGTCCCATTTGAAATGTAATAATGCATCAGCTGTGCTTGAAATATTGTAGGAGACAGGAAGGATTCTTCCAAACATTGGGCTGTTTTTCTTCTTTCTTCAAATCAAATAAAACTTGTCTCACAGAAGACAAGAATTCTCCACAATAAAATATGCACAGGGAAATTACTCTTGCAAGTTTTTGTTTGTTTCACTGGCTTATCTTCGTCCCTGTGGTCTCGGACGTTGACGAATTACATTATAACCTAATCTAGACTTTTTTATTTTCTCTTCAAAATCACGATTCATTTCTTTGTGTTAAACATCTTAAATTAACAAAGTACTCAAATTACTTTTTAGAAATGAAAAGACTTTCCAATTAAGGGGATAATACAAAACAAAATAAAGATTTTATTTCCAATTGTGTTAAATTGTTTCAGTTTGATTCAGTATGAGTCAGTGGAACGATTAAGAAGAGAACCCTTGATTTCTGTAATTACTGTTCTGGAAATGCAGTTTCTGCACAGCCATTAGTAAGCCAAATAGAAGCGGTCCTTATTACTTTTTATTATTAGTGTAGCACAACTCTGCTTCTAGTAGCATTAACGGTTCTTGTGGAGACAAATCGTAGGCAAAAAAATGCAATCTGCAGGTAAACATTAAATTTTCAACTATAATAAATGACTCTGAGGATTATAGACACTTGAGAAAATATGTAAACCAAGCTGCCAAACGAAAATGATTCAATTATTTGCGTCAATTTACCCTGATCACAATAAAAGACCATTATATTCCAGTCTGTACAAATTAAACGCAGTGTCTTTTGTTCAAAGTAGATTTACTGCAACATAAGTTACATTAATGAACTAAATTAAGATAATGAGGCAGAAAATGATATGTACTGTATGCTTTAACTGTATAGTTAGAAACATCTGAACATATTTAGAAAATCATTACATGACTCTTCATTTGGCGATCAAATATTTACCAAGACCTGCTAACCTGCACGTCTAACCGTCACCCCGGCAACCGTCTTTTCTAGCACTCTATGGTCTTTTCTTCTCAAGTAATAATATAATTACAGCTCAAATCAATGTACCATGGCCAACTTAATGAGTAAATAAAGGGATAACTTACAATAATCTGGTCTTATCACAAAAATAAACCCTTTCAGGATCAAATAAGTTCTGATATATTATTTTAGCACATTGTATATCATTATTTCCTTTGTGAAAGGAGCACACTTTTAATAATATACTTCAAAAGGACACCTAATTACATGTTATTTATAGTTAGTTGAAAATGTTTTATGGTTGAAATTCATATTAAATGCAGTTACTTTACAATTACTTCTATTGTCTTTGAAATATGGTTAAAATGTACGGCTGTATGTACTGTACCTACAAGCACTTTTGGTGAAAAATTTACTTAAATGTCATTTTAATTTGAAACTTGAATATGATATATATATATATATATATATATATATATATATATATATATATATATATATATATATATATATATATATATATATATTCGTAAATAGACATTTGTAATGATTAAGTTGCAATTGCATAGTACATTTCAAATATATTAACCTTAAATGTAATAATGAATAACACATATTGCTTTACATTGGCTTTAGTCTGTAAGTCATTAAACATACCATCAATAAACAATCTCCTCAACTATCTCCCACAACAAACATCTGTTCGATCTGATTTTGACTGTGCCTGACACAAATCATAACAATCCTAATCCCTGGGGAAATTACTCAGGATTGATCTCTGTATAATTTAGTGACACATTTTCAGAGATAATGCTCACATTTCCCTCCAGTGTTCAGTGACATCTGAAAAAGATTTGCAAGTGTTCACAATGTCCCTTTACAGGCCAGAAGCTTAAACTGACCTTGTGTTTGCTGCAGTATTTTCCTCTCTGGCACATGCAGAGAATCTGTTCAACTTGCATACTATATTTACATTTATATTCTCTCAGCATATGCTTTCCTACCAAAGTGACTTACAATAAAGTGCACAAGACCCGTTAAATGCCAAGTACCAGGGCAGGTAGCTGATCATGCACAACTCCAGCAAGCCTTAAAGAGATATATAAGTATATACTCACCTTCATGTTGTTCAAATCCTATGTAGATTCAACGCGTACCAGATATGTGGGCCAGACCTGGGCCGACACTATGTTACTGTCTGGGACAGACATTTGATGAAGATGACAGCTAACAAATAACTAATAAGAAGATGATTCCCTAATTAACAGAACAAGCATAGGACATTTGTACAACAGGTGTTAAACTTTCATGTCAGTTCAGTTGTCTAATGCAGGCCTTTTCAATGTCTTAAGGAGCATTCAGCGCTGACAGCAATCAGCAGGGACGCAGCGTCCTGAAATCATTTATTTTGAATGAGAGTTGGTGACTCAGTCTCCTGTGAGATGCTTTAGTGTGGGCACGAACAGAGAAGTTAATGCTACTGTGAGTGATTTCACTCTTCTAAAGGATTTGTCTCTGTCCACATAAAGCAATATAATAAAAAATGATTTGTGGAAAACCGTGTAAGAAACTGTCAGCAATCTTTGATTCATGCATTGATAATCGTTTCATACTTGTTCATGAATATGATGCATTACACAACACTGCAATTTATAGACACATGCATTCCTGTAGAAAGTTAACTCTGGCGAGTAACTTCTAGCAACACAAGTACAGTGTTGGGGAGTAGTTAACTACAAGTAGCGTAGCATACTAATTGCAACTACATTTTTCAACTACATCATAGCTTGTCAGTAAGCTCAGTTGCTTTTTAAAAAGTGTAGCTTTTTCAGTAGCTAACTACTTTTTGCAGCAAGTAGCGGTGTAGCACGAGCAAAAGCTACATTGCTACATTGTCGAGTCTGCGAGAATCAGCAGTCTGCAAGGATATTTTTCTTCTTGTTACATTACAAACTCATTTTTTGCCATTACCGCCACCTGTTGTTTAATCACGCATACTTGCGGCTAGTGGTTCACTGACATACAGAAGTGGTTGACACACCCATATTATGATTATATAGCAAGACGTAACAACATATTTCTGGAGAATGGAGAATAAACTGAACGTTAATTACCCATGGCCTTATTTGTCCGAGTTCAATCAAGTATTTTTTGAGAAAATGTTCTACACGCAATTTACGTTGGATGTATATTTTGTTCATGCAATGTTGTAGGCTATTTGTTGCACTTTTGACAAATAGTCTGAGTATTTAGTGTTGTGTGTTATAAAACAATACTCTTTGAAATTGATATTGCATTGCCTTGTTTTAAACACTAAATATTTTTACTTAAAACATTCCTCAGACACTTATTCAGTTATTTATAATATACGTTGTTCAAAAAGCAAAAGTAGTTTTAATGTAGCTAGCTACTTTTTGATTGTAACTTGTGTAGAACGGTAGCTTCACTGTAGTTAAACTACTTTAACTTACGAATAGCTTGTAGCTTGTCATATTGCACATTATAGCTTGTAGCTTGTCATATTGCAATATAAACATATTGCAAATGCTTATCTATTGTCAAATCAACTTAGATCATGTTGTTCAGATAACATCATATTTTAAGTTTCTGTTGATTAAACCAATCGCCTTCATTGTATTAACTAAATTAGTAATTTCAAATCAACTCAATATTTTAAAGGAAACAACTATTTCCTTACAGAGTACATTTAGAATAGAATTTAGCAAGTGTGGAGTATCAAAGTGAACACTCCCTATAGACTCACATATTTAAAGGCTGAAGATTCCCAGAAGGAAACACAATAGTTAATTCAGCCATTGATCTAGATATTGCTTTACCCTTAAGATATTCTCAGAAACCAATTTATCAGTGGCTTTAGCAGGTTTGACATGCCTTAAGCCTCGCTGACAGAAAATCACTGAGCCCAATTAGTTATCTGTAATTTTTCCTGAGAGATGATGACTCAAATAATAAGAGCCTCTGAGATTAATATCCCAGAAAGTAATACTTAAAGGATTTGTGAGCTATAGCGATAGGTAAAACTGCAGTTAAAGAGTACTCCTAATGATACAGCAAAAGATCTAACCACCTTTGTGCCATTTAACCAGTTCAATAGATCTTACATTTAATTTGCTTTCCTGTTGCCGACACTGACAACAGAATTGTGCATAAATCCCACTGAATTACATCAACATTCGTGCGGCTTTCAAAAAGCGGAAAAATAATCTAGATGTTTCAAAGCCACTGATTGTGACTATGTATCATTTGCACTACTGAGCTAGCGTTATCACTCTTATATTTAAATGGGTGTTTACTAAGTGCACAAAACCCCCACTCCCAGACACAAAATAAACGCAACAGTGAAGATTATTACCACCGAGCTGCAATGTAAATATGCAGGAGGCAAGGGCACCGAAGTGGGGGAGTGCTTCATTATCTATCTGCTCTGCCTACACGCGCCCTTTCTTCAAGTCATAAAATATAGCAATTGCTTTCTCATTTCTGACTATCAATCAACAGAGCCACAGTTTGCTCCACTAATGGACTGCTCTGACTGATTTCTTTCAGTGCAGTCATCTGGGCATGGCAGCATTACGAGTCATGGCAAATTAAATTACTGCAAGCAAAACTTCTCGCACTCTATAGGGAAAAAAGTGACACTGTGGGCCCCGGAGAAATGGGGGCTGCGGAAACGTAGCTCCGGATTATTCGAGATATAAATCATAATGTTCGCATGGCCGTAGTGCAGGGGAGTGTATTGAAGGGATACATTTGTCATGTGATTGTCAGAGGCAGATGGTGATGCATGTAGTGGGTGGGACACAAGGTGCTTCAGGCAGGGTGTGTGCTGCAGTTTGCTCGTCAGATAAGGGGAGAGGCCTCTCTGAATTCCATCCGCTAGTCTCAATGTGTTTTTAATGCAGCCTGTGACTTATGTTCCTGTCAGAGCGCACTGCAGCAGAGGGATTCCCAGACAGTAGTGGGCAGCAAGCGAAGACTTGGAAAGGTGGCAAAGATAAATCGACTAGTGGGGCAAACGCAACTTGATCAAATGTGCATTGATGAGGAAAAAACACAGAGGGGGCAAAACCTATGGAGTGGAGACGAGACACTGGAGTCATCTCAGCATTTTGCTAATGGGTCCATTGTTGCACTGTGTATTGGCGCTGATCAATGATGATTGACCCAAATGCTTGCTTTGGGTCCCAACAGTGTTAAAATCCACAATCCACAGAGGAACTTGAGAGGGTACCTTGCTTTCCATTTATGCAAAGCATTTTTGATTACCAGTGTTGTGGCTGAACGCATTCAATTAACGATAGTTCATGAACGTGTTCATATTTTGGGCGAACATGAATTGAACGTACTGTAAAACTGCCTGATGAACAGTGTTCATTCTAGTGTCTGTGAACACTCGCTCTCTCAGTTTAACGTCGTACAATAGGGTACCAGATTACTATAGAGCCTGCCAGGTGAAAACCTGGCTAAAAGACACTTTAAACAGGCCTTAAGGCCTGTTCACACCGGGACAAATTTCACGCGCATTATTCGCGTGATTATCGCGCAAGATGAATGTAGAGACTGCTGTTCTCGTTGGTGTTAGAACATAAAGAAATATATGACAAACGCGACAAGGACTACAAACATCTTGATAAAGAAAGAAACTGAATATGAAAGTGGTATTGCAGAGCAAATTGGCGCCATCTAATGTCAGGGAATGAATTTGCATGTTCACTCGGCTCATCGTCAGCGAAAATCGCTGAGGTGTAAACACAAAAACGCTGACGAATAATGTCGCACTGATATTCGTCCCGGGTGTGTATGGGGTCTATTTGAGCGAAACAAACACCCAATCTGGCAATACCAGTGACCAGTGTCGCACCGTCGGCAAAGCAGAGAACCGAGGAGGCGTCGTATGATCATTTAAAGGTTTTAAGAGGTCGGTGAGGATGGGAAAAATCGTCCATTTATGTGCAAACTTTGCCCGTCGAATAAAATAATTGTTGTCTGTAGTTGTATATTGGCTGTAAAAAAAAAAATTTAAACTTCGCAACATATGGTAAAACAACAGATTCTCATCCGCAAGGTCGTCATCTAACTGACTGGCCTTGACCCATGCGTCAACATTCGACGCTGCCAGGCATCCTTCAGCATCAGTTAGAGGATGCTATCCTAGGGCCGTCATCTTACTGACGTTGCTCACCTTCAGCGTCAGTTATAGATGGCGCGGGTAGGTTAAGGTCTGGGGTAGGGTTAGACCACTAGGATACGCATCCTATAACGCTGATGCTAAAGGGTGCTGAAAGCGTCGGATGTTGACGCATGGTCAAAAGCGTCAGCTTAGATGATGCATTGGGATGAGAACGGGCTGGGAAAAAAAAGAACTATGAATAAACTAGTTTGATTTTTCGAAGTATGTAACTATGAACTGAACTAGTTCATTTTAAAAATGTGTGAACTTCACTTTGAACTAGTTCGTGTAGAAAGTGAACTTCTCCAACACTGTTGATTACAAATGTCTCTGTTACATATGTAACTCTCTTTCCCTGAAGGAAGGTGTGGAGACTTAAGGCGATTCTTATTGTGATCACAATACATTTGGAACATTGAACGTGGATCTGACCGAAAGGGAACATCTCGGATTACGTATGTAGGAGGTTTGCAGTTCCCTGAAGGAAGGAACGAAGACACTGCGTCGACGTGAATCGACTTGAAAGGGAACACCTTATCTCAACTTTCGAGACTCACTTATCCACCTTTCTCTCAGCAAAATGTCGTTGGTTCTTTTATCATAGCAAGGGGAAGACTGGCGAAAGAACCTCTCTGATAAATTAACAGGAGTTTCCTGTGTTGACTAGGAGCAACTACTGTTTAGCATCAGCTTGTAAGATAGTTGGTTTGAAAACCTTACTTGGAAAGAACTATCCTGTGATGTTTCGAGGTTCCTTGGCTTAAGACCAGCAGGGTAAACTATGGAAAAATCTTTTAGGCCCAGTACTACCAGAGAAAACAAAACTTTTTGAACCAACACCCTGTCAGTGGAAAAGGGAACAAGTTTGCTGAAAATGGCAGCTCAACTAATCTTGGTTCCTCCACAAGGTAAAGTGTACCAGACATGTTTAAAAGGGACTTTGCTTACTCTTTGATGTACCGTCTTATCTCCCGACCCTATAATACCATCCGCGCTAATCATTCAGAGTAGGTGCAGGACTGTGTTTGGTTTCAAGCTGGGTTTCAAAATGAATGAATTCCTCTCTCGAAGGTACTCGGGGATCATCCTTCCCAGGAAGCCGAAAGTCCAATAAAGACTACACACAGAGTAATAATGACATGCATTACTGCCGGCTCCATGCATGTGATAGATCAGCTCCTGAAGGTGAAAGCAGACCAGGAAGGCAGAAATAAGACTCCCTCACTGCCCTACATCTTCAAGCTTGCAGCGGTAGTGTTCGAAGGTGAAGGCTTCCTAGTCAGGCTGGCTCTCAGCCTTGGAGCCTGCTCATGAAATTTGCAGCCTTCTCCACAGATGACTTCACACTAAGGTGTTGCCAAAGAAAGGACACTCGATGGCTGTGGTTTCATGATATACAGATCCTAATATCTGATACACAAGGGCCATTGTAGGTGAGCATTATAAGCCTACTCTACATTATCTAAAGTTTATTATCACAATGATTAGTTAAAAACTACTATATGGACTAAGCGGATGGTAAAAATACGATCAGACACACTTTACGAAAAGGTTTAGAAAAAACGTTTTACAAAAGACATTATTATTTAAAGTACTTGCAATGTACTTTGCAGCACTTGTAGATCTGCAACAATTAGTAAGTACAACTGCAAAATTACATTAAACTTGAAACAATATCAATCATTAAGCTTCAACTTTAACATTTAGAATTTGGATTGACATTTAAGTTGCTTAATGTAAATTAATGGGAAATAAACACCATATTCTGTTAACCAAAACAAGTATTTGTCTTTCAAACAATAATAATTTAGCATAAATTTGTGGTGTAATTGGCTGATCTACATTAAAAATAGCATAATAATACAGAGTTACAATGAAACCACATACATGCTCATAATCGTAATATAAATCTTGAGCATAACAATATCAATTTGCTCTTGTTTACTATGTAAATTCGACAAATTGCCTCTAATCGTAGGGCTATCAGTGCCTTGCCATGGCTCCTTTAATGTTCCAAGGCCAAATACCAGTCGCCTCATTGGGAGGTTAATTATGCTTCGTTTCTGGGCCCAGTCATGAACCAACGCCACCCTTCCGCTCAGCTCCCCGACTGGCTTATCTCTCCACTTATGGGGCATATGCTTCCAAAACCCATCTGAGATTCAGATGCTGATGAGCCATGTGGATTTAAAAATGAAATGCCACACTGCCTAGTTCTTGCACTTTCTTTCTTATGGAGCCAAAATATTCCTGAGCATTTCCATAATTGGATTATTCCCCTACATATTCACACCCATTTCCCCTCTGTGATATTTAAATTGATTAAATGGTCACTGCAGAATTGCAAGTTGCATATGGAGGATGGTAAAACAGACAAGCTCAGTTTGATGAATTTTTGAGCAGGAGATGCTTTTGAAGTGTGATTGCATGTGCGTCCGGGCAACAATAGTGCTGAGAAGGGCTAAAGGTTGCAAATTGGCCGCTGTGTGTGTTTGTGTCACATAGCTGAAGGCATTTGGTCCCAGTGCTGAAATACAAACACTTTTTGTCTTTCATTGTTTTTCTGCTTTTATATTAGAACATGATATTTGTGTTTTATTGATGTATTTTTCTCTGTATCACTCCTGCTGACCTCCTGGGACAGCACAATAAAACCTGCCTGCATTATTCAGAAATAGCAGCTCGAAAGGCCCTGGTTGCTTAAGAGTAAATGTCTTTGGAAAGAAATTTTGGTATCTGTAGCATAACTGCAGCCATATGTGGTTGCAACACTTAAAGGAGAACTCTGGCACAATATTAACCTTTGAGCTCTAACATTGGTACCTACTCAATCGTTCTCTGAGATTTGTTTTCATGATAATTCGAATGTAAGAAGTTTTATCTCTAAAAACTGTTTAGCGTATAATGCTAGTACTGGGGGCATAAAGTAAAAAGAAATCGCTAGTTTATACCACTAACAAGTAAAATAGCCTCACACCAACTGCTAAACTTGTGCGAACTAAACTTCAGCGAACTTCTGAACTGTATGAACGGCGTTCTGGGATCGAACTTCGAGACTATATTCTAAGATGGCTCCTGTCTGTATACACGAAGTGAACTGTCTTTATAAAGTACCTTCTTATTAAACGGTCTGTACACAAAGTTCTCAGTGCTTTGTTTTGCATGTATAGACACTCATTATGTTACTGTGTTAGTGTGGGGCTATTTTGAGCCTTTTTAGTGGTACAAACTAGCGATTTCTTTTTGCTTAGTAAATGCTCCCAGTATTATACGCTTAACAGTTTTTAGAGATAAAACTCTTTACATTAATTTATCATGAAAACAAATCTCAGAGAGCGATTGACTAGGTACCAATGTTTTATTAGACCAATGGTTCATTTTGCACCAGAGTTCTCCTTTAATTACTGAGAATTGAGGATGGTATACATTGAAATGACAACAAAATCCCATAGGCTTATACTGATGGAGGGATCTGAGCCACATCTAGAGACTTGTCACAGAGACTTGTCATTCCCCTTTTAGGCCCCTAGAGGCCAATTCACACTGCACCAACAGCAACAATCTCCAGATTACAGCACATCACTTCTCAGACATTCTACAACCTGACAAACAACAGTTCAACATGTTCAGTTGGTGAAAACGAGTGGACAGCATGCCACTTTGACATATTTTTGATGTAATGTATCTCTGAGAAAGGCCAAGAAATGTGTCTGATTTCTACAACCTCCATGAGACAAAACCTCAGCAAACACACAGATATGATGGGAGAGGGTCGGATCTCAATTAGGTCAGTTCTTAGAGAATGTTTTCAGATAAGCATTGTGAAAATAAGCAAGTGGATATTCATATATTCTCTTTGATCCTGCAACCTCGGGGGGCAATCAAACCCCACGATGGCATATTTTGAGTTCACTGACGGAATGTTGCGCATGTTTTGTGTAACCCTGGAAGTCTATCGCTAATGAGTCACAGGTGAGCTCCAAGCCCCTCGCCGTCACATGTTACCATGGTTATTTCTGGAGGTTAGGGCACATGGACATGCACATTTTTTGAACAATCACTCAAAACACTTATTGGCATATTTATAATTATACATCTCAGAGTGACTCACAGCTGTTTGCAAATAGCAAAATAGTCCCAGCTGTAGCCACCCCACCAACCAGAACAATATGTACAATGATGTTTAATTATCTGGACAGTGAAAGGATCATGCATCATTACAAGGTGACTTTAGTGCCTTCAAAATATTGTTTCATGTTTCAAAGCAGGCTAATTGATTTTGTTTAGGTGCAAAGGAGACATCTCAGATGTCTTTCACAGAATTCAACCCAGAAATCCATATTTCAAGAGCCGTTGGAAAGCTGAAAACTCGCTGTATTGCTTTTCAAATCGACCTCCTTGCTTCGTAACTTTTCTACAAACCTAATAGGAACTAATGTACAATTGGATTGTGTTGCCTTGCACTTGCAGATCTCACAGAACAATTGCAGATTTCATGAAGGTCATGTCTGAAAAATGGTAGCGAAACCAGTTTTTTTTTTCTTTCTGATGCTATATATAGAGGGATGGATGGATAGAAGTACCACTGTAAATAATACAGAGAAATTGGTGGTCTTACACCGTTTGTAATGTACACATGTTGTCTGTTAGCATGCACGTGATTTTGTATTGCAGGAAATGACCTATTAATGAAATTGAATGCTAATGAAGAACAACAAACAAAACATTGGTTTGCATCACTGAACTGTTTGTCCTGTGCTAATGCATTCAACTGCCTGAAGTTATGACTGATGGACCAGTCACCCTTTCTGCCACGAATGGCAATAATGCATTGATTATGCTGAATAATCAAATTATTCATTCAACAATCAACTGTTGTTGGCAGGCAGATATGCTTTCGTGTACCACAAGAATCCTGCCTTAGGCAATATTGCTAGCCTGACTTCGTCATACTATTCTAGTGAGAATGCGAGTCTGAAACTGCTACATAGGGTTTGATTATGAGGCGTGTCTTAACCGAACCAAGAAAAAAACCTCTGCACTCAGTTGGATAGTCGGTAAACCTACAACCAATCAGAACAACGCTGTAAGGCAACTACTTAGCATATCACAGTTGTCAACTGTCTACAGAACTTACTGTATTTTAAAAGTAAAATAACGAGTGTTGCTTCTTTTACTTGGTCCTCCATGAGTGCGACCAAAGGAGAAACCGCAAAGACCACAAGCTTTTCATTGCGTCCCATCTTCTTAGCGACCGTCAGAGCCAGCTGATAAGTTACACTTTTGCAGAATCATGTAGGAAGGACGACAAACATATCTTTCCGATCGAACAAATGCCTTGATTGCAGTTCTCTGTTCGTCTATTAAAATTAATGCGCTGTCGTTTTATTCTATAACAGACGCGACAGCGGAATCTATACATCTCAATTCTCCAGCTGCAGTCATCTCTGAGGGAAAACAGTTAAGCGCTCTTTGATAACATGATGATTACATCCTTGCAGATCATCTGTCCATCATCGTATAAAGCCCGCCCAGGCAATTTGATTGGCCCGATCATTTTTTGACTGATCATAATTACTCCTCAATGGATCGAGTCCAGACCGAATATCTCCCGAACCAAAAAATGTTGTGGGCCTGGTTTGGGCTGGCATCCAGGCTATAATATTGCATATTTTATGGACTAATCACAAGATTATGGCTCCCGTGCATTCAAAAACGATAAATAAATAAATAAAAAAACATACTTTTCCAAGGTATTAAAGGCAAATAAGTTGACAACGCATTTTCATATTAGATGTGATTTTTATTCGACACTAGATGTTTTCTTCTACTTTTCGAAAAATTTTGAGATTTTCCTTATGTGCAAACGCTGTCTGTCATTTTAGCAAGTGATTCGCTTAAGGAATTATGCAAATCGAGAATCAAGTATCGATTGGAATCGGGACTTACTTTTGCTTTTTCCGGAATCGTTCAAAAGTTAAAATTTCGATTCCAATTTCCTAGTTTCAATATTCACAGTCCGTCGACCGGAAGAAGAAACCGCTGAACAACACCAACGAAGAAGCGTCTACCGGAAGTGTTGACATAACTGCGCGAGTTCGAACATGAGTAGCTTACGTCGGCGGTCCAAAGTGTGGCTTCACTTTTCTAAAAAACAAAATCTCTGCAAAATGCAACATATGTGACAAAAGGAGTATTTGTGACAGAAGGAGTAGCCTATTTCCTTCAGAAAGGAGTATTTCCTTCAGAAAGACCATTGTTTAGCAAGGTTAGCTAAACATTTTGACCCTGCCTCTTAAAAGAATCGGAATTCGAGAATCGTTCAGGAACCGGAATCAAAACAAGGAATCGGAATCAGGAATCGTTCAAATTCAAACGATACTCAACCCTAATAACTACTCGATCACGAGTGGCTCAACAGGTAGATGTATAGAAAAACTCATCTTTCAGGCATTTGACTGACCAGGTTGACATTTCAGCGTGAAAAATCAGGGTGATAAATAGTTGGGTATCATAGTTTTATTACGATTCCCGGTCCCGCCCACTGCCGCTGACAAATTTTCCTTTCCCGTCCCAATCCCGTGATATATAGTGATTTTGTTTCCCATCCCGGGATTGAAATGTCAGCCTCTATGCTACACACATTTTGCATGTAGCACGTCCCATCATTGTTTGATAAATATTTGCTGTCGACACTCAAAAAAAAGTACTCTTTTATACCTATACCAGCGGTGGTTGGTGTGGCGCAACCATTGCCCATTCAGAGGGTATGATGTAAGCTAAATTTAATTTGCATTTCTCTTCAGTAGTCACTAGTCGTGTCTCCTTTCAAAGATAAGTCAAGAAATATTTAATTTCATGCCTTTTACAAAGCCAAGAATAGAGTGAAGGACATGTTTCATCATTTTACGGGTTCACATCTCCGCTTTTGAATTTCTGTCTGAGTTCATTGTAGCATTTCTCAGTTGAGTGTTGGTTCATTTTGAATGCACTCACTTCAGGCATACGTCTGGATGCTTGAACTGTGCCATCTGTTGAGTCAGCAGCACGGAAACATTCAGAATGCAGAGACTGCAGCACACGACTCCTCAACTGGAAAGTCGGGGAGCTCAGCTTCGTTACATCAATATGATTAGTTTAGAATCATTTCCTTTGGTAAATGTGGGACACCCAGAATAATTTACCTTTCGGTTGCTCTATAATGAGAAAACAAGGTATTCGCTGGCTGAATGACAATTTGAAGAAGACCTCACTGAATCCCTCAGCACCACAATAGCCAATATCACTCTCTATCCGCCTGAAGTGCAATAACTCTTTGAAAACACCCACACTATTAACAGTTGTTAATTCAATATTTTTACATCAATCATCAGTTACTGATCTGATGATTAATTAGTCATTTCAGGCACAAAGGATTAGTCACAAGTGGAGAGTACATAAAAACCATCAGAATTTCTTGAAATCAATTCCTTTAAAAAAGTGTCCTCTGTTGCATTCTCTTGAAACAGATTTAATAATCCACTCTTTTCTCCTCATCCACTCTCGTCTGGCCTAATCAATCCAACTTGACAGGTGTCTTCGCACTTTTCTTTTAACAAGGTGGCCACCAACTGAGCACAAGAGGACTATTGTACAAAATAAAGGCCCTCTAGAGGAAAATAGGGTTACTGCATTTCTTCCCCATCTTTTACTGTAAACCCTGTCAAATTCAAAGGGCTACACGTTCATGTCTATTTGCTTTGAAAACAGATCATCTAGAGCTCATCAACTGGTTTTATGTATGAGAGTGTAGAGAAAGACCAAAAACGTGATTACTGCTGTCGCTAAGCCATCTCTCCACTGTTTGACTGCAGGCTATTAATAAGGCTCCTTTCATTGTGGTTTACTTTAAAACGTATATATAACGTATATAAAACGTATAAATATATTTTTAAATAAACAAAAATTCTGTTTACTGTATGCTTTAGGTAATAAACAATGCAAAAAAATCATCTGTATACTACATGCAAAAATGCTGCACTTGTGTAGTGAATTTATCACTGTGTGTCTTATTGATTATCATTAATTTCAGTTTGCCATTTAACACAACACACGCTCAAGCAAAAGAACAAAACAAATAAACTGGATTAAACCCATCTACAGTTGAATAGACCTCATATATGCAACATAGAGTTATTGTTCATATAGAACTTGTGCTCTAGCGTTCTTTGCAATGAGTCCCCAGGGCTTTGTACTAAGTCCAGTGCTGTTCATCTTCTGACTCTTGACTGCACTGCTCAGACATTTAAAGCAAAACATCATTAACGTTTCATTTCCAGAGGTATTGTACTCATCGCCTATAGAATGAGATGATGTCTGGTGCAAGAACATCTACTGCTATCTTAATGACAACAACAAAATAAGAGATGATTGTAGACTCCTCTACTCTCTGAATTTTAGCAGAATGGAAATGCACATTGTTTCATGTAATAAAGAGTAAAATAGGCATTTCAAACTTATATTTACTAGATATTTGCAATTTACATGTTGCTTGCAAAACAGCAAGGGTTATTCCCAACAAACATCACCTTTTGGGAAGACAAACACTAGCCCAGCCCCAAAACTAATGACATTGGCAAAGCAAACCCAATCTCACCCAACCCAATCAAATAAATTCATATGTGCGATAATTCACTCATATTTTTACTAAATCGTACATATTTTCCAGAGTTGCCCAATTCGTATGAATTTGATACAATGACCTACCCTGACCCCGCCCCTAATCCTAACAGTCACTGGGATTTAGACAAATACTACGAACTCGTATGAATTCATACGAATCAGACACATTTGACTCAGCTCATACAAATTCATAAGAATTGGTCGTAGATAGACGTTAGCAAAGCCAATTGGTGTGTTCGACTTCAGGCAATGCTCTTCAGAACGAATGGGCATCTGACTTGAAGCAGGGAATGCTGTTTAGAAATTGTCACTGACGTGTGGCATCAAAGTACCGGGAGAAGCGATTAGACAGCAGACGGCTGACTCAGCCGGCACAGCTTCTCAAGAGCGGCTGCTCGAGTCTCTGATGACGACACAGCTGTTCACGATTGGCCGGATTCACAGCATGACGTTCACGTGTCACAACAAGATTCTTAGAATCAATTTTACAGTACCGTGCACAATCTGCATCAGACACATCGACAATAAACCTATATTTGAATTTAGCTAGTTGACCAGCAGCGGAGGTACAGGCTACAGATGCTGCCAAATGAACAGGAGCCCAGTAACCCCATACAGCGCCCACAAACACACACGTGAAGATTGGATGCAAGAAACACACGGCCTAGGTGTAATCACCTCACACGATAGCAGCCAGTCAACCTTCTCCAGAAACCCCCAGCTCCACGAGATGGTCAACATAAATACACCATTCATGGTTGCTCACCATGCAAAAATACAGCTGTTGATCAGAAACATACCGGCTGATATAATAGGCAGCGTCGAACCAAAACTGTTTTGCTGTATGGGAATTTGGCAATGTATCGTTTAAAGGGTGATGAACTGAGAAATCAAATTTTACTTGAGCTTTTGACATCTAAGAGGTCATCATATTATAAGAATATCCTGTAAGTTTCAGAACTGAAAACGTCCTTGTTAGTCCAATTAAAGTTGTTAGCCGGTTTAGCCCCGCCCACCGATTCGCGCATTACTTCGCATAGCTAAATAACATAGATGCCTACCTCATGATGACAAACCGATCAAGCTATCGAGCAATAAAGAATATTGCGCAGTGCCTGGTTGTGGAAGAAGACCTCTGGATTCCAATAGGACTGCATGGATAAACTTTATTTTTCATTACGTTCCAGCTGATGAGGTAAAACATCGTCCGTCTGTTCGCTTCATTTCACTGTGGATTGTTTTGTAAACAAGACTGGATTTGCAGACCAATTAAGAGTAAAGAACGGTGCTGTGCCGTCTATATTGGATCTGACAGGAATTGTGCAACACACGGACTCTGGGTTCGAACATGTATGGGCGAATCATTCCGGTTCCCATTTTTACATTAGACGCTTTTCAAAACAATTTCCCCCAAGTGCATCGACGGGTGATTCGAAACTCATTATAATATGCAAAACTGTTATCCACTCACAGCAGTAGGCGTTTACTTCCACGTCTTCAGTGCGAGACGCCCATAAAACAGAGCGTTTTTAGCTCAGGCTCAAAACTAGGGTACAAAATAGCCAATTACTTATTCATTTTGATGTTTTTGAATGCAAAAACCAGCGAGCGTCATAAGTTGACCTCAGACAGCAATATAATAATATTTAAAAAGCCAGTTCATGACCCCTTTAAAGCGGCAGCATTTTTTTATTACAAAAAGGACAGAAATGCAGTATCTGAGTCAAATAATATACAGTATAAATAATATATATTGCACATTGTATCTTGGAAAATCTCATGTTTGTCTTTTTTTTCTGGAGAATGAATTAAATGATTTTTTCACTGACCTTCATTCCTCGTTTCCCTTCGCCTGACCTTTGATGATTAACAGCTATCGCAGCCCTCCAGAGACGTACAGATGTACGAAGTTGATTTTGCATGCTTGTTTTTTGCTTGTTCTATTGGTAGTGTGGAACAGGCTGTAGGCAGCCGGCAAATTAGTAATCCTGTGTAAGCTCAATAATTAGTCGCACACCCTTGAACCTGTGGAAAACTCCTCAGTGACATGAATGAATTTAAGTTATTTCCAGAAATCTTACCCAGAGAGTGGTGCGCTGCGAAATAGAACCAACAGATGTCAGTCAAAACTGAGCTCAATGAAACATTTCAAGGGCATCTGGACACAACGGTATGTGCTACAGCAGCTTAGAGATGCTATATGTAGTGCATTGTTTTAGTCAAAAGAATTTAAAAAAATGGTTGAACAGAAAATGTAACCTGTAGTTGAAGCTTTTGAAAAAGTGTTTGAAATGTTCCAATGTTTTCCTTTAGAAAGGTATAAGGGGTTTACATGTGCACTCTTAGAAAAAAAGGTAGAAAAGCCGTCACTGGGGCTGTACCTTTTCAAAAGGTAAACTTTTGTCCATTTTAGGTGCTAATGCATACATTTTAGGTGTTAATATGTACATTTTAGGTGCTAATATGTACATTTTAGGTGCTAACATGTACATTTCAGGTGCTAACATGTACATTTCAGGTGCTGACATGTACATTTTAGGCCCCGTCTTACACGATGGGAAAACGCAGATATTTCTCTCCGTTTTGCCCTCTCATTTACACAAAAACGCCGTTTTTATCACTGAAAACGATTATTCTAAAAACTCCGGGCAAAGTGGAGATTTTTGAAAACGCCGGATATTTGTTGTCGTGTAAACTGGGAGAAACGGCGTTTCAGGTTCTCTCTGTCGATTCCAGGATTCTGATTGGCTTGCATGGCTTTATCCTTAACCCCTACACTGCCGCCTTAGTTTTAGCATAGTTAAGATGGCGCTCGACGGCGATGTTATGCGGGTGTGTAAACCATGTTATTTTTGAAAACGAAGAGGGGGAAATATTCGTTTTGCTAAATACCCGGCTTTGTGTAAACGTGGCCTTAGGTGCTGTATATTTTAGGTGATAATATGTACATTTTAGGTGTTAATATGTCCATTTCATGAGCTATTATGTCCATTTTAGGTGGCAATATGCACATTTTCAGGTGCTAATATGTACATTTTAGGTTCTAATGTCCATTTCAGGTGCTAATATGTACATTTTAGGTGATATGTACATTTTAGGTGTTAATATGTCAATTTCATGAGCTAATATGTCCATTTTAGGTGGCAATATGTACATTTTAGGTGTTAATATGTCAATTTCATGAGCGAATATGTATATTTTAGGTGCTAATATGTACCACTAAGGTACCAATATGCAGCCTTTGGGTACAAAAAGTGTACCTTTTGAAAAGGTACAGCCCCAGTGACAGCTTTTGTACCTTTTTTTCTGAGAGTGTGTGACGCTCCAGTCTCAATACTTTTGACACACATGTTATGACACATCCTTCAATAACAAGCAGGTTTGTGAATCCACCGTTAAACGCATTTAGGTGGAAGCAGTCGTCAGTAAAATTAAGGGAACACTGCACAGGTTAAGGGCTATATTACTGATGTGGTATCATTGTAAAGATAAATTTTAACCACTGATTCTTCACATGCTCGTCCTTGGGCAGTGGAAAAAAACTGGCTTTACATTCACATTGTAGAGCAGTGTCTTCAAACATGATTGCTACAGTATCCACAGGAATCAGCTGCAGTGTTTGAGGTTTAAGTTTCCCCTGGTGTCTGTGCGTGCAATATGCTAATATTTCGTCTTGACGTCACAACGAAAAGGCTCAGGACTTGAGTTTAAAAATCGATTCATTTAAATGACTAAGAATCGACTATTACTTTTAGATGAACAATAACGTTCTATACTGTGTACTTTCAGATTGAAAACTTTTCATTCACGTAGAGCTTTGTTACACACTACATGAAAGATTTTCTAAAATCCATAATAGGGGCACTTTATGAACAATTATGTAAAATTGAAATGCAGTTATGTGTTTCTTAATATGCAAAAGAAAATTAAACTTAAGAATAATACTCTTTATGGGATGTGAAACGCTGAACAACATCAGTTTTAGCTGAAGCACAAGAAACACTTTGGATGATTCTCAAATGATGATGAATCACATTTTATGCAAACTGTTCATGCAGCTCGAATGCTACTGTCATTAAGTAAAAAAGGGGGGCAAAACAAATACATTCTAAAATGCATGTAAAATTCTAAGTTCAACAATATAATTAGCATGAAATCATTTGTATTAAATTAAAAAGGAATGCAAAGTACCAGCATTTTCTCTTGACTTTTAGACCCCACTGTAAATAAAAATGCATCAATATGCTGAAAATATAAAAGATCCTGAACCTCATGAATCTCTATTCTGCTGGATATAGAAGAGCTGCCTGGCATCTGCATCGGATTCTTTAGCTAAATTGCAGTGGCGATAATGGGAGTGGATACAGTCATTTTCAAATGGACTTGCACTTATTGTTGATGGTTTCGTTTGCAAGGGAAGGGATGTTACTTCTCGCATTGTCATTCACCTCGTGTCCATCTGGTGGGCTTTTGATCACTGGGCTGTGGGCCAGGTCACACTGTGATTTAAGGCTTCTTTCATAGTTTAAGAACTCCCGGTACATTGGATTTTAGAGTGCCGAGAAGTACTCGGAGGTCGTCTGTGTGAAGAAACGTGCTGTGCGCTGATGCATTTGTGCCAACTAACACGTCATTAGAAATGCAATCGCACATGGATGAACTTTGATAGATGGTTTTAATAAGCAATAAGCCACTTGGAGCCATGCATTAAAATGAATTTTACCACAGTTTGGGGCTGTCAAAACCCCCTTAATCATGGTAAAAATCAATTTAACATATGGGTTCAAGTGCCTTATGGCTTTCATTAAACAGAAGCAATGGCAGCATGATAAGACATTTGGGGTTTACTAAACCATTAAAAGAACTAATAATGCCAATAAACAATTGTTTTTCCAGATTGTTTCTTGGTGTACACTAGGCTGTTTTCAGTTGCCAACAATGTTGTAACTTCACACATTAATATACACATCAACTGATATGCTCAAAGTTGTGTGTGCATACTATAACTAAATGTAACAAATAGTATTTTCTCTAGAGATTCCATTACATTATAGCCTTTTCCAGCCTATTAGTTAGTTACTAAATTGTTACTAACCACATTTTTATCATGTAATATATATTTACATTACACATTTTAGGTAATTTACATTGTATTACTTTTAGATTACTTTTGACCTAACTGGTTTACAAATGTTGTCATTTGGCAATGTTAAGTCTTGGCTGAAGATCCAAATCCAGGACTTTATTTAAGGGTAATCCAAAGAGTATTGGAAAGCAGGCAAAGTTCCAAAGAAACCAATCAAGATAATCCAATATTGGGTAAAATGCAAACCACTTGGCAGAGGAAGGAAAGGAATAACACGCTCAGACAGGAAGACGTAACAAGCAAATGAGAAAGAATGCGTGGAAAGACACCACTTTGCAACCCAGGCTCATTGGAAATACGTTACTCTGCCTACATTTTTGCAAAACCTGAAATACGTACCTCCAGGTACGTTTCCCTGCATGCACCATGTATCACACGAAATAAGTTATGAGGTAACTATTTTGTAAATCGCAATTATGTTACATGCCAACATATTTATAAGCAGTGCTATTACGTTGGTCCTTAACCTAACATAGCAGCCTGATCTCATTGTTAATACGTAGGTATTAATACGTTATTATCAAACATATAAAACATACTTTTTTGTACGTTTGGATAGATGCTAAAACGTACAGTATGGATGTTTTTGCAACATTTAAACGTAACAATATTACGTTTTACAGCTACAAAACGTTAACCATTTACGTATGTTTTATATCATAACAATATCTGTATACTTTCACTTTTAAAGATAAATGTAACAAGATCCCTTAATCCTACTCCCAAAATCTAAACATATCCATTTTATACAGAATATAAAAAGGATAAAACGTAAGTTAATGGACAGAAATGTGTAGGTAAATGAGTTAGCATTAAAATATATTTTGAGCCACTAATCCTACTCCTATCCCTAAACCTAACCATTCCTTAAAACTACGTAGCCTAACACAATTATGAAGAAAAAAAAGACATAACAGACAGATAAGTATACATTTCACAATAATTTACCACCATAATTTACCATTTACCACCTGTTACCACCTACATACACCTCAAAATTTTGGAGTGCTAAGATTAACGCAAGTGCCTCCTTTTCAATTGTGGAGTAGTTCCTCTGATGACTAATGAACTTCCTCGAGAAAAAAACAAACTGGTCGCTCAATACCAGTGTCATCCTCCTGAATTAACACTGCCCCTGCTCCATCTTTACTGGCATCTACCTGAATTTTAAAAGGTTTCTCCAACTGAGGTGCCATCAGAACAGGTGACAGTGGTCAACAACGTTTTCACTGCCTCAAATGCATTCTGACAAGACACAGACCAAACGAACAAGGCTTTAGCTTTCAATAAGTCCGTTAAAGGAGCAACAATTGTAGAAAAGTTCCTACAAAAACAGTGGTAGAAACCCACCAGACCTAAAAATCTCATTAACTCTTTTTTAGTAACCGGAACCGGATACTCATCTATTGCTCTCACCTTCTCCCTCACTGGACGCACATGTCCTTGACCAACTACCTTACCGAATACGTTACTGTAGCACCTGCAAATTCGCACTTAGCAAGATTCAAAGTCAGATTTCCTTGAGAAAGACGCACCAAAAGTAAACGTAACCGTTTGAGATGTTCTGACCATGTATCACTTACCACGATCGTATCATCCAAATAAACAGTCACGCCTTTTAGTCCAGCAATAACTCCATTCATCATTCTTTGAAAAGTCGCCAGTGCGTTTCGCAGGCCGAAGCTCATAACTCGGTAAGAAAATAATCCGTTAGGCGTTATAAATGACGAAACCTCGCTCGCGCGCACGCTCTGTCAGCGGAATCTGCCAATAGCCTATCAACACAGTCCTCCATTCTCGGCAGAGGAAAAGAGTCTGGTCTTGTTACAGAATTAAGTTTCCTATAATCTGTACGAAAACGGAACGTACCGTCAGATTTTGACAAACTAACAAACTAATCAACTCTTGTCTTTGCGTCGTGTCTAAATGTTCAAGATGGGACGACAGATTTTTCAACGTTTCAGAATTCTTTAAACGACCCAGTAACACGCAGTCATCAGGGGATTCTAATTCGTCCACAGACACACTCACCATGCCCTGTGAGACAGTTGACTGAGGGGATCTGTCCACTAGCACCACAGGTGACACTGACACTGAGACCAGCGGGTTGCACTGATGATAAGGCTTTAGGAGGTTTACGTAACAGACTTGAGTCTGTTTCTTCTGTCTGGTGTCAGAATTGTGTAATTATCCATGGCCCCACAATGTATTATTTCAAACAGCCCAGTATATCTGGCTTTGAACGGGGACTCTATCACAGGCAAAAGTGCAAGAACCTGGTCTCCTACACAAAACTTTCGATGTTCAGAGTGACGGTCAAACAGCTTTTTCATTTTCCGCCTTAGTTTTGTTTAAACATTTCGCTGCTAACTCCCAGCCAATGAAAGCCTACGACGCAAAACCCAGCACATACTCTGAAAAATGTTTTGGTGGTTCTGACTTAATCCACTGATCGCATAAAGCAGATAATAACCCCCGGACTTTATGTGCGAAAACCAGCTCATTCGGGCTAAACCCAATGCTCTGCTGCGTAACCTCCCTGGCTGATAACATCAACCATGGGAGACGCAGGGTGCCGGTTTTAACGGCTGGTTCGGTTTGCCGGTGAGCTGGCACATATGACAGGACTTAATAAAACTGGCAACGTCCTTTTTGATACAAGGCCAGTAAAAATAACGAAGAATTCGGTCATACGTTTTCTGCACACCAGCATGACTGGCGAGCTGATTGTGAACCATTCTCAACACTAACGAACGAAACTTCACTGGGCCCATGACCTGGATGACAGAGTCTTCCATACCATCAACAGCATGCATGGACCACTTTCTCAATAACACATTCTGTTCAATAAAATAGCCTTGCACTCTGTCATGGATTTCAGTATTGTCAACAACCTGTTCAAATTGAGGTTTTAATGTTTCGTCAATCTGCTGTTCAATAGACAACTCTTCTCGAGTAACCTCAATGGAATAATCACTCAAAACGAAACTCGACTCGTCACTGATTTTCCCCTCAGCCTTAAGCTTAGCGCCAGAAAGAGTCATTACACAGGCAACGAACACTTCGGATACTGCTGCGCACTCTCATCCGGAGCAACAGTACAGGACGGTGCATCAGTCACAACCAACGAGGCCGATTGATTACCCCAGACGCGTCCGCCGGCTAAGTTATTTCCCAGAATCATTGAAACGCCTTCAACCGGTAGACTGGGGCGTATACCAAGATCTACCACCCCCTCAACTTTATGCAGGGGTACGGACAATGTATTAAGCCCAATGCCACGAATCAAAAGGGAGCTACCAGTGTGCGACTCAGCTGAAAAGGGCAACACAGACTCCAAAATGAGGGACTCAGATGACCCCGTGTCACAGAGAATTTTCACTGGTACTTTCTCAACACCACCAGGAAGTGACACAAAACCATTAAACATAAATGGTTCAAATAATTGCCGGTGATTGTCTACTTTCTTGGGTGTTACCACCGGTATTCCTTCACAAGTACCGGCCCGATTTAATACAGGAACAGAAGCAGCCAAGACAACCGGCTTCAGAGAGTGGGCGTGTCTAACGAATTTTGACTTAAGGACCGGACAGTTTGACTTCCAATGTCCCTTACCCAGACAGTAGTTACAGCTGTCATAGTCACTTGATTTTTTCTTTCTTAAACTCCTGGCTGAACCCATAGGGACACTAGAAAAATTCTCCCGTGCATGAACCTGGTGTTCTCCGAATTTATCAGCACAGGGCTTATGAATAAGTTCCCAGTCATCCACCAGCAGCGCAGCTTCTGAAGCAGTTTTAATCTGACGCTCCGCAACATAAGTGGCTACAATCTCAGGAAGTGTATTTCTTGTTTGTTCAAATAAAATTAACTCTCTCAGCTTGTCTATTGTTGTACACTCTGCCGCTGTACACCACCGATCAAACTGCACAGTCAATTCTCTTACGAACTCAACATTTGTTTCATTCACATTTCGCTGTAACGCACGGAACTTTTGCCGATAACTCTCTGGCACACGCTCATTAATTTAACACCGCCGCTTTAATGGCTTCATAATTCTGGCTGTCAGCATCAGACAGAGCGTAGAATAGGCTTGTTGGGCTTTACCTGTTAAAACACATTGAAGCAACATAGCGCGTTCAACATCACTCCACTTATATGCCACTGTGACTCGCTCAAATAGGAGAAAAAAATCTCCACCTCAGCCTCATTAAACGGCGGTACTAAACATAAATTACGAGCTACGCTCAGTTTCGTCGAATCAGCATCAAATCCTGCACCTACTGGTTTACCTTTTCCCTGTAACTCCAGTCGACGCCTTTCAAGCTGTAAACGCTGTTCCTCCACCTGTTGCCGGCTCAACTCCAAGCGTAGCTTGTCACATTCCAAGCGTCGCTTCTCACACTCAGTATCACGCTGGATCATCAACAATTTCTTCTGTTGCTCAAAGGAAAGAGTGTTTACAGCAGACAGCCGACGATTAGTTGGAATAGGCGTACTACGGCCGACAATGCAGCAGAATCAGACTTTCCACTCAAGATTAAGGTCACACAGCGCAGATTCAATGTTTATTTTAATTCCGTCTTTTGACCTTTTTTGATTATACGTTAGCTCGATTTTATAATCCGCAGCTAACTCCAACAATTGCTCTTTGGTCATTTCCTCTAATAATTCCTCAGCCGGAGTCTGAGAAAATGTTTCAATAACCCCGGTGGCCATAATTACAATAATCACGCTCACGCTTACAAAAAAAAAAAAACACACACGCTTTGCACCAAAAGAGAAAAAAAAAATCCTTCTCAACGTCAAATCAGGGATTATTTAAAGAAACTAAACCCTCCACCTAAACTAACTGAACCCTAGTCTTCAGTTGGCCCAAGACCGGGTACTTACGCACTAAATCCCGCAAGTTTGGGAAGACGATCAATTACCAAATCGCCCCCAAACCTTGGATGTGCTCCCGAGACAACTGCTCTAAGCCCCGAGCTAACCAAAAATAACAAACTAAAATAACAAACTACGTGTCCAAAGACACACACTAAACCTACCTGGAAGGTTCGTTCCCCAAATACTCCCCACAAATTATTTCATATAGAGCCTAATTTAACTAATGGAGCGTTCCAAAATTTTCAGTTTCCAAATAGGCAGACAATTACCAAATATTCAAAATATCGAATTAAATATCCTACCTTTACCCTCCTTCAAAGACAACGATTTTTTTTCTCAAACAATCGTATCGAATCCAAACAAATTTAGTTCGATGAGCCCCCACTTGTTACGCCCTTAATCGGGAGCAACAAAGAAGGAGGGAGCAAACAATCACGGCGGTTATAATAATCTCTTTATTGACACAATCTTCATAAAGTCTGACTCGCAAGTTTCTCAATACGCGCAAGCCGTGACACACTAAATACTAAAAAATGGTTAAACAAGGTATTTTAAGGTTAAAAGTGTATTCCTTTTTAACACCATGCAGGCTAATCCTCCGAAACGACTTTGCTGCAGAATGCAACGAACAGAGCGAAATGTTAATATTTATGAGTAACGTTGGCCTATTATATTAATTAATGCGACTGAAAACTTAATTGATAAGACAGTTAAATGCAATAGAGTCAAAACATTAATGCCACGATTATGAATAAATAGTGAAGAACCCGGCTTTGGATGTATTATGTTCAGGAAAAACGTAGCACTGCAATAGGTTAAGGACCCAAGGTAATGTATTATGTTCAGGACAAACGTAATAGCACTGCAATAGTATTAGGTTAAGGACCAACGTAATAGCACTGCTTATATGTTGACATGTAACGTAATTGCGATTTGCAAAATAGTTTCCTCAGAACGTATTTCGTGTCATAGATGGTTTAAACCCTATAGCTGTAACGTTCCGTGTTTCTGGTGTCTCTTTATAACCTTTAATAAACACGCATCTTATAACAGAGAAAAAATTATACCACTTAGCACCTCTAGTGGACATTTCACCCGAAAAGTGCAGGGAAACATACCTGGAGGTACGTATTTCAGGTTTTGCAAAAATGTAGGCAGAGTAACGTATTTCCAATGAGCCTAGGTTGCCACTTTATTAAGCCAGATCAAACAACATAACAATCCAGAGGTGTGATTGATGAATAACCATAATGAGTACAAAGGATTGTGGGCAATGAAGTCCATGACCGAATGGCAATGATCAGGGAGGACTGCCATCTTATAGTTGACCTGACCACAACATTGATTTGCACAGTATAATCTTGTACCATATTGCAAACACTAAACGGCATGTAGCGCAAAATGTATGAAATGCTAATTAATTAAATCATAAAAAAGTTGTAAGAAATAATTCATTTGAAAATAGAAACAATCAAAATAAAACACTAAATTCAAAAATATTCACTTTTTTACTTATGCTGTGTGGCCTGTGTATGTGTGTATATATCATGCGTGATCACCATTTTTGAAAATTGAATTTGTTGGGAAATTTTATGTTTATTTCAGGAAGCACAAAGGATGCACATTATTCGTTTAACAGTTGTGTTGTCTGTGTATTTTTTATCTTTATAACATGACTGATGGGAAGAGTAGTTTAGCTTTTCAGCTTAAATGACCAGCTAAATTATATATTCCAGCAACGTTTATGTCATAACAGTACTCAAACTACATTCAAAATTAATGTTAATGTATTCAACTAAGATTCACAATAGCAACTTGGTGGCCAATTCATAAAAGGTAATTCCTAGCAGCATATGACCTGGAGAGATTCACGTAATTCGAATCAAGTAAAATGTGGGCAGACCTTCAAATGGCAAGTCCACGAGAAGAGGTTTAAAGACAGCGACAACCAAATGTGAAGCAGTCGCTGACAGCTTTGAGTAGGTACATCTCAAGATGAAGTTTGTGTCAAGCTACAGACCATAAAGCTCTGGGATGGGAAGCCCAATGAACTAGTCAGCAGGCTAGCATCACGTTCAAAGAGCAGTTATCTCACTTATGCTCTGTAACATGCTCTAAGCAGACATCGTACCTGTCATCTGGTTTGACAGTAATCCCTTAAAAGAGCCACTAAGTGCATGTGTATCAGGAGCAACATATGTCAAATGGTAGATACTCCCACTGTGTGTGTTTATGTTGCTGCAGCTCATGGACTCCATCCATGTTGGGAATTATTAAACCAGCATGAGAGCCAAACTTGCACATTCCCTGTTAATCACATCAATAAAATTGCTTTCAGAAACCTCTCCACTTTCCCCAACTCCACCTGTATAGATCTTCTACGGGTAATTCATGTAGCATTAGTAGCAGGGGAAGCAATATCCAACAGTAGCAGCAATAACAGCAGTAGAAGTAGTAATAAACATCATCATTATCATCAGTAGCAGCAAAAGCAGCAATATCCAAAAGCAGCAGCAATAACACCAGAAGAAGCAGCAATATCCAACAGCAGCAGCAATAACAGCGGCAGCAATAGTGTCCTCAAAAGTGTCCTCACCTGCACTCAGAGGTAACGTTAGACACGCATCTGATTTGTTCGCCATTATAACAGATGAACTGATACTACAACTATCACTACTAATTTAGGACTGAAATGCCAGATATAGCCCATATCCTCTCAGTGAAACGGGTGTAAAATGAGACGGCCAATAGGTGAGAGGCCACGCGTGAAATGTTAGCGGGCTAAAGGCTGGTAGCCGAGATTTGAAAGGTTGGATATAAGTAGCGATATCAGAGCAATCCAATTGTTTTTTATAAGGAATAGTATCTGGGATAAGTTCACACAATATAAAAATAGAAAGTGTTTGTTTATACATGAGTGGTAAATAAGAAAATCAAGGATTAATGAAGCAATTCTCTGGAGCTGCAAACACAAATACTGATCGCACGTGCATACGCCCCACGCTAGACAGCAGCAGCAATAACACCAGTAGAAGCAGCAATATCCAACAGTCAAGTCAAGTCACATTTATTTATATAGCGCTTGTCAGTTTGGACAACAAAGTCCAAGGGCAGAGGAACACAAAGAGTAGACGAAGTAAGAGTCAAAGAGTTAACGTTACTAACCACTGATTTGTGGGCATCGGCGCGTGATGCTTCAAGCGTTGAACGCCGATCCAACAGCTCGGCTTGCTTCACCAGCAGACCACGGACCCGTTCTCGACGTATTCCAGCTCCTGCTTCACCGAGAAGAGCTCGAATGTGCTCCTCACCTGCAGTCAGAGGTAACGTTAGACATGCATCTGATATGTTTGCCATTATAACAGATGAACAGTAAATTAGTAGTGATACTACAACTATCACTACTAATTTCAGGACTGAAATGCCGGATATAACCCATATCCTCTCAGTGAAACGGGTGTAAAATGAGACGGCCAATAGGCGAGAGGCCACGCGTGAAATGCTAGCGGGCTAAAGGCTAGTAGCCGAGATTTGAAAGGTTGGATATAAGTAGCGATATCAGAGCAATCCAATTGTTTTTTATAAGGAATAGTATCGGGGATAAGTTCACACTATATAAAAATAGAAAGTGCTTGTTTATACATGAGTGGTAAAGAAGAAAATCAAGGATTAATGAAGCAATTCTCCAGAGCTGCAAACACAAATACTGATCGCATACACCCCACGTCAGACAGCAGCAGCAATAACACCAGTAGAAGCAGCAATATCCAACAGCAGCAGCAATAACAGCAGCAGCAGCAATAACACCACACTTTGTAATGGTTTGTAATTTACGGTGGATAAGGTCCTGGAAAAAATTTAAAATGGACCTTGAAAGTGCTTGAAAAGTGCTTGAATTTGACCTTGGAAAAGGTGTACGAACCCTGTTTAACCATTTCTTTTATTTTTTCTCTCTTTTTCAAATTCAACTTAACATGCACTGACACTATTGGATGAGAACTGAACTGAGCTGGACGCCAACTGTTGTCTGCAGAACTGTTTTATAGATGAAATGAACTAATTGAATATTTGATGATCTTCACAACAGAACTGAATCAAGAGTGAACTGACTTCAGCTGAACAAATGGCACTATTACAGTTGCTGTACAGACCAAAATGAACTCAGTTTGCATCATTGAATCACTGACTTGACTTTACACTTCCATTCAAATCACATCGTTCAAATTCATATACCATATACCAGGGTACTCAAGTTCAGATGCCAAGGGAGCCACAGATTAGCCTACAACTTGCATCATAACAAGACTTTATTTATGACAATATTTACAGTTTTTACTTTTTAGAAATTCAGTTTTTTACCTATAGTGTTGGGTAAGTCTTGTTATAGTCTTTGTCCTATTTAATTTAAGCTCATACTGAACGTGAAAATAAAAAATCTGGAACAATAAAGTGGATTAACAGTTTTCTAGCAATATTAATGTAACAACAACAACAACAAAATACTCATACATTAAAAACCTCCCTGCAAGGTAAGTCTTGCTAGTCTTTGTCCAATTTAAAGTAATACTGGAACACATCAGAATTCGCTCAATAGCAGTTTTCACGTGATCCATTTGTCATGCGAGCCGTGCCCCGTTCCAAACTAAACTGCAGTAACTGGAGATTTTGCAAGAGTGCCGTGAACTGGTTGACGTGATAACAGCTCGTCATTGTAATCAGAGCGCTTTTTGCTTACTTTCTGTTTATAACCCATTGACAATTTGAATCTACAAGTTTTGTTTTTCATGCTGTTAAGAGGAGTAGAGATGCGCAGATCAGCTAACGTCACCCGAATCAGCTGTTAAAAACAAGATGGCGATTTTGTCAGTCATTTTGTAACCGGCACACTTTTGGAAACATTGAGGCACCGATGTAAAACATCTCTAGTTAACTAGAAGAGCATTAATTTAGTTCGCTCTTAAATAAGAGAATCTAGCGCTAAATTTTTTTTTAAAATCAAGCTGGGCTCTTGTTGCCGCTGCTGTCAGACGCATGGCTCGCGCAGTCTTCACACTCAAAAAAATTAGATGTTGGCTTTAATTAATTTTAATTTGTCAACAGGTTCCACATAACTAGATTACGTTAAACAAACATAATATGTTCATGTAACTTCAACATAATGGAATTATGTAATTTTAAATTACCCAATTTAAGTAGTACTCAACGTGAATTTTTAAAGGCTTCCTGACATGATTCAAAGGCATTTTATTATATTCATTCATCCATTTATATTTCATTTGATTCATTGACATTCAATTAAATTGATAGACTTTAGCTAGCTATTTGCTAACAGAAGCACATATTAGCATCTTGAATGCTAAGATTTACATGCTCCTTCATTCAAGGCAATAGAAAATAACGGTATAAGTCGACAGCCAAACAAAATGCTCCACTCTTCTCCACAATGGTAACCCACTGTAATTTGAATGGTTTAATAATTCCAATGTAATTTAACATTAAACACTATTACACACTATCAAGTCATCCCCTTTTCTCAAAAAAACATAAAATAACACTTAATTGTAACATTTATTCTCTCTTAATTCAACCATATGTAAAGCATGCTGGGAACTAAAAGCACTGCCCAGTTTCAGTGAAGGCAACACAAGTCAATCATGTAATCCAACACAAACGGATTAAGTAAACTTAAGTTGTTCGTAGATTGAAGCAGATTGAACACAAAATTAAGTTCTGGCAAAATGGCAGTCGGCTCGCACTATACTGCCACCCTCTGGATGTGCACATTTTTTTACTTAACATAAATGGTTTGTGTTTAGACGACACATTAGGATTTTGTACTGTTAAGTTGAAGACACAATTACATAGACCTTAATAGAAAAAACATTTAAAGTCAAAAAAACACAATTATTATAAGTAAACTATATATAAATATATTGTGTAAAGTGCACAACCTCCCTAGTTCATTTTTTTGAGTGCACTCGGACGCGCCAGCGCACTTCGATCGCCGTTGCGGAGACTCTATTCATTCCTCTATTTAGCGAATATACGTCCCTTTAAACATTCCACACACATCACAATGACGATGATTATTTTTTTATGAATAAATGGGATTATCCAAAGCGTCAGCGGTTCCTGCCTACATAGGCTAATATTTGTGCAACCTTTGAGCTCAAAAAAGTGCATTCATCTTTTGCATGACGCGGGCCATAAAATGAATGCCGACGGGCCGGATGCGGCCCAGCGGGCCGCCTGTTGAGTACCTCTGCCATATACCATCGCGTCCTACCAAATTAGTAATGTTTTCTTATGAGATTGGGTTTTCATGGCAGCCATTTTTGGCTTAGACTGTTTCTGATTGTACCAAGCTGTTCTTTGGCTTGTCAAAAAAAAGAAGCAATGTTTCACTTAAAAGTCCTCTAATTACCAACAGATCTCTGTGCATTGTTTATAGCATTTTCACACCCGCTGCTTCTCCCTTGTTACTGGTGTAAAGTTCAGCCGTGTTCAGTTGCAACTGGCATGTCATTTTCCTGAACCTAAGAATCAAAGGCTAAAACCATCCACAAGGCCAATTCAACACAGCATGATGCAACAAGAGGATGTATAGAGTCTATTTCAGACTGCAGGTCTGTCTCTGAATTCTGTTTGAATAAGGCTGCTGGGAAAACAACAGTGGTGGTAATAGTTTTTTTGCTAAAAAAATGCATACATGACATTGTCATGAATGGAAAGAAGGATTTTTATCTCCTTCAAGTTTCTGCTGTTCTTACTTTCCTGAATGTCACATCAACATTTAGACCTGGTCTCACAAACCAGGATTAAGCCTTAGTTCAATTAGGACATTTAGAGTAAATAGCGTGTCTTAAGAATCGTGACTGGTGTGCATCCTGAGACAAAACAATGGCACTGACATATTTAAAGGAGCACTAACTTTGAAGTTAAAACAACAAATAACATTTTAACTCCTGTTTATAGCTGCTATTAAATGTGATTGGGTTAATTGGATCACAAGTAGACAAGGGAGACACAGTCCTGTTTACACCTGGAGTTTTAATCAGTCTCTTTTAACCACTTTTGACCACTTCTCTTTGAGGGCAGGGTCTATGGGCGGGTAAATGTGTTTTTTCCCAGGTCTTTTGATCTAATGGACAAAATACAAGCGTGAAGATTTACATATGAATACGACCACAGATGACAGAAAAACACACTGAGGCAGCCGCTTTTGTTTCTGCTCTAACAGACGCAAGAGTGCCGAACACTGAGTGTGTGCTAGAAATCAGGAATGATGTGAGAACATTATGCTTGGTAAATTTTCATCTTCAAACCAAACTTTGGTCTTTAGCAATCAAAGATTAAAATGTCGTCTCGCTCAGCGCACTTCCTGTAATGTATTCATTAGTTCAGTAGGTGGAGACAGTGTTTTGGCTGTTTGAACGCATTCGACCACATGAGTGTGTTTACATCCTTAAGAAAGCAATCCAGGTCGATGCGCTTTCGACTACCTCTGGAAGTGGTCAGAAGTGGACCAAGGCTACGTCCACATTAATCCGGATAGATTTGAAAACGGGGTTTTCGTTAAAAACGCTCTCCGTCCACACACCGTCCTCTCCGGCGTTTCAGGCGTTTTCCGACACCAGTGTGGATGAGAAACTTCTAAATTCACTTTACTGCGCATGCGTGAAACTTCACAAAAGCTCAATGCAGATGATACAGATGGGAAAATAAATAATAATGTTATCGCACAATCACAGGATAATTTTCATTTAGCAAAATATCTGCACCATCACGGATGCGTCAGGTCGCATTCAGTCACCATATGTTTGGTCTAAAACGCAACTGCTCTCCTGTTTGCCGCAGGACAGCAAATGTAAGTAAATTGCGGTCATCTTTGCAGTACTGTGCTATGAAGAATAGCACATATTAAGTACATAGAAAGGAACATATTTTAGCAATGGTGTAAAAATGAATAACACATAATACCGATAAACATGAATATCTATTTGGTACTACATGGATCACATGACTAAACTTACGTCATCGGTTTTGAAATACCTCCAGTTTCACTGTCCACACTACAACGCGAAAATGGCGTTTCCAAATTTATCCACTTTGAGAGCGTTTTCCAAACGATAAGTTTTTGTTGACTTAAAACGGCATCTCAGTGTGGACGGAAGGCCAAAATGGGAGAGAAAAGTATACGTTTTCAAACGAAAACGTATTAGGTGTGGACATGGCCCAACTCAGAATGCGTCGTCCGTCACTTGTGAGCCGATTCGACCAAAGCGCTTCTTAAAGGGATAGTTCACTTTAAATTAATTTTTGATATGTTTTAGCTTACCTCAAGGGCATCCAAGATGTAGGTGTGTTGTTTCCACAGCATTTTCAATTTTGATATTTTTTAGGTCAAACCGTTCTTGTCTGTCAGTCATATAATGCAATCAATGGGGTTTTCCTAAAAGAGTATGCACAGAGAAGTCCAAATTAAACATGATTTAATGACTCGTAAATGTAAGTACACATTGATGGCCTAACACCATGTCCTAACTACATGCGACATAAAATTCCAGCGACAGCAAGTGTGTCTGTCCACACTAGACGTCAAACGCGAACTGTGAGACGGCACACGTCAATAGAAAATCACAGCCATTCAGAACAGCGTGCTGGCGGAGTCTCTCTTTGAATGCGCACTGCTTGGCCCGCGATCGCATTGGAAATGAGTAAGGACAATCAAATCAAGAAATAATATTATTAAAAATTAAAACATTAACAAAATATACTCATTCGACTAATTTTGTTATGAAGTACAGTTGTATGTTTGCATAGAATTCATTTTTTGAATGCTATATTATATGCGTTCAAAATCTGAGGTAAATTATCCGTTATCGCTTGTGGCATAGTGACCTAATGCCTTTGAACTTCAACAATCAGTTCCTCGTTGTCCATGTTTGATGATTAAATATTCATGACACGCAGAACTTCCATCCAATGAGATCTCTGTGTGGGCGGATCTGTCAGCCGCGACGTCGCAGAAATAGGGAACCATTTCGAATTCAGAAACTGGCGTGTCGCCGTCGCGTCTGGTTAGGACAAAAACTCTGATTAACATGGAAAAGATACCTTTTATCACGTGTAGTTAGGATACGAGTGTAAGACACGAAACGAGCAGTTTGTGTGAGAAAACAAACAGTATTTATATCCTTTTTACTTCTTGTAACCACAGCCACGTCCAAGTGATCTGAAGGTACGGCCGCTCTGTTCTGCGCAGCGACGGAAGCGCCGGAAGTGATCTCTTGCACGATTGTAAAAAGTTAGTAATTTAAATCAACGTTATCTGTTGATATATATAGAAAGTGTTCTTCCATTGCAATTTCCTGTATATCTAAATATGTTAGATCTTCACAGTGAAGGGTAACACGTCTGAAATCTCTGTGTAAACAATGAGTGAAATCTAATTCTGATTAACATGGAAAAGATAACCTTTCATCGCATGTCGCGGCATTCGCGTGTAGTTAGGATACGAGATGCAAGACATGTAAACTAGCAAGTTTGTGCTGGAAAATCGAACAGTATTTATCTAGCTTCTACTCCTTGTAACCACAGCCACGTCAGGTGATTCTGAAGGCACGGGCCCTTCCGCCCTGCCCAAGCGCCGAAGTGATTTTTTGCAGCGGTTGCTGAAAAAAAAATACTCCAGTACATTGTCTGTTGATATATCGAAAAGTCGAATATCTGAAGTCTTCATTGTAGCAATTTCCTGTATATCTAAATATGTTTAGATCTTCACAGTGAAGGATAACACGTCTGAAATCTCTGTGTAAACAATGAGTGACGTACACATCAAGAGATCACTTCCGGTGCTTTCCGGCGTGCTTGCATAAGACAGAAGCATCCTCTAGGTTTAAAGCCTTGTCTGTGAAACCGATAAAGCCAAATACGCTTTTAATGTCCAGTCGCTCATCAAACAACTAATCAAACTGGATCATTTTCCCAATATTTATGTTTCCTTTTAACCATCAATCACTTTTTCAGTGGTGTGAAGTGTGGGAATGCAAAGTTGCCCAATGGGACAGATTAAATTTCACATTGAACTGCTGTTTCAATGGTTGGTTAGAGCAACTCTTTTGGTTGTGGCTAATGTGTTCAAGGGAAATGAGAATAGATCCTTTGAACACAGCCACTATTGTCTCTGTTTATTGCTCCACATTCCCTGAGAACAGTTTGATCACAGGTTGGACTGAAGAGTTTTTAGTTAGCCTGAATGGGAGAAAGGCAAGCAAAAAAAACCAACAGATTTTATTATTACCCATCAGCAATTAAATGTGAATTTGAAAGAAGCCACACTTGCAAGTTTGAAGCAATCTTTTCATTTTGATTCCACTCTATTTCAAGACATTTGTTGCATATTTAATGCATGTCCTCTTTCTGAATGAGGGAATGGCTAATCAGGATATGCATATTAAATTCTTTCAGTTTATTCACCTTGAATCACAGGGCATGGACAGACACTGACACGTGTAATCCTTTATATAATTAATGATTTGTGTTAAAAGGAGGGGGGGTGGGGGTGCTCTTTGTTCCATGTTTTGGTTGATATAAAAAGGATCAATAACAGAAAGCTATCAGAATATGTTTCTGCAAAACAGCCAGGTTACGAGCAGCTTTCCTCATGCACCTGCTGTTTCCATGGTGATTGTGATTGGATAGGTAGTGGGTAGTTAGCGTCAAGCCCAATCAGGGTCTATTGCCGGGGAAGGGTGCTGTAAGACAGTTAGCCAACACCGGGATGACGCTTTCGATAAATCAGAACGCCGGCAATCAGAAAACGATCTGGAACTAATTGCTCTTGGTGAGGAAGAGACATAGAGAATCAATGATTTCGAGCAGTGGATGCAAAACAGCCTTGTTAGATCTTGAGTGAGGTTAGCTTAGCATGATTTATATCATATGACTTCATTATGCATTTTAAGGTTAAGTTTATGATGAAGAGCATGGAAACCATCATAGTTTAAGCATATAATAAGAAATAAAAACAATACACGCTGCAGAATAGTAGAAGTTTAAAACATAGGGCTGTCAAACGATTAATCGTGATTAATCGCATTCAAAATAAAAGTTTGTGTTTATGTAATATATGTGGGTTCACTGTTTAAAATTATATATATATATATATATATATTATATATATATATATAAACACACACATGCTTGTATATATTTAAGAAATAATAAAAAAATATAATATATAAAAAATATTTTTTCTTAAATATACATGCATGTGTGTGTAGTTTGATAGCCTAATTGTATATATATGTATATATATATATATATATATATATATATATATATATATATATATATCCAAAACATATAAAACATATTTATTCAAACCACGCCTTTACCAATTAAATGACACGTGTTGAAATGTCATGGCTGTGACAGAAAAAGAAAAGCACAATTACTTAAAAGTCCTTATGAAATTATTTTTATTTTATTTTATAATAATTCAGTATGCCATTTATTATTTATACGTGCACATCATTATTTATTTATTCTTGTGCCCTCGTAATTTTTTGTTCAAAATGACTTTCCCCTTCATCTTGCAGCTCATCTATTCTCTTCTCTGATGATGCGTTTACTGTCATGCGGGCGGGGCAACTGGTCACCTACATGAGATCCACCAATAGCAAACCACAACCATCCAATCAAATCCTGATGGGCCAAAATCAAGCCCCGCCCTACATTTCATTTTGTTCCAAAAGCAGCTTAACTCTGGCATATAGGGAAAAGACGATCAGAACTTCCGTTTCATCCGAACTTTATACACATACAAAGATATATACAGTATAATCATACACTACCGGTCAAAAGTTTAAGATCGGTGAGATTTTTTATGTTTTTAAAAGAAGTCTCTTCTGCTTACCGAGGCTGCAATTTTTGATAAAAACTACACAAAAAACACAGTAATATTGTGAAATATTATGACAATTTAAAATGACTTTTTTATGTTAATATATATTAAAATGTTAATTTATTCCTCTGAAAAAAGCTGAATTTTCAGCATCATTACTCCAGTCTTCAGTGTCACATGATCCTTCACAAATCGCTCTAATATGATGATTTTATGCTCACAAAAACATGTATGATTATTATCCATGTTGAAAACAGTTTTTTACATTTTTATTTCAGGATTCTTTGATGAATAGAAAGTTCAAAGAACAACATTTATTTAATTAGAATCTTTTCTAACATTATAAATTTCTTTACTGTAACTTTTGATCAATGTAACTCATCCTTGATGAATAGAAGTATTGATTTCTTGTTTATTTCCCCCAAAAATAAAATACAAATTCTTACTGACCCCAAACTTTTTCAAGGGTAGTGTTTAATGTAACAAAAGCTTTCCATTTCAGATAAAAGCTGTTCTTTTGAACTTTCTATCTCATCAAAAGAGATCCTGAAAATAAAAATGTAAAAAACTGTTTTCAACATGGATAATAATCATACATGTTTTTGGAGCATAAAATCATCATATTAGAGTGATTTGAGTGATACTGACGCTGTAATGATGCTGAAAATTCAGCTTTTTTTCAGAGTAATAAATTACATTTTAATATTTATTAACAAAAAAAAGTAATTTTAAATTGTCATAATATTTCACACTATTATCTGTGTTTTTTGTGTATTCTTTATCAAATAATTGCAGCCTTGGTGAGCAGAAGAGACTTCTTTTAAAAACATAAAAATCTTACCAATCTTGAAACTTTTGACTGGTAGTGTATATAGATAACCATCTGTGATTCCAAAGCTGAAATGTTAATATTTCCAAAATTGAAAAAAGAATAGTTAATCCAAAAATGAAAATTCTGTCATTTACTCCACATCAAGTTGTTCCAACTCTGTAGGAATTTATTTGTTTTGCTGAAGACAAAAAGAAAGATATTACGAAGAATGTGTGTAATCAAACATTGAACCCCATTGACTTACATCGAGTGAAAAAAAAAAAAAATACCATGCCAGTCAATGTGGCCCTTTAAATGTCTGGTAACCGACATTTCTTCAAAACATCTTATGTTCAGCAGAAAAAGAAACTCAGGTTTGGAAAAACTTTTGGTGAACCATCCCTTTAAATTTGCTTTTCATAACTATCTCAAGAAAACATTAGCAGACCTGTCTAAAGATCCCTCCAGACCATAATTTCATAAATCCAATGGAGCAGATTAGCAATAACAGCAATTTAATTTAAGCCATTTTACTGTAGTGTCCTCTATTTTTTAGTGCTTGGAAGCCCTAAATAACCAAGCTAGAATAGACATGTTAGAGTCAATATCTTAACTTGACAGTACTTAAAGGAGAACTCCGGCAACAATGAACCTTTGGTCTAATAAACATCGGTACCTAGTCAATTCGTTCTTGAGTTTTGTTTTCATGATAATCGAATGTAAAGAGTTTTATCTATAAAAATGTTTCACGTCTAATGCTAGTACTGGGGGCATTGACTCAGTAAAGGTCGCCAGTTTATACCACTAACACAGGCTCAAAATAGCCCACACTAACACAGTAATATAAATGAGTGTCTATACATGCAAAAAGAAGCATTGAGAACTTTGTAAGCGTACAGACCGTTTAATAAGAGAATGCGTTATTAAAGACAGTTTACTTCATGTATACAGACAGGAGCCATCTTAGAATATAGTCTTTATAAAGTCGAACCACCGAACGTCGTGCTAGAGTGATCTGAAATGTATGAAGTTCAGCGAACTTCTGAACTGTATAAACGGCGTTCGGGATCCACTATCTGAGAACTATATTCTAAGATGGCTCCCGCTGCATACATGAAGTAAACTGTCTTAATAACGTATTTTCTCATTTAAACGGTCTGTACCTCTTACAAAGTTCTCAATGCTTCGTTTTGCATGTAGACACTCATTATGTCTATGCGTTAGTGTGGGGCATTTTGAAGCCTTGTTAGTGGTATAAACTAGCGATTTCTTTTTACTGAGTCAATGCCCCCAGTGCTAGCATCATACGCTGAAACAGTTTCTATAGATAAAACTCTTTACATTCCAAGCTATCATCAAAAACAAAACTGAAGGCGATTGACTCACAGTCCGATGTTTTATTAGACCAAAGGGTTCATTGTCCCAAGTTCTCCTTTAAGTACAAATTTGAGGGATATGCTACTTGTCTCGAGTATGATTTTTGGGGAGTACTTATGACTTTACTCAAGTACATTTGAGAGGGAAATAATGTACTCTTTACTCACTACATTTCCATCCATAACCGTAGTAAAAAGTAACTACTTAAAAAATGGAAATAAGAAAATCTCAGAAACCGTGAATTTGTTGTTTCCGCTCTCAAACGTGATTGGATTGTGCAGGCGCCACTGATTGGGACAGCCTATCAGCAGTCACCTTCAGCTTTCCGCCAAAGTCAACTCCATGGTCAGATTTAGATAAGGAGACGGACAATGGGATGAAGACGCAGCAGGTCTATCCCGGGAATGTGCCGACCAGTGGCCCCACCTCGCCAGACTATTTCAATGGATTTCTGAATATTCTGAAATTTTCTAAATGTTAAAGGTGCAATGTGTAAAAAGTATCTATTAACAGAAATACATTATGAGATCCATAACTATGTTTTCAATGGTGTATAAAGAACTTACTCAATAAACCGCGAATGTCTTGTATTTACCTTAGATGTGAGACATTTATATCTACATAACCGCGGGCACCCCCTTCTATGAAGGTCGCCATATTGTGACGTTATCTTCTACCGTAGCCGAACACAAACAAACAGCGCTACCGAATCGCATTCCATCACTACATTGAAAGAGAAGCAGCAGAAGGCTAGAAGCTAACCCTAAATGACGTAGTGACTTTTCCCTTGTGAGTGGTGTAAAATATGTAGTTGGGATTGTTTCATGTAACTTAGTTCTCCTCGCTGTGTTATGTGGGGATAAATGTGCTGTTACGTTTGGGAGACAGCTGATTAGAAACTCACATGTCACTGACCGTAAAACATGTTATGTAACAGAGGCCAGCTAGTAGTTGCTGTGCGAGTAAACCTCACTCCCCTGATCTCAATAGGTGCTCTCAGCGACAGACGCTAGCGGCTGCAGTCCTCAGCCTCCTTGTTAGAGCCCTGACTCTCATGCCGGAGACCCAGGTTCGAGGCCCGCTCGAGCGGGTCCGAGTGGGACCCGGGTGGGAGGGGTCAAATTTGGTGCCCCTGACCCAGATGAGAGCTGAGGTTAAGGGGAGTGAGTGTAACGGAGGCCAGCTAGTAGTTGCTGTGCGAGTGAACCTCACTCCCCTGATCTCAATAGGCGCTCTAGCGACAGATGTTGCTAAAAATCCACACTGCACCTTTAAAGTAAAGCACATGGTAAAAGATGAATATGAATTTTACTTTAAATTCCTTTTACATTCTCCAAGTTATTGACTAACATTTTTCATAAGTCCATGTAAGTCGTTTTTGTTCATAAATGTAAGCACTGTGGCAGTGGTAGAAAATGTACTCTTGTATTCTTGATATCTCAAGTACTTTCAAAACATGTACTTCAGTAGTTTTACTCAATAGACATCTGACAGTAGTACTTTTACTTGTACTTGAGTAAAATTTTAGCAAGGGGTATCTGTACTTTTACCTAATAAAACTGTGTACTCTGTCCGCCTCTGCAAATAACCTATTGGTTTTACTCCATTCTTATTAAAAACAAAACATTATAATCAAAGACAATGAAAATACAATGCTCACAACAGCTATGAAAACCATGGGGTTATCCAATGTGCAAAATCATATGCAGTAGAGAGGTGGCTCTCAGCACAGAGAAACCACTGACCCATAGTGGGCTCTGATATCACTTTAATGACAAGCTTCCATGTCAACAGCGCCGGAGAGCACTCTGACTGTGAGGGTGACTAAGAATGGCCTCGAGGCCTGCCGCAACACTCTGTTTCTCATTTATTCTGAATGAACGCAGGATGCATTGGCGCTCTCTGAATTTGCATTCCTGCCCCTCTCTGTTCATTAATGGCTGAATGAATGTAGCTGTGTGAAAAAAAAGTGCGTTAAAGTCCTTTAGCACGGCTCGCTTTTATTTGCTCTCTCCTCCTCCTCGTGGCGGCGTCTAATGTAGGCCATCTGTCAACCACCCCCTATTATTCTCTGTTACCTTTATGGCAGAGAGTAAAGCAGGCGTTTTCACTTTGCCTTCAGCCAAAGGACTTAGACTGGGTCCTGATGTTCGATGACCCATGTATAGCCCAAATACCTCCCATGATAGAGCTGTACATTTAGCCTTACCGTGCATTACTTACAGTAAGACAGTGTTTTTAAATTTTAAGTGCAGAAATGTAAAGTCATTCGGGCAAATAAAATGTAATCTTGGATATGATTTAACTATTGCATGAGGAAAAAAGAAATTTTGATTTTATCCATTGAAAACGATTATAGTGCTTATAAGAGGTTTTCTTTTTAGCAGATCATTTTCACATATAAGATGACATACATTCACAATATGTTTGTATAAACTGTAATATTTGATGTCATGCTACTTTCTGTGGCTCAGCTGTCGGTTGTTGTGGCATCTGGACAGTTTCCGAGGAGCCAATTCCAAGGGTCTTTACGCCTTCTAGTGGCGGATATAAAGTACAACAGCAGAGGTGTAAGAAGACGCAATTTAGCATTGCTCATAGTTGATCAACAACTAATTACCATTACATTTGGGGTTTTTTGTGCAACGTGGAAAATAATAATAACAATGATAAATAATTTACATGTTACTATGATAATAATTGTGTATGAGTGTGTTTCACAAACACACATAACTGCTGCTCTTTCAATTCATCAAAAAATCTTGAGAAAAAATGTTTCATTTGGTTCATCAACAAATATTAAGCAGTTTTCTACTTTGATATAATAATAATATTAATAATAATAATATAATAAATGTTTCTTTAGCTGCAAAATCAGCATATTAGAATAATCATGCACTGTAAAAAAATATTTTCAAGATTTGTTATCACAACATATTTTCTTTTGTCAAATCAATTTATAATAATTTATTTAGTTGAGATAACTTATTATTTTGAGTTTCTGATGATTAAACTAATCTCCATTGTTTTAACTCACTTTTTCCAGTTCAATCAACTTAACATTAAGGCAACCCAGAAATTCCCACAATCCACAATTCACTCAGCCATTAGGTTACATTTTTTAATTACAATTTTAACCCAATCCAGACGTAGCCTTGTGACTTAGTTTTATCAAATGCCAGCGCTGGCTGTAAAAAAATAAACCGTAAATTTTACGGTAAAAAACGGCAGCTGTGTTTGCCAGAACTTTACCATTAAAAATATGGTAGGAACGTTAATGTTTTTACAGACTAAACTTAAAATTTACAATAAACCATGTTTTATCTTGTGATAAAATGTGGATTTATCAACTTATTGACATATTGATGTCTGTTTTAGACCATTGTAATACACTGACAACCAGCAATCATCACAGCAGTGATGAGAGTTACATGAGCAATCACAGCTCATCACAAGTGAATACTTGTATAAAGCAATACTTATTTAAAGAAGCTGCACAATGTCATTCACACAAACATTAAGCACCATCATAACACACATGAAATAAAAAAAATGCAATAAACATTAATTTAACAAGATTAAATGTAACATAAAACCCTAATGTACATAACTGATTAGAAAAAAAAACAATAAAACTACTGAGGAACACAGTTATTTCAACAAAAACACATAAAACGTGAACTGTACACAGGGAATTGTGGGAATGTCAATTTACGGTTTTTCACTGTAAATTATACAATGATTTGTTCTTTTTCACTTTCAAAAACTGTAAATTTAACGGTATTTTACTGTAAAATTATATCACAGTTATTTACCGTGTATAGTAAGGAAACTTTCTGTTTACCAATTAACAGTTTTGCACTGTAGCATTTTTACCGTATTTTACAGGTTAAAATCACAGTTATTTATTACAGTCTACGTAGTTATGCTATTTTGTGTCCACGACAAACGCGTACAAACATTATGGACCTGAATTTTGTATATGTACTAATGTTGTAAATGTATTTTCATGTACAGTATATATACACTTTATGACGTTATTTTTCTATTTGATCAAGAACGTAAACCAGTGCCAATGCTGTTTGTATATATAGTAGCCAGTTAGTTTGATGCTATTGTGTAAGACAAACGTGAATAAAGTTTTAAAAAATATATAGATAATTTCACAAGATGTAAACAACACTGGTCCAGAAGCACTTCCTGTTTCAGTTTTTTAACACTACATAAAAGCTGGGATAAAATACAACCAACAGAACATTTAAAACTGAATCAAAAAGTTAAACAAACATCTTTAAGATGTTTTCTTTACATGTGAAATAAAGAAAACAGTTACAAACTGAAACAGGAAGTGTTTCTGGACCAGTGTTGTTTACATCTTGTGAAATGGTCTATATAGGAAAACTTCCATTCAGAAACATTTTGTAAGAACCGTGTGTGGTGAGGTTCTGCTTGCTCTCTTCATCGCCGCTTTCTCGGTCTGAGTCTGGCTCATACTGATACTTCAGTATCGACAACATTATTTACATTTGACATGAACAACACATGAAAGTTCGCTCGTAAAGGTAATGGGCGTGACATTTTCCGGACAACGTGCACAACACAGTTTAGCCATCACAACACACTGGCTAACCAATTTGAGCCCATTGCCTGTTTCTGAGGGAGTGGTTTCATAGACTCAGGAAGTCAGCCGGTCATTTAAATGACAAAAAAACGGCTTACAATAAAGGTGAAATTTATGAAAAATGAGACTTTTAAAAAAAAGAAAAATACCCCATATTGCACCCCATAAACACAATCATGCAAAAAAAAAGCAGTAAACCACTTGTTTGCCTTTTGCTTTCTTCTGTTGTTGTGTGACATGAAAATGCGAATCAAAAAGCTTGTTTTCTCTTTAGGAGTCTTTTGCTGTGTCCTGTCAATATATATTTCAATTTAAATATAGCTTGTGCATGGCCAAGGAGTGGTCTGGTAGGCTTAAAAAAGTTAAAAGTTAATAATTAACTTTTCGATTCCCGACCAGCATACAAACAGAGACTAAAATCTGAAAACATAAGCTACAGTCATTTCTGAGAGAAAAAATGGGAGTTCTTGTAAACATCATCTGCTTTTCCGGTTTTCTTTTTTCTGTTACCTTTGTGCAAGGTCAAGGTGAGTTTAACATTTTTATCATGTAGAATGTTTATGTATGTAATGTATATTCCAACACTTTTAAAAGACATTAAGTGGTTTTAAAGAGTGAGCTAGTACATCTTATTGGGGTTTGTTTGTGCTTCTCAGAATGTCTTCGAGAGGATATTATATATGAAAACATAGTACCAGTTGCAAAACCTTCATATGACGATGATGAAACAGGTGGAAGTGAACTGTGTGAAGGGTTATATCGGTTTTTATAGATTAAAGTGTAAAAATGGACAATGGCAGACGTTCATTGCACGAAGCTGCTCAAGTAAGAAAATTGTCAATGTGGTGACCACAATTTTTATCGTTTAGTTCAAATGTTCACTTTCAGAGGAAAACTTTTTTTAATTCTGCCAGAGAAAAAATGTGGTCATCCAGGGGGAAATAGCAAATGGTGATTATGCATTTATAAGAGGGAGAGATTATACTTACGGAGCAACAGTGGAGTGAGTACTGCGAGAAGGGTAAATGTGAACAAGCGTTTTTTTTTCTATATTCTCTTAACTAACTAAAGTTAAAGTCTTGACCTGTTTGACTTGACGCTACTTGCATTTAAAAAGTTAAAATAATTTGTGTTTGTAGGTATGAAATGACAACTAGAATCAATCGACGTCACTGTAGAATGAAAGGGTGGGATAATTCTATCCCTGTCTGTAAGGGTAGGCCATATTGAAAATCTGTTTACACTGTCTTTTAAATTCAGAAAGGTGCTGTAACGACGATTGTTTATGGTATGGTACATAGAAAATGAATCTCTCTGAAAGAGATCACTGAAATAACTGTACTGAGAAATCACATGATGACACTGTTTACTATATGTAAACAGTAACATATGAGTCTGCTGGAGTCTGTTGTCCAGAATTATTCTTTAGCCAATCAGAAGGCTTTTGAGGTGCTTTCTGCCCGCCTGAATTCGCTTTTTTGATCAATAAAATTGTGGCAACAGAATACAAGCAATTCAATTGAGCAAACTTTATTTGCAATTTAATTCAATTGAGCAAATTAGAAATGAGTAATAATTAATCAAATGATCCCTTCAAAGTTAACCATTTAAAATGAGTAAAGTTTACGCCCAAAAAATTAAACAAAAATATCTGAATAACAACAGACATCAAAGATTAATTAAGAACTCTTTATTTTACATTGCCAAATTTGAAGACACCTGATGTTAACAAGCAGAATCACTGAAGGAGAAAACCGCGATTTTAAAACAAACCTAAAACAAACACTGATCACCATAATGGTGAATTAAGTGTACTTTTTTAAGTTTTACCCATTTTAAATGGTTAAATTTTAAGGAATTAATTTGATTAATTATTACTTAATTCTAATGTGTTAAATTGAATTAATAATATTGTTGTAACCTGTTGCCACAATTTTTTTGATTCGATAAAGTGCATTCATTTTCACAGTGTGATTTTCACACTGCATAATGTTCAGGATCACAGACATCTGAGCTTTGATACAGCTTTTTTGTTGGTGGAGGGAAATAAAACTCATATGCCAAGCTTGATTTGCTCTTGCCTAACTTGACAGGTAAATATACCTTGGTAAAAACCACGGGGGTGTAGAAATAGGGGCGTGTGTTTGTCGATGAACGAAAGTTCTCGATACCTGAACGTCTGCTTACTGACAGCACCACGAGGCCTGCCAGGTTTCCCAAAGCACAACTGAAAAGTAGAACATTAGTAACACGCTGCCTGCATTTAATCCCATACGCCATGCTAAAAATGCTCTCTCCTCAGAGCGTAGGGCCACTCAAAAGTAGATTAGGCTACAACTGATATTTCAAATTCGAAAAGGACACAAAATAAATTAAACTGATTCATTATATCAAAGTCAATGTACACTATATTCAAGATTTTTTTTTATTATTTTTCTACTTAAAAACAATGTCTACTCCACATTTTGCACAAAAAACTAAAGTCTGTATTTAAAGAAGAGGCTACATGATAGGCCCTGTGTTGCAGCTGGTCTTGACGCATTATCTCATCCTTTAGCATACATATAGAACGCTGATATCGAAAAATCGGACGCGCTACTGTGCACACGGCATCTGTTATCGTTAATATAACAGGCGCGTGATGTGCCAGGTCCAGGTGTGGGGTAGGGTAGGGTAGTCTCACATTAGATGCTAAAGGATTTATTACACCTTGAGTTTGCATGCTCACACGTAACGAGAAAGGGTGCCATGTGCGGTAGTATAGCGCCGTTTTTTTCATATAGCGTTCTATATGACGATAAAGGATGAGAACGGGCTTAGGTCTAAAAGGGTGACACATTCCTGTTTACAAGCTCGGTGTATCAGCCCATCACTTTTGTCCACTTTCGACCACTTCTACCCTCATTTCTTTGAGGGGAGGATCTAAGGGTGGGGTAAAGGTATGGGCTTTTTCAGATCTTTCAATCTAATGTATGAAACAAGCTAACGCAATTTACATACGAGACAATGGAAAAACACACTTAGAGCAACAGCTTTCGTTTCTACTCTGACATGTAAATGTCCAACGCATTCTCATCCTTGTCAAACGGCGCTATCCTACACTCATGGCACCCATTATCGTTAATATAACACGCACTGTGATGGGTAAGTTTAGGTGTGGGGTAGGGTAGTCTCATATTACGCTAAAGGATTTATGACAACTTGGGTTTGCGTGTGTATATTAACGATAGCGGGTGCCATGTGCGTAGTATAGCGCCGTTTTGTCATATAGCGCTCTATGTGACGCTAAAGGATGAGAACGGGCTGAAATGTCTTCCTGGATTTGAACCAGAGGAGCATGTCGTTGCTGCCCGATGAAACTTACGTATGTCCAAAACGGTTACTTTTCAGGAAGTGAAAAAACATGTAATTTCAAAAGCAGCTGAACGTAACGTTGTCATGCTTGGCACAACATCTTTTAAATGTAACCATATTCTTGACAGTGTCATGATATAATCCATATTTGACGCAAAATCGAGTTTAAATGGACATACGTGCATATTGTATAGTAACGGTGGTCGATACGCGTTCTCCGATCATTAATTAGAATGACCAAATCGCGTTTCATATTGACAGATGAATAGGCTACGCTCAGTTTATTAAATACGCTCAGTTTATTAAATGTCTCTTGCAAACTATGAAGAGACAATGAATCAATACACTGGCATGGCGATGCTAGACTGATACTTTATTTACACAATCCTACCGTAATTTTGTCGGAAATGAGCTGCATTTTATTACAGATATGAGCTGCATTTTATCATCAGCTAATTTCAAAATCAAAGACATACATCAATAAGAGAGTGTGGCAACAGCCTGCCCTGTAAGATCACTTCGTTTCTTTACTTGAAGATGATTGTGTGATTGTGAAGATGATTGTGTCTGTGACTTACTTTCACTTTTGACGCAGCTGCTCATCTGCGGTGATGCGTGTCGCAGTAGCGCCGTCATATCTGACTATAACGTGTCATATAGCCTATATAACACTCGTTTAAATTTTTTTTTTTGCATTTTTGGGAGGAGTAAAATATACATATGTGGTTCAACAACCAGATTGCGTTACACCTAGTAAAGATTCGAACACAATGCGAGCCAGACTACCTCCAGATGGTCAGGCAGATCCGATTATAATCGATACGTATTTATACCTTGCATTATCATGCCATTTTTATTATCCGGATAACTTATCTGGATACAGATCGCATTATAATACCAGGTGTAGGGGTCTCAGAGACGAGACCGGCGAGAAACTTCACGAGACCGGCGAGATGCCTCCACAGGGCGGGGAGATACCATACTGTCTATGGGAGATACGCTGCATGATTGACAACTTTGACAGCAAATGGAAATACGTGGAAATCAGATGACATGATTTCACAACTTTTCATTGGTCATTTAGATAATGTAAAGCATGCTATATACGGAAATGAACCTGGACATTCTATCCGTGAAAAAATCTCAAAATCGTCAAAATGGACATACGCGGTTTTATCGGACAGCGACGATGTACAAATCACTTGTGATTCTGAGGGCCAATAGACAGACATACAGACCTGCACTGGAAAGTTACAGCGTGATGTTTTGACGTTTGCTTTGATTTTACTGTATCATAAATTCAGAAACTTTTAAGATGAACCATTTCCAAGCCATAGGAAATGGGAGGTGGAATTACACACGCAAGACGACGCCGAACACTGTGAGTGTGTTAGAAATCAGGAATGGTGTGCATGAGAACATTGAGTTTGGTAGGTTTTTGGTCTTCAAACCAACTTGGTCTCCAGCCGCAAAGTTTAAATCCCATCTGATTTATGTGTGTCCATTAATGAAGACGGCTGTTTTGTGGCTGTTCCACACATTCTGGAAAGCAATCCAGTCTAATGTGTTTTCAACTACCCCTGGAAGTGGTCGAACTCAAGCTCCCGTCCTTATTTAGTGTCGACCACTTGTGATCTGATTCGACCAAAACAAATCTTAATGTCCAGAACATGTTGAATCGCTTTTGTCAGGTTGTGGAATGTCTGAGAAATTACATACTGTAATCTGGTGATTGTCCACTGCTGTATGTCGGTGCAATGTGAATGAGTCTCTACAGCATGGCAGTCACATATTGTATTTTGCATAATGGAAGTCAAAAGTAGCAAAGCAACGCATTCTTATCCCAAGGCTGTCAGTCTAACTGACAATTTTGACCATGCTTTAATATCTGACACTTTAGGCACCCTTTAGCGTCAGTCACATGACGCGATCCTAGGGCTCATCTAACTGACAGCAAAAGGTAAAGCGCCAGTTCCAGGTAGGTTTAGGTCTGGGGTAGCCTAATGATGTGTTCACACAGAACGCAAATTTTATTATTTGGGCGAGTAGATTACATACAAAGTCAATGCAAGATGCGAATAGATGCATCATTTGCCTGAATGTCTTCCGTGCAAGTTGATAAATTTGAATTTGAGCGAATGTTCAAGCGTCTAACTACATGCGATAGACGCGTATTTGACGCTCTATTCGCGTTCGGTGTGAACACACCATAAGGGTTAGACGTGATCCTGATGGCGTCATCTAACTGATACCTTGGGATAAGAATGGGCTGAGCAAAGTTACATTGTTTAGACCTCCATGTAACAGTGACATGGACATCAGTCTGTCATTGCAATGAAGAAGAGCAATATTCTTGCAGCCTGTTCTCACAAAAATGTGTATTTTTGTGTAATTTATACGCGAAAATGAGTTTTTACGTACACATGAGATGCAGTTTTTCGTGCATTTGATACGCAGTTCATTTGCCTGGAATACACACCAACCCCACACCACTAATTCTACCCCAACGTAATACACACGCACCCTACCCAACACTTAAACCTACCCTAACCAATGTGTATCATATGCGCGTAAAACCTCACTTTTGCCGTATAAATTACACGGCAATACACATGCGTGCTATAAACATGCATTTAGAGCTCTATCTCTTGCACCCGGCGCAAACGACTTTATTCACTGACGCATTCATCATTCCTATTTTGCACTCTGGCAGAGTGGGCTTTTTCCCTCCACAGACGCACGTCGGTAAACCAGGAAATAAACTTGCGCTCCCTGGGTGGGTCGGCGCAAAAAGGAGGCCTGTGTCGGCGCAAACAATCCCTGGTGCTATTTTGCAGTTCCAGAAAAATATTGCGCCACTGACTTTAGACCAGGTTCTTTTCTGGTCAGTGGCGCAATTGCTTTTTTGTTTTGTTTTGTTTTCATTTTGTTTTCGCGTTGCACGTACATTCAGAGGCTTTTTTAAGTGCGCATGCTTGGCCATAATACCAAGTGAACAACGCGCATACACTGTAGATGATTCTCTCAGATTTTCTTTTACATTTTATGCATTTTACTTTTTGCAAATGATACATTATTATAAGGAAAAATATATAAACATGAGGGAAATCATTGTTGTGTCCATGACAATGGGAAAAATAGGCATAAAGCTTACACATTTACCCAAATTATCATATGCATGTTTAACCGAAGCTAATTTGGGTGGGTTTGTCCCATCCCCAATGTCACTTCTCTTTCTTTTACAGCCCTGACGAGAACATCGATCTCCTCGGCTGTGAACCGATGCTGAAGCGCGCCGGTAAATGCGCAGTTATAATAGTATTGCGCCATGGAACAAGCGCACCTCGTTCATCACGCTCTTAAAGGGAATGTGATACGACGCTTCTTATTGTTTTATTTCCGTTACGCCCAAACCACACCTATGAATAATGAAGCTACTCCAGACCAAACCCCTTTTAGATTTGCGCAGGCGCAAGAGGCATTTATCCCGCCGGTTAAAGTAGCAACAGTGCCAAGATCCGCCCACAAAGTTACTTGCGCTTTGACACTTGCGTTTCAGATCGTTAAAATAGGGCCCTTAGTGTGATCGGGTTGATTTTTGTCTGCCGAGATCAAATCACAGAGAAATTTATGAAAACTGGAATCTCAGTGGACCTGACATCTATTATTGCACTTGATTTGTACTAAATGGTTAGCAGTCAACATTCTGGTTTGGGAAACAGGCATTGCTTGAAATAACATTTGACATAGAGTGAGAAATTAGGAAACTCAGCCTAAATCAAATTTGTTTTCCTAGAGGTGAGATGCCCTATGATTCCGCACAGACGGGGATGTGACTGCATCAGGGAACACACGGGAAGGGACTTATGGCGATGCTATTCACTTTGAGTGTCTGCTTCTGAGAAAAAGCTAGATGGAAGTAGTGTCATTCATTGTATGGAGAATGGCGTTTGGAGTGGACCTGTTCCACAGTGCATAGGTTAACTCCACAGTCTCTTGCTTTATTCAAGATCACTGCCTGAGGCACTTGCACATTTCATTAAGAGATAAACTAATACAAGAATTCCAAAATCATTTTCATCCGTAGTCCATTGTTACAGATAATTAGTGCTTGTGATATGCATGTAGATTATATTATAACCACGTTTTTGTTGTACAAAGTTGGTAGTATGTTTTTCTGTAAACAAGACAAAACCAAAAATCACTCTAGATTATATTCCTGAATTTGAAATGAAATTCAAAACTCGAAATTCGAAATTTCAGCACAAAACTCTTAAAGGAGTAGTTCACTTTTTTTAAAAACTTTTGCTGAAAATTTTACTCACCTCTCATGTCAGTCCAAGATGTCCATGTCTTTCTTTTCTTCAGCTCTGAAAAGAAATTAAGGTTTTTGATGAAAACATTCCAGGATTTTCTCCATATAATGGACTTCAATGGCAACCAAATGGTTCAAGGTCCAAATGAGAGTTTCAGTGCAGCTACGAAGGGCTTTAAACAACACCAGACGAATGAATAAGGGTCTTCTCTAGCGAAACAATCACTCATTTAAAAAAAAAAAAAAAAAGTTGTAAGTTTTATAAGCACAGATGCTCATTCTTACTGTGATGAGCGTTCATGACTATCCTTATTCAAACTCGTTCATCAAAATGAACAAATCTTCTTTCCAGCTCACTGACTCAAAGGGTTCCTAGATTGAGTACCCTTATTCATTCGTCTGGTGTCGTTTAAAGCCCTTTGAAGCTGCATCTGAATCTCTCATTTGGACCTTGAGCCATTTGGTCCCAAATGAAATCCTGGAATGTTTTCATCTAAAACCTTAATTTCTTTTCCAATTCTAAAAGAAGAAAGATCGGGACATCTTGGATGACATGAGGGTGAGTAAATTGTCAACAAAAGTTTGTTTTTTTTCAAAAGTGAACTACTCCAATAATATGCTTGCACATGCTTTTTTCCTAATTATTTTTTTGGAAGCCAAATAAGCATTTGATGATATGAACATACTTTTCGACCATTAATAAAGTAGGATCAAGTAGTATGCTAGTGTGCAGTAATGAATACAGATCCTTGAACATTCACTGAAGCAGTATGTCAGACAGTAATATTTCTATAGTATTTTGCACACTTTAACTCTGTTTTGCATTATGATTTATTTACAGTAACGTGTCGTCTTGATGTGACTGAATCTGGAGCAGTAAGAACCATACCAAAGGGAAAAACCATTTTCAAAGCTGGAGAAAAAGTGGTAATTTCCTGCTCTGCCAAAAACAGTTTCTTTCTCTACCAGGAACAATTTACATGCACAAATAATGGGAAGTGGGATTACAAGCCAACTTGTGAGGGTAGAATGTAGAAAAACACTCATGGATTTGGTGCTGAATTCATTGTATATTTTTAAAAGCATGTGAATCTTGTTTCAGAGATAAGATGTCAAGTTCCACACAACCAGCATGTGTATCTACCAATGTTAGAACTTCCGTGGAGATCTGAATTTGAATATAAAAAAATCTTACAGCTGTATGCCTGGATGATCGTAACATGGCAGCTGAGGCCACATGCACACGAGACGGATGGACACTCGAAAACCACTGTGTGCTGGTATGTTCTGCTGTAGTAGGGTATTAAATTCTTCACTTCTCATAAAATCACATAATATGTATTTTATGATTATGTGGATGTTTGTTTTATAGAAACAATGTGTGACCCACCTAAAAATTCCAAATGCAGAGATTGTGGGAGGTCAGAAACAAAAGTACAAAATCTCTTCAAGAATAGAATATAAATGTCATCCTGGATTTGGACAAGAGGAGCCTGTACAAATCACTTGTGATTCTGAGGGCCAATGGACAGACATACAGACCTGCACTGGAAAGTTAACAGCTCGATGTTATGTCGTTTGCTTTGATTTTACTGTATCATGAATTCAGAAACTTTTGAGGAAAACTTTTTAGATGATTGGATGAACCATTTCCAAGCCATATATAAATAACTGTATTATATTAAAAATATATATATTCTATTTTTTAACGCAAGGCAGACAATACATACACTGCTGTTAATATATTGTTGAAAATTCAAAAATAAATGTTCTTTTTATATACAATACAGATGGTACCTGTCAGGAGCAAGAATTCAAAATGTAAAAATTCTATTTGGACATCCAGACGTCACTTCACCCTATAATCCTGGGCATATCTTAGTTTTTCAATGCACTAATGTCAACATGAGATTTTACGGCCAACGTGCAATTGAATGCCTGCCAGACGGGAGGCTGGAATTACCCATATCCCACAATGTGGAGGCACAAATGTAATCTTTTGTGTTTATATTTAGAAACATTTCTATAAATCAGATTTAAATATTAATCAAATGTGTTCACAGTGTTGGGGAGTAGTTAACTACAAGTAGCGTAGCCACCAACTTAACTACATTTTTCAGTTTGCTTTTTAAACAGTGTAGCTGTTCCAGTAGCTAACTACTTTTGCAGCAAGTCAGCGGTGTAGCGCGAGCAAAAGCTACATTGCTACATTTGTTCGAATCTTGCGCTAGCTGCGCGAATCAGCGTGATGCAAAGGATATTCTTGTTGGATTACAAACTCATTTTTTGCCATTACTGCCACCTGTTGTTTAATCACGCATCTTGCGGCTAACGGTTCACTGACGTACAGAAGTGGGTTGACACAACCATATTATGATTATATAGCAAGACGTGACGGCAGATTTGGAGGATGGAGAGACAGCTAACGTTAATTACCCATGGCCTTATTTGTCCAAGTTCAATCAGTATTTTTGAGAAAATGTTCTACATGCAATTTATGTTGGATGTATATTTCGTTCTTGCAATGTTGTAGGCTATTTGTTGCACTTTTGACAAACAGTCAGATATATTTTAGTGTTGTTTGTAATAAAACACTACTCTTTGAAATCGTAATTGCATTGCCTTGTTTTAAACACTAAATATTTTACTTAAAACATTCCTCAGACACTTATTCAGTTATTTATAATAAACGTTGTTCAAAAAGCAAAAGTAGTTTCAATGTAGCTAGCTACTTTTTGATAGTAACTTGTAGTGTAGCTAACTACTTTTCTAAACGGGTAGCTTGACTGTAGATAAACTACTTTAACTTACAAGTAGCTTGTAGCTTGTCAAACTACAGTTTCAGAGTAGCTTCCCCAACACTGTGTTCATTTACTATCATCTGAACATGACCAACATTTGAAATCCTATGACTAATTAATAGTATACTTTCATATAATATTTTGCATTAAATTGTTTCTCTAGGAACAATTGAGTGTTCCTAACCAACAAGGAACTTGCAATTTGTGACACTGTTAGATGAGAAAACTGTGTTCAGCAACTTTGAGATTCTGGGATATACTGTGCATAAACCGTACAATGAAACTTCAGGAGGAGTTTTGATGTGTCAAATGGAAAATGGAACGCAAGCTTTGTCTGCAAAAGTGAGTCTGCACAAAATATTGGATTATGCATTATTACTGTTACGTGCAGAGGAACGAAGGCAAAGGTGAGGATCTAAATGCAGGAACTTTTAATGAAATGAAAATAAATACCAACTAATCAGAGCAAAGGAACAAAACCATGAGGAAACGAAAGCAACCATAACATGTACAACAACTGGCAAAGTAACAAGTGAAACACAAGGGCTATAAATACACAGACAAACAGGCTAAACACGGTAACAATGGGGGCGGGGCTAATCAGAAACACCTGGGGAGACTAATCAACAAAACGGGAAACAGCTGAACATGAAAGGACAGGGAACATGAATCATGACAATTAACCAGCAGCAAACCGAACCAGCAATGATCCAGTCCCAAATGTGGATTATGGGTGCATCAAAAATAATTATACATGATACACTATATATATATATATATATATATATATATATATATACACACACATACATACACATGCATACACACAATGATACAGCTGTCACATTCATGTCTTGTTTACGTCATAGGCATCGTTTACACTAAAACTTTTTATGTGCTTTTGGCTGTTCATGTACATGAAAACTGGGACAACTTGAAAACAGGTTTTAATGTGCAAGTTTTTGAAAATCATATTTTATTGTCTTGGGACTTAGGCCACATTTACACAAAGCCGGGTGTATAGAGAAACGAACATTGCCCCCTGCCACCAGATCTACCACCGCACACCCGCATAAATTCGCCATCGAGCGCCATCATAACTATGCCAAACCGTATGGGCGGCAGTGTAGAGAGAAGGATAAAGCCATGTAAGCCAATCAGAATCCTCAGAATCGACAGGAGAGAACCTAAAACCCAGTTTCTCCCAGTTGACATGGCAACACATAACCAGCGATTCAAAAATCTCTATTTAGGCCGGAGTTTTTGGAAATAATCGTTTTCTGTGATAAAAACAGGGTTTTCGTGTAAAATGAGAGGCCAAACCACAGGGAAATCCTTAGTGTAAAGGAGGCCTTAGTGTAAACTACAAAAACATGGATTAGTGAAAGCGAGTGTCACATCGGTAACGCTTCCTTTTACAGTCCAGTTACCCATGTAAATACTATGTACTTATTTTAGTAACTTCAATTACTGGGTAATAACTAGTACTGAACCCTGAACCTACCCCTGTTCCATGTACTTACCTTATATTAGCCAGTACTTTCTAGGTAAGTACACTGTAAGTACCCTGTAAGTACTGTACTGTAAAAGGAAGCGCAACCGTAACATCGTCAACTAGTGACCTGGCAGCACACTGTGATTTAGTTTTGGCGGATCTGTGAAAAACGCTGGTAGTATACATATCTGTTTTTAGTATAATATACTAAACGATGTACTAAAAATGGAAACGTTTTTCCTTTGCATGCAGAAGACATCATTTTCAAAACGATCCAAGAAAGTGATTCAAAATTGTACCAGGCCACGATGTCAGCTTGTAAATAAAACCTATGTGCCAATAGACTGAACATCAAATACGCATGTTCAATTGTGCATGACATCCTCGTTTTCACAAATTCTTATTTTTTTGTAGTTTACAGTGAAACGATATCTATATCATTTTCCAAAACGTACACATTGAAACCTGTTTTCAAATGTCATTTTCGTGTAAATGGACCCTTAGGCCTAGTCCACACATACACAGGTATTTTTATAAACAGAGTTTTTCCTCCTTTAAAAAAAAATAAAAATTGAGTCCACATGAGCAAATACATGCTATGAAGCGCTGTCAAAAGCAACAGGTGGCAGTATAACCCTAACCGTAAAGCCATGTTGGCCAATCAGAAGCCTGAAAAAAATTGTATTACCAGTCCCGTATCTGATGTCACAGGGCAAAATCTTCGGTTTTACTGTTTACATGACAACACTGCAACCTGAGTTTCAAGAAATCCTCACCCTGGCAGGAGGTCAGGGTCAAGTCATTCCCAATCATGACCAGGAGCGCATTTCCAAAAGCATTGTTAGCCAATTATGTTCGCAAGTTCCATTGTAATCAGCATTGTTCAGCGAGTTCGGTGTTTCAGGAAACCATCGTTCCAACGAACATTCACAGCATGTATTCATTTTATTTAGAATAAATACAAATGTAATTTGTGTCTTTTAGGTTATCAAGACATTTAAAGCACCGTTTTTGAAAAGTGAGCATGTGCGTACATAAATTAGAACGTAAGAACGAGCCTTTGATTGAATCTGGAAATAAAGCAAAATAACTGAGAAAAATGAGAAAGTCATCAGATGCCATGTCCATAATTTAGGATATAGCAAAACATAGCATTAATTCGATTTCAAATATATTAATTAAAAGTAGTTACTATTGCACCACCTGTGTGACATCATTAACAAACAATTTGCGACAAAGCGGTTTCGGGAAACAGCCGTTGATTTCTTCAGCAATGCATCGGTACTATAGTAGTTAAGCAGTAAGTTATGTGGTCGAATTGGAAACGCACCCCTTTTAGCTGGGTGTGTGTTCAAAACATGAAAAGCACATGTACATTCTAAAAAATACTGGGTTGTTTTAACCCTCAGGTGCTCTTCGGTCATTTCTGACCGAAACATTTTCTGTTTTGAATTTTTTAAAATCACAGCTTCATCGGAATGCTACGAAACTTGGTGACTTGGCATTGGGTATGTGAACACAAAAAAAATTTAGGTCATGATCCGAGCAGGCTAAGTGGTCATAAAAAAAATAGACACACTTGTGCTATTCGTGTCAAAATGACCAACTCATAGGAAATGAATGGGAAATTGACAAAAACACAAAAACTTTGAGAATTTTTGTGTGTACAATCTACAAATCGGCCACGATGCAGAAAAAAGTGCTCAGCATTGAAGGGTGACACTCTAAAACATCAAGAGTGCAAAACAGACATAACCACCCCTACACACACACACACACACACACTTTTATACACAAAAACACCAAAAAATTGTGATTAGCGAAATCGGTTTTGAATATTTAAAAATCACAGCTTCTTCAGAAAATTAAGAAACTCTGACTTTTATGGCATTGGGTTTGTGAACACAAAAAAAACTGAGGTCATGATTCAAAGCAATTTAAGTGGTCGTAAAAAAAATGAGTCACACTTTTGCTCTTCTGTCAAAAATGACAACCCATAGGAAATGAATGGGAAATTGACGCACACAAAAATTTTTTTCTGAATTTTTGTATGTACAATCTACAAATCGGCCTCAATTCTAAAAAAAAAAGTACACCGTAGGAAAGGGGTGACACTCTACAACATCTAGAGTGCAAAACAAACACACCCACCAACACACACACACATACAAACACACTTTTAAACACATACACACCAATACATTTTGATTGCAAAAAAGTATGTTTTGAATTTTTTTTTTAAATCACAGCTTCATCGCAAAGTTACAAAACTTGGTGACTTTTATGCCACTATGTATGTGGACACACAAAAAAATTGAGGTTATGATCTGAGCATGCTAAGTGGTCTTAAAAAAATAGTCACACTTGTGGTCTTTGGTCAAAAATGAAGGCAAATGAATGGGAAATTGTTAAAAAATGAAGAAAAAAAAGTGAATTTTTGTTTTTTGTCAATATTTTTATAAGAAATAGTTTTTGAGATTGTTTCAACTATATATTCAAATCCACCACCACCAACAACAAAAAAAATGTGTTCATAAACATCTGGGGAATTCACATGCAATTTTTTTTTCTGAAGGTATATATATATATATATATTTATATATATAGCTATGGAAAAAATTAAGAGACCACTGCCAAATCAGCAGTTGCTCTGGATTTATTATTTATATTATAAACTGGGATGGAGAAAGTTTCATTTTTAGGTGTCGGTCACTTTTGACCGGGAAGATAACAAGTGTGACTCCGAAACGAAGAGCACCTGAGGCTTAACCCAATTTTGGGTCAAATATGGACAAACTCAAACATTGGGTTAAAAATGTCATTTAAAAATGGAACCCAATGGCTGGGTTTGTCCATATTTGACCCAAAATTGGGTTAAAACAACCCAGCATTTTTTTATCAGGCCACTGAAAAAGATTTAATATAATATAGTCTTGAGGTATATATTAAAATATACCTCAAGAAAAATGAGGAAAAATGAGGAAAAATGAGGTTACCTCAGTGATTACTGAGGTATCTGAAACAATCTCAAAACTATTTTCTTATAAAAATATTGACAAAAAACAAAAATTCACTTTTTTTCTTCATTTTTTAACAATTTCCCATTCATTTGCCTTCATTTTTATTGAGGTACTGACTGGAACTATAGTTCCAGTCAGTTTAATCACCCTTCAGTATTAATGTGCATGAAACACACACACAGTAACTTGCACTGGAGACTGGAGATCATGCTTTGAACAGAAACATTCAGGAGCTAAAAAAATGGTTTTCAAATGATACCTCAAGACTTTTATAAGTACAATATATTAAATGCTGTTTAAAAATATATGAATGTATTTATTTTTTTGGAAGGTGGGATTTGTCCACCACCTCCATATCTTCAACATGGAGACTATAGCATTCATCAGTAAGGAAAAAGATGTGATTACTGAGGTATCTTACACTTGCCAGTCGTACTATCTGCTGGACAAGCAACAGGAATCATACAAGTGCATGGATGGAAAATGGGAGACTCCTCCAAAATGTCTGAGTGAGTCATTCAATTACAAATTAATTCTCTTATGCTTTTTTGTAAAACAAATCTCTAAATGTGTTGTATTGTTTTTCACTGGATGATGTCTCTGCCATAGGGCCTTGTGAAATTGATTACATAGTTGAGAAGTACAGTCTACAGCTCCCTTCGGAAAAGGTTTATATAAAGCATGCTGACACGTATAGACTCAACTGTAAAGATGGATGGAATACTGGAAGCGAGATGAGAGCATATGTGGATGTGTCGTGTTCTGATGGGAATCTTCAGATTGACAAAAGTTGTGAGTATTGTTTGTCGTTTTCAGAACCTGAATTAGTCATGTCGGTGTTCTGTTCATTTACTTATTTATGTATGAATTTATTTTTTCAGGTGATACACAAAATAACTAAAAATAAACTACTAAAGTGGTGTTTGAGGTAATGTAACCCAGTGAGATTTTAAGAATTACGTCTGCTATTAACTTTCAAATGTTTTTTTTTTCGCACTAAATATTGATATATAAAATCACTGATGAATATTATATTAAATCTTTTCAGTGGCCTGATAATGTAAAAATGTAACACAGTCTCATCCCAATTAGTCATATAACTTTTGACCGTACGTCAATATACGCCTTTTTAGGGCCCCCTTTAACATCAGTTAGGTGACGGGCAGTGTTGGGGAAGCTACTCTGAAACTGTAGTTTGACAAGCTACAAGCTACTCGTGAGTTAAAGTAGCTTAACTACAGTCAAGCTACCCGTTTAGAAAAGTAGTTAGCTACACTACAAGTTACTATCAAAAAGTAGCTAGCTACATTGAAACTACTTTTGCTTTTTGAACAACGTATATTATAAATAACTGAATAAGTGTCTGAGGAATGTTTTAAGTAAAATATTTAGTGTTTAAAACAAGGCAATGCAATTACGATTTCAAAGAGTATTGTTTTATTACACACATCACTAAAATATATCTGACTGTTTGTCAAAAGTGCCACAAATAGCCTACAACATTGGAAGAACGAAATATACATCCAACGTAAATTGCATGTAGAACATTTTTACAAATACTGATTGAAATTTGACAAATAAGGCCATGGGTAATTAACGTTAGCTGTTTCTCTCATCCTCCAAATCTGCCGTCACGTCTTGCTATAATCATAATATGGGTGTGTCAACCCACTTCTGTACGTCAGTGAACCGTTAGCCGCAAGATGCGCTGATTAAACAACAGGTGGCGGTAATGGCAAAAATGAGTTTGTAATCTAACAAGAAGAATATCCTTGCATCCCTTTCTTATACGGTCATCGCGCTGATTCGCAGGTCTCAACAAACGCAATGTAGCTTTTGCTCGCGCTACACCGCTACTTGCTGCAAAAGTAGTTAGCTACTGGAAAAGCTACACTGTTTAAAAAGAAACTGAGCTACTGCCAAGCTACTGAAAAATGTAGTTAAGTTCAGTAGCTACGCTACTTGTAGTTAACTACTCCCTCAACACTGGTGACTGGGTTGGGTTTAGGGTTAGGTTTAGGTCTGGGTTAGAGTTAGGATCCGAGTAACGTCATCTACCGACGTGTAAGGGGGCCCTGAAAAAGGCATATATTGACGTATGGTCAAAAGACAATCCCAAGACGTCAGTTATATGACGAATTGGGATGAGACTGCTGAAAAATGCAGCATGTAATTACAGTATGTTCATGAAGATGAAGCACAAGCAGATGGTGGCCAAACCAGATACTGTTGATATTGCCAGTCTGAGTTTCTCAGTCATACTGTATAACTTGAGAGGCTGTTCATGTCCAATTTATAATTGTATACAATCAAACCAATGTGTACACTAAAAAAAAAAATCCGTTAAATTTATCGGAAAAATCCGGCAGCTGTGGTTACCAGAGTTTTCCTGTTAAAAGTATGGTAGCAACATTTTAGGTTTTACAGACTTTGACCGTATTTAATTTTACAGCAATAAACCGTATTTCATTATTTGATATAATGTTAATTTACTGACATTTTGAAGTATTAATATCTGTATATATATATCTGTATATAATATAATATATATATATATCAATAGAACCGTTGGGCTGAAGCGGCTCGTAGCCGTGTTTTATCGTGAATAAAGCACAGCTCTTGACCAATCAGAATCAAGGATTCGAACTACCCGCTTTTATAAACACACACACATATATATATATACACACACACACACACACACACACACACACACACACACACACACATATATAACGGTAATTCTTGACCAATCAGAATCAAGGATTCGAACTACCCGTTTTACATATATGTATGAAATATAAACACTCACCGGCCACTTTATTAGGTACACCTGTCCAACTGCTCGTTAACACTTAATTTCTAAGCAGCCAATCATGGCGGCAACTCAGTGCATTTAGGCATGTAGACATGGTCAAGACAATCTCCTGCAGTTCAAAACTGAGCATCAGTATGGGAAGAAAGGTGATTTGAGTGACTTTGAACGGTGGCATGATTGTTGGTGCCAGAAGGGCTGGTCTGAGTATTTCAGAAACTGCTAATCTACTGGGATTTTCACGCACAACCATCTCTAGGGTTTACAGAGAATGGTCCGAAGAAAGAAACATCCAGTGAGCGGCAGTTCTGTGGCCTGAAATGCCTTGTTGATGCCAGAGGTCAGAGGAGAATGGCCAGACTGGTTTCGAGCTGATAGAAGGGCAACAGTGACTCAAATAACTACCCGTTACAACCAAGGTGGGCAGAAGAGCATCTCTCTGAACGCACAGTACGTTGAACTTTGAGGCAGATGGGCTACAGCAGCAGAAGACCACACCGGGTGCCACTCCTTTCAGCTAAGAACAAGGAACTATTACTTCAGTCTCCCAATTTGCTACAATTTGCACAAGCTCATTGAAATTGGACAATAGAAGATTGGAAAAACGTTGCCTGGTCTGATGAGTCTCGATTTCTGCTGCGACATTCGGATGGTAGGGTCAGAATTTGGCGTCCACAACATGAAAGCATGGATCCATCCTGCCTTGTATCAACGGTTCAGGCTGGTGGTGGTGGTGTCATGGTGTGGGGAATTTTCTTGGCACGCTTTGGGCCCCTTGGTACCAATTGAGCATCGTTGCAACGCCACAGCCTACCTGAGTATTGTTGCTGACCATGTCCATCCCTTTATGACCACAATGTACCCAACTTCTGATGGCTACTTTCAGCAGGAACAATGCGCCATGTCATAAAGCTGGAAATCATCTCAGACTGGTTCTTGAAACATGACAATGAGTTCACTGTACTCAAATGGCCTCCACAGTCACCAGATCTCAAATCCCTATAGAGCATCTTTGGGATGTGGTGGAACGGGAGATTTGCATCATGGATGTGCAGCTGACAAATCTGCGGCAACTGTGCTGATGCCATCATGTCAATATGGACCAAACTCCCTGAGGAATGCTTCCAGCACCTTGTTGAATCTCATGCCACGAAGAATTGAGGCAGTTCTGAAGGCAAAGGGGTTCAACCCGTTACTAGCACTGGGTACCTAGAAAAAGTGGCCGGTGAGTGTATATATATATATATATATATATATATATATATATATATATTATAAAAACGGGGTAGTTTGAATCCTTGATTCTGATTGGTCAAGAGCTGTGCTTTATTCACGATAAAACACGGCTACGAGCCGCTTCACCCCAACGGTTCTATTGATCGCTGCGCAACACTGCGGTTCTATGTTGTTTTTATTTGAGCTTTCATGCATTTTACACATTGGAACGTTGTTGCTGTTCACGCTCATGGACTATTTTTTCCAGCGGAAGGTAGGCTTTTAGTGATTTTACTTCAAGAAAGTTGCACTTATATTGTTTTTTACTTTAATATTGTGTGGCAGAAGCATAAGCGTTACGTAAGCAATAAGATACTTCTAGGCAAGTGCTGTATCGTCGATAAGTAACAGCTGAAGGGTTGCAGGCACTCTGCTTCCGTTGTGCCTAACAACGCCCTTCAGCTGTTACTTATTTCATCGAGACAGCACAGCCTCTCGTACTTTATTGCTTACGTGTATGTATGTATGTATGTATGTATGTATGTATATATATATATATATATGTATATATCAGTCATTTACCGTATATAGTAAGGAACTTTTCGTAACCAATCAACAGTTTTTCACAGTAGCATTTTTACAGTCTTTTACTGTTAATCACGATCATTTTTTACAGTGCTAGGCAGCAGTAACGTGGCATCTTCCTCCACTGACAGCCAAACAAAAGTAGCTGTGTATTTGTCATGATCCCAGGCTTTGCTTCTCTTGCTCTCTGTGTTTCGCATGACAACAAGACAAGTAAAAATTTACAAAAATGACAAAACGATTTTTTGGGCCATTACAACTTCTTAGCAGCTACTGCTTAAATGTATGCTATTCACACCCCTGTTGCTTATTCTGTTTTTTTTTTTTTTTTTTTATCAAATTAATTTTGATGAATAAATAATGAAATCACACAAGTGACGTTTTTATTATTTGTCTCAAATTATGGAAATGTTGCAAAATGTTTGACATTAAGGTTAAAAAAAAAAAAAAAGATTTATTGAATGTGCTAAAACTCAGCATCGAGAACCCTTTACTTATAAAGTTAATGACCTTTGAGTTTAATTGAAGTTTAACATTTCAATGTTTAACATTTCAATGTTTACCAAAAGTCCACACAAGATCCCGTAAATGACATCCAGCATTTATGGTAAAAAAAAAAAAAATAAAAGATTTTTTTTTTCAGTGTGAGTTCATCTAGAGACGTTTTTTTTAAGCACATTTAGATACTTTAAGGGTCAAGGATTTCAATGTATGATTGAGTATTAGGAAGATTCATCAGATGATCAGATTCATTCATCTAATAATGTTTTTCTCTAAATGAAAAGAACACTAGAAAGTGAAAAATATCTATTGACCGGTAAAGCACAGCAGTGAACACATACAATATATTGGAACTTTTGTTTTGATTCCAGTTTATGTTACATAAATGTGACTTAAAAAGTTTGACTTTGTCAACTTGTCCTTGGTTAAAAAAACTACTTGTGATGTGAAAACAAAATGAGAATTTCTATCTTTTGGTGATTTTCCTTTAGTTTAATTATTTATTATATAATAGTGCAAGCTATTATTTTTTATGTTATTGTTATTCATCTTAAATGTCCTCTCCAATTAGATTTTATCTGACTTGAAAGCAAAAGAAGCAAGAGTGAGGAGTTACATTTAAGTCATTTTAAGGCATGAATTGTTCTTTTTTTTCACTGAATGTCACTTTGGTGAATCAAATATGAGTTTAAGGATAACATTTTGGACAGCAAGGGGATTTTAAAAAAATATCCTTCTGCATGACCACAAAGTGGTCTCGTATAAAAGTCCTTTGACTTAGTAAATGATTCACTCTTTGATCCCCATCATACAAACAGAGTGAGAAAACAAACTACAGTCATTTTGTGAAATGAGAGTTCAAAATGAGAGTTTTGGTAAAATTCATCAGCTTTTCCTGTTTGCTATTCTCAGTTACTGTTGCGCAAGGACAAGGTGAGTTTATTCATTTTTAACACAATGTTATACATATTATATGCACATCCAACACTTTTTAAAGTTTTTTTAGGCACCGAAACACAATTATTAACTACAAAATGACCTACTTACAACAATGTTTATCAATTCAATTGATTCTCGCTATTTTTAAATAATGTTTTATAATTTGTATTGTGGAGAAAGTAAAGAACTTACGGGGATATCAGACATTTAAAACTAGAAACATATGATCTTCAGATAATAGTTAAACCAATCTTAAATTCTTTTCTTAAAATATAAAATGTGCCTCTAATATAGTTACATGGGAACAACACTTTTTAGAAAGCTTGGATTTAATTGTTCCATTTTAGGAATTATTTTTGTTGTCAGAATTGTCTCCTGAAAAGACATAGCATGCAAATACACAGATCTGTTTCACAATTTGTTGCTTTATCTCATAATTATGTCTTGTATAGAAGTAACTTGTGAGCTGAAGTTAAACCATATATGGAGTAAAAAGGATCAACCCATTGGGGAAAACTATTTTCAGAGCTGGAGAAAGTGTGGAGATCACCTGCACTGAAAAATACTGGTTTTATACAAAAGAAAACACCAAATCATTTACATGTGGAGAGAATGGAGAGTGGGATCATGATCCTGTGTGTATCGGGTAAGATTATAGAGAAACACTTCAGCATTTATTGCTGAACTGCATGTTATTAAAATAAAGTAAATCTTGTTTCAGAAATTAGATGTGAAGTTCCACGTGACCAGCATGTGTCATGGCCAGATTATTACTTCACTGGAGATCTGAAATTAGGAACAAGAAGATCTTACTTTTGCACAACTGGATATTATCAAATGTCAGCAGAGGCCACATGCACACATTAGACGGATGGACACCAAACCCACTGTGTGCTGGTATGCGCTGCATATTAATGATACAGTTTGTGCAAATGAATCATTAACATAATTATGAATTCTAATTAATGTGATGGATATTTGTTTACAGAAACGTGTGCAGCACCATACATCCCAAATGCAGGGATTGTGGGAGATCAGAGAACAATATACATCATCAATTCAAGAATACAATATCAATGTTATCGTGGGTTTCTGAACCAGAACAGCCTGTACAAATCACCTGTACTTCCCAAAAACGATGGGCAGGCATACGGCACTGCACTGGTATGATACAGCAATGTATACTACAGAAACTATAACTTTTACAATATTCAAATGATTATATCTTCCCGATGATCACTCAAAAACATATAAGATTTGAATTTAATAAAGTTTTTAAACTGTTTTCTCACAGTAAAGCAGATATCGTGCCGTGATCTATCCGTGAAAAACGGGTTGACATACAGCAACCCCTCCAATGAGAAAGAAATATTTTACATCTGCAACACGGGTTATAAACCGTTCTCTGGGAACTGGTGGGATTCAGCAACATGCATTGAAGGCTCTTGGTCTTACGAAAACTCGGTGCATCCGTGAGTTTATTATTGTCAGTCTCGGGTGTTAGAGGAATGATAGTGTACTGAAATGTGCTTCCTGTTTTCTGTCTTTACAGGGGAGGACGTAACGTGGTGCTTTTCCCCGTGTTCAACATGGACAATAAAGCAAATGAAAAAGACATTTCGTGATGGAGAAACAACACCATTTAAATGTGATCCAGGGTTCATATCAACTACACACGAAATAACATGTGCCAATGGTACATGGGAGAAACCAGTGTGTGAGGGTGAGCTTCTCAAACTCTTATTGCATGTCCGTGAGGAACAGCGAGAGCATATAGAGGACAACAGAATCTATTGACAGTGTTAACCTCAGTTCATGCATTTCCATAACTTTCTTCTTTTCTTTAGTGGTTGTGCAATGTGACATTCCTCCAAAGGTGGAAAATGCATTCATAACATCTGAAACCTGAAGAATTGTATGTAGATGGATCTAGTGTAACATACGCATGTCAAAGAGCATTCTTGATGAATGGGGAAAAGACAGTTTTCTGCCGCAATGGAATTTGGGAAAAAACACCAACATGTGAAGGTAAGATTTTGACTGTCCATGACTAACTGACTTTTAAAACTTATTGCAAATTAGTACAAAAAACAACAAAAAAAACACTATTGTAAGTAAAAATAAAGAGTAAAAGGTATTTGACAATCAAGTCAAAAACATTCACATTATATGATGTCGCAAAATAAAAAGATGATAGCAACTGTTTAAATATAGTAGTTAGGGACACTAGGTATAATGTAGACCTTAACGCATCTAAAGCTTAGCCTGGCATGCCAGACCTACATCAAGATGTTAGGTCTGGAAACTCTTTCATTGACAGGGCTCAATCCATGGGCGCGGGATAAACCGTTGTCTTTCAAATTCTCTCTGCACGCAATTGAGATAGTCGCTGAAAGCCAATCAGAGCAACGAAGAATGTGACGTACTCAGCGGAGCAAGTTGATATATATTAAACTTTTACCGTATCCAGTCCAGCTGTCAACACTGAACATTGAAAATAAGGGAGATTTCCTGGAATCCATCCTAAAATAAGGGATTTTTTTGTGTGCTGTTTTACACGAACCACAAACTTTAAGAATAAAACACTAATCATTAAAAGTCTAAAGAGTTTATAACTAGCCTACATATTGTGTGAGAGAGAAAGAGACAGTATATATATATGTGTGTGTGTGTGTGTGTGTGTGTGTGTGTGTGTGTGTGTGTGTGTGTGTGTGTGTGTGTGTGTGTGTGTGTGTGTGTGTGTGTGTGTGTGTGTGTGTGTGTGTGTGTGTGTGTGTGTGTGTGTGTAAAGAGCAAGAGACAGTGTGTCATTAAAAAAATAATATCATAGAGAAATGTTTAAATACTAATATCAGCTTACGAGGGAAACGGGGCGGAGTAGTGGTGCTTGCTTGAGATGATTCAGGAGAGGTCCTTGCGCCTAGTACCCGATCAGAGCGCGCGCTGACACGGAGTAAAGCCTTTATCCTCGACAACACAGCACGACTGCGGCAAAAATTACAAGTTGATCGGTTCGCCACAGCTTTCTTGTAACAGCACACGCGCGGCGCGGCCGCATTCAGGATGAACGACTAAAACCGAGTAGGTCCGAGCTTGCTCTTACCGTCTCAACTCTGTCGTCATTATGTTTAAGCCCGCCCACCGTCTAAAGCTAACCCTCTGGGGACAAGGGCTATTTGGCCTCCTTGAGATGTTCTGACATGCCCTGACATCTGTGTTTTTTTCAGCTGCTTATAAACATATTAATGGCACAGGTGAAATTACACTATATTTAAGCAGGGCAACAATAACTTATGAGCAACATGTTTGTATTTTTGAGAGAATATTGTTTATGCGTGGTTATTGAAAAAACTAAAAATGAAAGTTTCTGAAATAAGGCCACAAAACACATACTAAATATGCGTCCACAAGACTTTTGACTAATTGATGTTGTTGCCTAAGGTTTTTTCTTCACAGTGATCTGAATATTATCCTCCTAATTGTTCACATAAAACTGTGAATTGGGTTATATTGTGAAAAATTAAAAATTGTTTGCCAAGGCAATATGCAAATGGGCGTGAACAGGCCAGCCCCATCATAAATAATTAGGTGATTCTCACCTGAGAGACAAAGACACGCATAGAAGAACATTTCAAATGGCACAGTACAGAGGCTTTTGCATCTAAACTCTTCATATAAATATAAAATCAAAGTATAAATGAAACTCAAAACCCTATTTTTAGTCATACCTGGAAACAAATCCTGGTCAAATAGGTTATGGGCTGTTTTGTAGAAATGTTTGGTTCAAAGTTAGAGTTTAACCCATTTGTGCCCAAATTTTTCTGAATGGTTTCATGCATATAATTGTGTTAATAGTGTCCTCTGTAAACATGTTCTGCATTTATTTTCCCCAGTTTTGTTTTTCTTTTTTTTGAAAATCGTATTTGAATGTGCGGCAACTATAGTTGCCGGTGGGCAAATATGTTGTATGCACCCCTTCAATGTTAAATATGAATAGGAGGAGAACATTTGGCATCTATCTCAAAACAACTGCTTTCAGCAGATCAATATTTATTCATAAACAAATTTATTGTGTATAAAAGTTGAAGAACGTTTGATGTGAACCCCAAAAAAGCGTAATCTATCTTATAATCTCTTGAATATGAAAACACAACAAACAACAAATCCATTTGTCTTAAACCTTGTGCGCTGTTTGGGGTCTTTTTGACCCACATTTCTAACTGTCATTTATGGGGATAACATGGATAATTTGAAATGGTTTAGTGTAAGATTTTTGCCCATCTTTTGGAAAATGCCATTTTAAAAGTAACAAATTATCACTTTAACCAGTAGATGGCTGCAGAGCTCCACTGTTTGCTATTTGCTATTTGACTAAATGGAAGACATATTTTCACAAGTTTTTCCAGTTGTATTCATATCTACATATAATGAAATCACAATTATAACAATAAAAGTAACTTTTTGTCAAAGTTTAGGTATTTTTTGTACTGGAAAAAAAATCTATTTTTCAATAGTGTTATATTATGATAAGAATCAAATTATTTTTGTCAATGGACCAAATTCATCCTCAAAATCAGAAAGAACTCACATAGAAAGAAATGAAGTGGCACACTTCACACAATTTTTAGAATTATATGAAAAACAGATGTTTGAAATAAATGATACTCCTAAGAAACTCTAAAGAATCCAACTTTTCTCTTTGTAACATCCTGATCAGGTTTGATTCTAATCATAATGTAACATTATTGAAAAACTGATTTTTTTCAGTACAAAAACTGCTAAACTTTCACAAAAACTAACTTTTATTGTTATAATTATGATTTCATATTATGTAGATATGCATAGACCTATATCAAAAATGTAATTTTTTTTTCAAAATGTAACAAATTACATTTGTACAAAATTTGTTAGAAAATTACATTTTGTTGCCTGGGGTCTCTGAGACCACAAACAGTGCGACTGTAAACCGCAAACGAACACCACACAAGGGTTAAAGTGGTAGAGTGAGAACAAAGTGCAGCCATAACAGGGCATTGTGTATCAAAAAGTTATATAAATAAATATATACAAAATAGATATAAATAGAATGAAGAAAAAACTATACATGTATATATAAAAAACAAATGACAAAATGGCAAAAAACTAAAATAACAGTGCATACAGACAGTACTTATGAACAGTAGAGATGTCATTTAAAGGGTAAAGTTATGTTTATGCACTAAACAAGTCCAATAACCTTGAATTATTAACCTATTAAACACAGTATACCCCATTTCCCCATGTTATATGTACTTACAAGGCATTTGCCCACCGGCAACTATAGTTGCCGCTTGGAAATTTGACTAAGTATATAAAAAACTATAAATCTATTGTAAGATTTGTTTTGTTTGGATGACTCTAGAGACCTTCATGATTATGTAGATATATAAATGTCAACCAAAAATACTTGTTAGTAATATGAAATTGAGCTTTCTTTGGAAGGTTTTGCCTTTGTCATGCTTCCTGGAAGTAGGGGTAGGAAGTTGACAGCCTCATGTGACAGGAAGAAAGTGAATACCTTTTTGTTCTTCTTGTAATCCTTAATTTGGTTGTTTTCTTGCATGGCATTGAGACATACAACATGGATAAAATCTAGAAAAATACTTACAAAAGTAAAATGACAACTATACACTGCGGCAACTATAGTTGCCGGTGGGGCTTAAATGGGTTAAAACGTCTTGAAAGAAAAATAATATGAGCAGAAACTGTCTCAACTAAATGAACGTTCGTTCAGTACCGTCCGTTCACATACCCGAATCATATCTAAACACTCGTTTTGGTTTTACATAACTGCTATCTCTTACTAATGTTATGTAACGCGTGACGTAAAGGCGCGTAAATGAATTAACGCACGGCCTTAAGGCGTCTGTTTAAACAGTCTTTGTGGAGTTCACTGACAATCAATTCAATAACGCGATGAGAACAAATCACTTAAGAATAATGACTTACTGCTTCAGCTGAACCCGTGCTCCTGAAAAATGAAACTGGTAACTGAGGTAATATTTTCCAGGTCCTCACTGCGCAGCAAGACGAAAGGTTAGGAGTGGACGTGACGTTAGATCCATGATAACTGTATGCTTTTATCGATGTGTGCGTTTCATGGCTTGCATCAACATTAGTGTTTGAATAGCACGCGCTCTCAGTGGGCGGGGTCACATTAGCACGTCATTCGCTGTAATGAGGAGAAAGGGAAAAGACTGGCATCTTTCCCTTTTCATACAGATTACATCAACTGAGAATAGTTTTATATATCTATATATATATAAATGGCTTCATTTAAAAGAAGAGGATTTCAGCTTCATAAAGAGAGATCTTTTGTGTCTCTGTGACAAGTATTTAATGAGTTACAGCTGATTTTTCGGACGCGTTTCAGAAAGATTTTTGCGGAGACAGAGTGAGCTGAAAGCGCACCCTGTTTAATTTATCTATTTTACAAAAACACAAGGTTTTGATATTAATAAGAGTGTACACAAAAAAAGAAGACCCTCTATAGTTTATAATCATGTAGGCTATTGATTTTATTTATATGACCATTAATGAGTATTTTAAGTCTATGTTGCAGCTGTGTGAAAAAAAAAAAATCGATCAAAACGCGTAGACGCGTCATATTGGTCCCCAGGGGGTTAATAAGGATAATTTAAAATAATTAATCTAACTCTACAATCTCTCGCCACATATAGTTTTTTCCTGAGAATATTTTGGGCACATGAGAAAGATGTGTACGAAAAATAAAGACATTCTGAGAAACAAATGCACTGAGCCATAATGAAATATCAGTAGGACAATGGATCTGTCAAAAAAAAATGGAGTGGAACATTTTTCTGCACACCAGAGTTATTTAAAAAAATTATGAATAAATAATCACATTTACTTACATAATGGGTAAAAATTTAGATCTATCCAGATCTATGATGAACAACAGCTAGAAATGATTTTGGATTAAGTGCGAAAATCTAAGTTGTTGTATTTATTTATTTATTTATTTATTTGTATCACAAATCTCACACAAGCTAAGAGACCTTAGTCAAGAATGCATTATTACATCTTTCATGAGGTGGTTAGATGTAAACTCCTTTAACTCAAGTTTTCTTGGCTGTAACACGACTTGTGCGATGTCGTATGTTAAAAATATCATTTTTACGCTAAACCTACACTTTGCACTTATTCTGTGTGGATAAATGTATGTGATCAAATGTTTGCTTTCTCTAGAGGTAACCTGTCCTCTAAACACAGCAATGGAAGACTTAAAAATCAAGCGATTCCCTAATATTGACAGTTTAGTCAAACCAGGACACAAGTTAACATTTTCATGCAATGGACAAGGGCTGATATTAAAAGGACAGAGAGAAATCACCTGTCAATCAAATGGAGAATGGAGCAGCCCTTTCCCTAAATGTGAAGGTAAGGCCACAGATTGTGACGCCTTGGATTGGACAAAACATAGATCTGTTGTTCACATGGAGGATACTTAATTGATCAGATCTTTCTGTTGTTTAGAGGTAATGTGTGTCGCAAACCTGCCAGTAAAAATGAGATCAGACCTCACTGAGGACGGACACCCGGGGACTGAGGTTTCTATCAGACCTGGACACACAATAACTCTTTCATGTGTTGGGAAGGGAGCAAAATTACAAGGACGGAGTAAAATCACCTGCTTGCCAAGTGGAGAATGGAACGCCCCATTTCCTAAATGTGTAGGAGGTAAGGTTCACAGGTTTTAGTCAAGTTTTAGCAGTGTTTGTAAGTATTAGTATTGCTCATATTAATTTAAATGCTCAACTTTGGTTAATAATTCATCAGCACGTAAGTCTCTCTTGAAATGGGCCAAAAGGCAATGTCCTAGCAACCATCCAAAATAACCTAGCAACTACGCTCTAGCACTGTGGCGGCGAGCTTTATATGGATAAATGCAATAGATCTAGTTATATTTTATTATATAGAAAAATCCACATATCTCTTTAATACAGAAAGACATTTTAAAGTATTTAAGAAAAATTACCACAGTTATCATGTTAATAATGTGGATTATTAATGACAAGTTTTAATGGTTTAATGCATTGAAAAGGCATGTGGCTGATACTGGGATTTATTAATGCCACATTTTCTTGGTCATCTTAAAATAGTCTAAAAATAACTTTTCTTTGCCCTCAGAGAAATGTGAACGACCACCACAAGTAGAGTTTGCAGATACAACTGAAATGACAAAACCTGAATATAATTCAATGGAGAGAGTTGAATACACCTGCGTTCATAAATACACACTGGATCTGCGTCCCCTTACTCTGAAATACTTGACCTGTGAACATGGCGAATGGAGTGGGAATATTAAGTGTTTAAGTAAGTATGAAACCTCTAAACATTAATGACAGATTAGGCTTTCCTTACTATATTATAATTATTATTTGTATGTTTTATGTATCCTTGTAGTCTTTAGTGCTGATGAATCAATGAATGCTAGATTTGTAACAGTGACAGTGAGATGTTGTGTTTGTTTCAGAGCCTTGTACAGTGACGGTGGAGAAAATGGATGGCAGAGGTATAGAGCTGAAATGGGCTGGACTAGAAAAGATATTCTCATCACATCAGGACAGAATCACCTTTGTATGTCAGAGGGGCAAACGTTTAATAGGCAGTGACAGGAACCTAATACAATACTGTAATGATGGAGAGATAGATTTACCTGAGTGTGTGTGACAAGGAGAATAAAACATCACTGATACATCAGCTACTAATCAAAAACAAATGGAGCAAATCAAAATAAACCCTTTTACAATTCTCTGTTTTTGAATTCTTGCAATTAAAACAATATAAATTATAAAATCAAATTTAAATAAAATGTCAAAATTAAATAAAAACAATCCAAATAAATTGTGCATGTATGAAAACGACATTAATTTAATGCCAGCTGAGCATGTGCATGAAAAAAGCTTTTCAAAAAAAAAAAGAAAAGAAAAAGCCTGTAAGACCAAAAGAGAAAAATTGCTAATAATCAAGTGTTTTTACTTTTGTGCAAATATGGGGGAAAGAAATACATGAGTTATAAAACTTTATTTTTGCTTGGTTACCGGCTGATTACAAATGTTATTTCTGATATGTATTATGATCATGATTTATAGGAGACAGAGCAGTACATAAATAAATAAATCATTTTCAAGTCTCTTCACACAGCACTCCTGAACCAATTTTCTACTTGCCATCCTTCTTGACTCTCCAACCGAGTGCATGATGGGATGTTAAAGGGATACTCCACTTTTTGGAAACAGGCTCATTTTACAACTACCCCAGAGTTAAACAGTTGAGTTTTACCATTTTCAAATCCATTCAGCCTGCTGCGCATTCTATCAAAGACAGCTTCCAGAATCTCCACGAGTTTAACACTGGATTCAACAAGAAACTGTTACTAAAACATGAAGCAGATCCAACTTTAAAACCAGAGGCAGCAGTTGTTTTGCCACAACCTGTAAGTAGGCTAAGACTTCATCATTTTAAATGTATTTGCATGTATAATTCCAGACGTAGCCTTGTGTTTTATTTTTTTTTCAAATGCCAGCGCTGGTTTTATTACCACTAGGCTACTAGTTATGCTATTTTGTGTCTCACGACAAATGCGTACAAACATGAATTTTGTATAAGTACTAATGTTGTAAATGTATTTTCATGTATATATGTTTTATGACGTTATTTTTGATTTGATCAAAGAACGTAAACTTGCCAACGCTGTTTGAGTATAACATTAGTAGCCAGTCAGTTGCTATTGTTGCCAGTCAGATGCTATTGCGTTAAACAAACGTGTATAAAGTTAATAAATGTAGCAAATTATCATTCAGAAACGTTTAGTAAGAGCCGTGTGTGGTGAGGTTCTGTTTGACTCTCTTCATTCGCGGCTTTTCTCGGTCTGATTCTGCCTGAAACTGATACTGCAGTTTCGACACATATTTACATCTGGTACCGGAGCTCATGACATGCCCGTTTCGCTCGTAAATGTAATGGGCGTTAACCTTCCAGACAACGTGAGCAACAGTTTAGCCAATCACAACACACCGGGCCAAACTAACCAATCTAAGCCCACTGCCCATTTCTGAGGGAGTGTTTTCATAGAATCAGGAAGTGAACCGCTCATTCAGGGGACAGAGGAGAACACGGCTTACAATATAGGTGAAGTTTATGAAAATAAGACTTTTTAAAAAAGAAAAACCACAAATACATGTTACATTGCACCCCATAAATACAATCATGCAAAGAAAAAAAAGCAGTCAACCCCCCCCCCCCCCTTTAATACTTGATTATTCCTTTTAACTCTAATGAAAATAAAGTCAAAGTCTGTTAGAATAATCAAGTATAACAATTTATTAAATCAGGTAAATGTATTATTATAATTCCGTGATCAATTTAAAGATAATCAATGCAAACCATCAAATGTTTAGAGCAAAGAACTTTACCCAACATATTAACTACATGAATGCTGAGCCTTGAAGACACAGCATCATGGGCTGATCCTACCCATATCTTATCGACCAATTCGTACGAATTCGTACGAGTGATTAAAAAGTGGCTAATTCGTACTGAATTCGAACGACCTCACTCGTGATCGAATTCTGTGATCGATTTGTCTAAACCCACGTGACGGTTAAGTTTAGGGGCGGGGTTAGGGGTAGGTCATTTGAACGAATTCATACGAATTGACCAATTCGTAAAATATGTACGATTTAGCAAAAATCGTACTAATTTGTATGCAGTGAGGTCGTACTGAATTGTTACGAATTAGCCACCTCGTAAAATTCGTATCGAATTCCCTGTTGAGATTGGGTTGGCTGATCTGATACAGAAAACAGCCACAAACTGACCCGTTACACCTCCTTTATAACCAGACCTTACCTGGTATCTAAAACATGAGTTTAGCGGAAAGTTACTGAATCCCCCCCACTATGCTTACTGGGAGAAGGAGAATTTACATTCAGACAAAAAGCCAGAAGGTGTTAACTCAAAGACACACCCTTCTGTGTGCAAGACATTTCTATATTTTCTAAAACCTTTTTACCTTTTATTTTACTTCTTTGGAAATGAGACATTATTACCAGTCACCCCGAGACCTTCAAAATGATACTAAACAATCCCTTAAAGATGATCACATTCACATTAAAAACATATATTCCTGTGTGTGTGATCTCTGCAATGTGTGTGTGTGTTGTTCACATGTTAATTTGAAAGCAAGGTCCTTTGTCTTCAGATAAAACTGGTCAGATTTGATTCCATCAACCAGTTCCAGTTTTCCAGTCTTACAAGAGCTTAATCAATATCGAAACTGCCCTTTGCTTCCTGTTCATATGTTGCATAAGAAGTGTTAACTCAAGAAGTGTGACTTCCCCAAAGTAACTTTTCTGTTGGTGTGTCACAATGACAAATACAAATGTCTGCATCAGATAACATTTTTCTTTTCACTTACAGGAAAATCGCTTTTGCAAAGAGAGGTCCGATATAAGGAAGAAAAAAAAATCTTTTTACTTTATCAGAGAATTTAAATCAAAAATGAGAGTTCCTGTAAAACTCCTCGGCTTTGTCTTTTGTTTTTTTTCCTTGAATTGCCCAGGCAAGTGATTTTTTGTTGTCGTTATTTATTTGAAAATCTTTTTCATTTAGATTTTATTGACTTGAATATAAATGTTATATTATATGCACTTCCCAAACTGTAGCTTTAGATACTGTTGACTATTTTTAGCATTTATGACACTACCGTCTTTGTGTAACATTTGTTTGTGCTTCTCAGAATGTCTTTGAGAGGATATTACATAAAGCCATCATCTTCAAGTGTATGAAGATGAATCATACATCTTCCTGATTAATCGCAATTTACATGTAATCGCACTGAAACCGATTTGGCTTATCGCGATTTTGAAATTGCAAAGGCTGCGATTATTTTTTATGCACAATAAAACATGTCTTTTATGTCTTTCTCAACATCTCCTTGAATTCACATACACACACGACAAAATGGCGTTACCTGACGCACAGAATCTACTTAATTCTATAATCTCCTTATATTTTATTAGTAATGCAATTAAGCTTTAATAATTTAATTACATTTTTATTAAGTTCTTAATTAGATTTAAAATCCGGACTAACAGTGCACTCGACCGTGATTGGGCTTTTCGGCAAGATACCAATTAGTAAAACTGTGAAATATGGGAATTGAAACATCACCAATGACCATATATCTTTGGTTGTCATTATTCAGATAAACACTTTTCAAAATGCAGTCATCCAGGGGTCACAGCCAATGGTCATTTTAAACGTACAGAGGGGTCTGAGTTTGTTTTTGGAAGCAACAGTGTTGTACTTGGAACAAAAGTTAAATGTGAGTTATGAGTGTTATTCTAACGCATGAAATGTATACTATCCTTTTAACACTCTTTCACAGATAAGGGTGTGACTACAACGGCCAACACAGAGGAGGGAAGTCATGGTGATGTTATTCACTTTGAGTGTGTATCTATTGAGAAAAGACAGAAGGAAGTAGTGACATTCACTGCACAGAGACGGGCGAATTGAGTGACTCCGTTACAAAGTGCAAAGGTTCATTACATTGTTTCATTTTTTGTTTGTTTGCACAAATTATTCTAGCTTAATTCAAAGCACAAATTTAACTATTCCTCTTTCCCTTGCTTTTCACACAGAGATAACATGCACAGCACCAGATATATTAAATGGTTATGTTGTTGAGAAAATGCAAGAATACCAGAAAGATGCCGTATTAAAATACAGATGTTCACAAGGGTTCAAGCCTAGAGAGGGAATGCCCAGATGTGCTAAATTTGGCTGGACTCTAAACCCAGAATGTGATGGTAAGGCACAATTATTTTAACATAATAAATGGGAATTTAACAAATTTTATTTTAACAAATAATATGGGAAATTAAACTGAAATCCTGTTTTCCAAATCTTTCAGTATGCAAAAAACTCACAATGAAAAATTCGAAAAATAGATTAACCAATTAACTTTGCATTCAAAATTCGAACGTCTAAAAACCAAAATAGTAAATTAAGCCTAAGTGTATCACATCACTTATTTTTTGTTTCGTAGTCCTCATATATTAAATAAAATATTTGTTTGATCTAGTTAGATTTAATGAGATTATTTATTCTTCCTGAAATGCTATAGAAAGTGACCAACTAATGTTGTTTTCTATGTTTAAAATTAACTTTTTTTTCAAATCATGAGGTAACAACATTTGCTAAGCATTATCATTTGATAACTACTTAGTCAGCTTACAACTACATACTGAACTACTTTCTACTTGCTTGCTTAATATTCAGATAATAGTTAATAGATAATAGCAAATATATCTAAAAGTTCTCAAAATAAAAATGTGCCCCTACTTATTTAGGGACTTGTTTAAATTGATACTCTGTTTATGGGATTATGGAACGCTATTTCAGGACTTTTGTTTTTATTTGTCAGAATCATTTGTTTTCTGCAAAAGACAAACATGCAAATCCAGTTTCACATATTTTTGTTTATTCATCTCTTCTCACCCTTATTTCTACATAATTATGTCTTGTACAGAAGTAACTTGTGAGCTTAAGTCAACCACATTTGGAGTAAAAAGGATCAACCCAGAGGGAAAACTATTTTCAGAGCTGGAGAAAGAGTGGAGATCACCTGCACTGAAAAATACTGGTTTTATACAAAAGAAAACACCAAATCATTTACATGTGGAGAGAATGGAGAGTGGGATCATGATCCTGTGTGTACGGGTAAGATTATAGAGAAACACTTCAGCATTTATTGCTGAACTGCATGTTATTAAAATAATGTGAATCTTGTTTCAGAAATTAGATGTGAAGTTCCACGTGACCAGCATGTGTCACGGCCAGAATATTACTTCAGTGGAGATCTGAAATCGGGAGCAAGAAGATCTTACTCTTGCGCGTCTGGATATCATCAAATGTCAGCACGAGGCCACATGCACACGAGACGGATGGACACCAAACCCACTGTGTGAAAGTGTGTGCAAATATTAATATTACAATTTGTGCAAATTATTTAACTTAATAACTGATATTGAAACATTATTCATAATATGAAAATAAAGAATTTTAAATGGGTAGAAAAAATAGGGCATAATAAAACATTTTGTATAAATATTAATTGAATAAGAAAATGGTTAATTTAGTTAATGTGATTCTTATTTCTAAACTTAAAAAATGAAAATATGTTCAAATTTAAGATTTATAGAAAATGTTTTCTTAAGCTCAGGTTTTTTTATAATTTAATTATTCACTTTATTCATAATATGAACAATATGGAAGGATTATTCAATTGAATTTGATGGAATTTTACTTCTAATTAAAATGCATTAAATCTTGAAAAATGGCTTAAAATTGTTTTGAATGTAAGAAACACTTCAAAATTTCATACTGAACTTATTGCATGTTATTACTGTAATATAATGTCAATCTTGTTTCAGAAATTAGATGTGAAGTTCCACGTAACCAGCATGTGTATTTGCCAGAAGATTACTTCAGTGGAGATCTGAAATTAGGAGTAAAAATATCTTACTATTGCACGTCTGGATATTATCAAATGTCAGCAGAGGCCACATGCACACGAGAACGGATGGACACCAAACCCACTGTGTGCTGGTATGTGCTCATATTAATGATTCAGTTTGTGCAAATGAATCATTATCATAATTATGAATTCTAATTAATGTGATGGATATTTGTTTACAGAAAAGAAGTGTACAGCACCAAACATCCCAAATGCAGAGATTGTGGGAGATCAGAGAACAATATACATCATCAATTCAAGAATACAATATCAATGTAATCCTGGGTTTGAACCAGAACAGCCTGTACAAATCACCTGTACTTCCCAGTATCGATGGGCAGGCATACAGGAATGCACTGGTATGATACAGTAATGTATATTACAGATACTATAACTTTTTCAATATTCAAATGATTATATATCTTCACAATAATAACTCAATTTATGTACTGTGCTGTTTAATGTTACAGATTGTGAAAATGATTTAACTTTTTAATAACTATTTAATTATTGACATTGAAGATATTATTCATATTGTGAATAAATAATTTTAAATGAGTAGAAAAAAATAGAGCTTAATAAAACATGTTGTGTAAATATTAATGGAATAAGGAAATTCCAAACATTTTCCAATGACACTGCTTTAGTGGGTGATGATCTTGCGTATACAGAAGGGAGGTTCAGTCTTTTTACAGCTGGTGTGAGTCAAACTTTTTGAAACTGAACGTAGGGAAGACTAAATAACTTGTGATTGATTTTAGAAAGAAAAAAGAGAAGTTGATCGAAATTGTGCAGTCCTATACATTTTTAGGATGAAAAATTAAACTGGAAAGAGAACACTAATGTCCTAATGAAGAAGCCTCAGTCGAGACTGTTCTTTTTGAGAAAACTCAGATCATTCAACATCAGCGCAAAGCTCTTAAATGTTTCATATATTTTAACGAATAATTGTTGAAAATTATTCTTGTCTTCCATAGTGTTCATTTTGTATATTTACTATGAAATTTTATCTTTTTCTCAAATTGGATCTCCTGAATCAGGGTTTTTTAGTCTCCTAATGCAGAATTATTTGTTGGTTGTGTATTGTGTTTGATGGTTGGTGGCAAACCAGTTTCCCTATCAGGATTAATCAAGTTTTCAATCAATCAATCTTTTATCATCCTGATAATAATGAATAATCTACTTCTGTTGAGGTTTTTATGTTTTATGTTACGGAAATATGTGCAAATATTAATATTACAATTTGTGCAAATTATTTAACTTAATAACTGATATTGAAACATTATTCATAATATGAAAATAAAGAATTTTAAATGGGTAGAAAAAATAGGGCATAATAAAACATTTTGTATAAATATTAATTGAATAAGAAAATGGTTAATTTAGTTGATGTGATTCTTATTTCTAAACTTAAAAAATGAAAATATGTTCAAATTTAAGATTTATAGAAAATGTTTTCTTAAGCTCAGGTTTTTTTATAATTTAATTATTCACTTTATTCATAATATGAACAATATGGAAGGATTATACAATTGAATTTGATGGAATTTTACTTCTAATTGAAATGCATTAAATCTTGAAAAATGGCTTAAAATTGTTTTGAATGTAAGAAACACTTCAAAATTTCATACTGAACTTATTGCATGGTATTACTGTAATATAATGTCAATCTTGTTTTAGACTATAGATGTGAAGTTCCACGTGACCAGCATGTGTATTTGCCAGAAAATTACTTCAGTGGAGATCTGATATTGGGAGTAAAAATATCTTACTCTTGCACGTCTGGATATGATCAAAAGTCAGCAGAGGCCACATGCACACGAGACGGATGGACACCAAACCCACTGTGTGCTGGTATGTGCTCATATTAATGATTCAGTTTGTGCAAATGAATCATTATCATAATTATGAATTCTAATTAATGTGATGGATATTTGTTTACAGAAAAGAAGTGTACAGCACCAAACATCCCAAATGCAGAGATTGTGGGAGATCAGAGAACAATATACATCATCGATTCAAAAATACAATATCAATGTAATCCTGGGTTTGAACCAGAACAGCCTGTACAAATCACCTGTACTTCCCAGTATCAATGGGCAGGCATACAGGAATGCACTGGTATGATACAGTAATGTATATTACAGATACTATAACTTTTTTCAATATTCAAATGATTATATATCTTCACAATGATAACTCAATTTATGTACTGTGCTGTTTAATGTTACAGATTGTGAAAATGATTTAACTTTAATAACTATTTAATTATTGACATTGAAGATATTATTCATATGGTGAATAAATAATTTTAAATGAGTAGAAAAAAATAGAGCTTAATAAAACATGTTGTTTAAATATTAATGGAATAAGGAAATTAATATTATTTTGTATCAGGGTTTTTTATGCAATTCTTAATTCATAATATGTAAGGATTATTCAATTGAATTTGATGGAATTTTACTATTAATTGAAATGCCTAAATCTTGAAAAATGGCTTAAAATTGTAAGATTATAGAGAAACACTTCAGAATTTTGTTCTGAACTTATTGCATGTTATTACTGTAAAATAATGTAAATCTTGTTTCAGAAATTAGATGTAAAGTTCCAGATGACCAGCGTGTGTCTAGGCCAGAACTTTACTTCACTGGAGATCTGAAATTGGGAGCAACAATATCTTACTTTTGCATGTCTAGATATGATCAAATGTCCAGATAAGGCCACATGCACACGAGACGGATGGACACTGAAACCACTGTGTGCTGGTATGTGCTCATATTAATGATACAGTATTATTTAACAACAATTTCCTCACAGTAAAGCATGATCTGTCTCTGAAATGTTGGGCATATTTTACACAAGTTGATCAGGTTTGCAGCTGATCTAGGCTCATCTTTGTATATTGTTATTTCATTTTGAATTTTGTTGTCACATTATACTGCTGACTTTAGGCATAGTCAGCCATCTTGCTGGTTACAAACATTTTCCAATGACACTGCTTTAGTGGGTGATGATCTTGCGTATACAGAAGGGAGGTTCAGTCTTTTTACAGCTGGTGTGAGTCAAACTTTTTGAAACTGAACGTAGGGAAGACTAAATAACTTGTGATTGATTTTAGAAAGAAAAAGAGAAGTTGATCGAAATTGTGCAGTCCTATACATTTTTAGGATGAAAAATTAAACTGGAAAGAGAACACTAATGTCCCAATGAAGAAGGCTCAGTCGAGACTGTTCTTTTTGAGAAAACTCAGATCATTCAACATCAGCACAAAGCTCTTAAATGGTTCATATATTTCTAACGAATAATTGTTGAAAATTATTCTTGTCTTCCATAGTGTTCATTTTGTATATTTACTATGAAATTTTATCTTTTTCTCAAATTGGATCTCCTAATCAGGGTTTTTTAGTCTCCTAATGCAGAATTATTTGTTGGTTGTGTATTGTGTTTGATGGTTGGTGGCAAACCAGTTTCCCTATCAGGATTAATCAAGTTTTCAATCAATCAATCTTTTATCATCCTGATAATAATGAATAATCTACTTCTGTTGAGGTTTTTATGTTTTATGTTACGGACAGCTAAACTAAAGAGAAAGTTCAACAGAACAGAGTTTACTTAAAATAGAAAATGTTTTGTACCCTTGGAAAAATTTCTACTGTCAATTTTGGTCAATTTAATGCATCCTTACTGAATTTGTAAAAAACTGAACCCTTTTTTATTGATTTTATTGAAAATTAAATGTTTTTTACTTTTTTTCTTCAGGTTAGTAAGACATATATTGAAAGAAAGTTGGAGTAAAACACTGAGGTAAAAACTTTTAAACATTTTAATAATGTACTAATTACATTTGATTTGACAAAAATGTTCTGCTTTCAGAGTTTATTTTGCAGTGCAAAAGTAGAATGGGATAAAGACCCTGTAATGAAGTGTAAACTGATTAAAACTAAACAGTAATGTCCACAAGTAACTGCATTTATTATTATCCCACAGATCTGAATGAAGATGGACAGACACACTGCTGCAAGCAGCACACACACACACACACACACACACACACACACACACACTTGCTTGATGCTTCAATGTTCTTGCTAATGTTACAGTAATATGAAAGATGTTACAGATTTGTTTTTTTTAATTCCTTACACACTGAAGTGTAACTTAAAGCCCGCTCAGAGAAACAATTCACTCATGTACCGAATCTTCAGACCAAGTCTGCAAAACTGCAAACAAACGATATGCTTTACACTCAGTTTGCATTTGTAAGAACTCTAAACAGTTCTCTACATTATATATTTAAAACAACTGAAGGAATACACATTTATTAAATGTTTAATTTAGATTCCAATATAAACTGAGAAAGTTTTCTGTACATTGAATTAAGCATTCAAGGTGAGGAGGGGATGATATCTGGCTAATCCTGCTTTCCAGATTGCTGAAACTCTTAATGGCTACTGAGACTCCACCCTAATGTAAAGGTTTGACCAATCTAGTCAGGCTCCAAATAACTGCTATGCTGATGAGATCAGGGCTGAGGAATTTCCTGTAAATTTGAATTTCCAGCTGAATCTTGAATTTCCTGTGAATTTCCTGAATTTCCTGTGAATTTCCAGCTGAATCTTGCATTTACATTTGCTTTGTTTTCAAGAGTTCCCTCCTCAATGTTATCCCTCCCCCCTCCCCCCGTATATTTTAGTTTTAGTTAGACGATTTTTGAGATGACTACAGCGACGCAATAAAGAACTTCTGCATGAAAGATACCTCAACGTCTCCTGGTCTGTGCTTCTGATTTTTCTCCACTTTGGAAGAAAAAGTTCACTACACACCATACTTTCAATTTCTAAACCCTATCAAAGAGTTTTCTCTGCATGGCGGTGGAAGGTTTACGATCTCCAGCCCAAGGCTCAGGTACCCCTCAATTTCAGGGAGAGAGTTGAATATCTGCCCTGACTCTAAATACTTGTATTTGCACAGTGAATGGAAAAGGGAATATTTGTGTTTAACTCTTGTGTTTAACCCTTAGGAGTCTTGGGGTATTTTGGCCCCTTTTGAGTACTTTTTTTTTTTTTTTTTGCAACATAAACAAATGTTTACCATACCAATTTTTGGTAGAATTTTTTTTCAGCACAACATCACCTATATGACCAGACAATTAGTTTATCACTTTGATGTACTGTATCAACATACTGGACCCAAATTCACACAAAAAAACACAAAATCCAAATAGAAATATTATAGCTTTTCTACTACAAAAAAACACAAACATGCTCAATGAAGCATTTTAAAAGGTTTAAAATGTAAACACAAGTTATAAATGTCAAAATATATCGGTAAAATTCGGATATAATCAAGCTATATACAAAAAAAAATATGATTTACAAAAAAAGCGAGTGTAGCCATAGGCTTTTTTTTTTCTCATTTTAGCTTTGCCACTTTAAAAAAAAAAAATTGTGCACACAAATATACAGAGAGCTATATTTAAGGCCTTGCATTCCCAGAGTATGAGGGTTCCCAAAAGTATAAATACAACATAAAAAAGGTAAAATTGAGATAAAATGAAGCTATATACAGCTTTTCTTTTTCTTTTTTGCTTATAAACTAAAAAACACTTCATGTACAATTACACAGCTAGCTACATTACATCGCTTTCATTCCTCTGAGTAAGAGGGGTTCCTCAATAGTGCAAATATACCACACAAAAGTTAAAATGAACACAAAATCAAACCATACATTCAACTATTTACAAACAAATATCAGGTGTGTTTATTTGTTGTTGGGTTTTTTTTATCTGTGCCACTCCTCAAAACAGTTTATCTAATCTATTCCTAAAGTACCTAAACTACTCCTAAACTATCTAAACCATTCCTAAACTACTCTCAAAATCTACTCAAACTAGCAATAATTTCTCTCTATATATATAAAGTATATATGTCTCTCTTTGTCTTACTCCGTAAATCTCCTGCCTTTCACTTTCGCGTCTTTGCCTCAGTTGGCTCCTCCTTCATTCCGTAAAATGGGCATCCTGAAGAGCAGAATCAGCAGATTCACACATTTTTCTCCGTTTTGTTTTATGACAAAAACCGACAAAGTTATTAGAATAAATGCAACGTCTGTCATATCCCACCTTGCGTTCTTTTACGAACGCGTCAATATACGCGTACATTTTTTATATAAAGTTTAAATGATCATATCTCCGTTTTTACTTGGTCGATCAACACAAAACAAAAAGTAAAATATAATTTCAAGTCAGCACTTTCGACAGAAGTGGACGGCAGCGCTCAAGGTGACTTTGTTTTTATGCTTCGACGTCTTAAACTGGACAAGTGATTGTTTTTATGCTTCGACGTCTTAAACTGGACAAGTGATTTGATCACGCCGGCGTGATCGGCGACCCCGAAGGCTTAATCAGCGCAGTCTCATCCCAAGACGTCATACAACTGACGCTTTTGACCATACGTCAACATCAGCCGTTTTAGGGTACCCTTAAACGTCGGTTAGATGACGTTATAACCCTACCCCAGACCTAAACCTACCCCGTCACCTAACTGACGTTAAGAGATAAAGCGTCAGTTGGATGACGCCCCAGGATCGTCATATAACTGACGTTAAAGGGTAGGCTACCCTAAAACGGCGGATATTGACGTATGGTCAAAAGCGTCAGTTGTATGACGTCGTGTTAGTTTAATGGAATATTTGTGTTATAAGTGTTTAACTCATGGTTGTCCAATAGGAGTAAACAGGGCTTCTCCTTTGAGCACTTTGTATGTTCACTGAAATGTTTCAGAAAGTCAACAAAGTGCGTGTCTCTCATCCATCCAGAGGAGTGGATTTGCCTCTCCTTTGCTGCCCGTTGATCAGGAAATGATCGCTGAAGTTGACACGTAGGATTTGAGGGTGAACCAAACACAAATGAATCTTCCATGTGATTTATTCAAACAGAATTCAACACTCCAGACCTAAAATCAACATTACAGAACCAGAAAGATCATTGCTCCAGTTAGTCTACACTGGTCACAACAGCTGAGCCCAACTGGAAAACATTGTCAAAGTTATATAGTTTGGAAAAGACTGATTGGGTCAGTGATGGCAAGGCTCGGGACCCACCAATGTACCAGCAGAGATGGTTTGATCCCAAGACGAAGGATTTAAAACAGACCACCTCCTTCTTAAGGACCCCTGAACGACCGCAGGGTTGAAACCACAGAGACTGAGACTTTATATATAAAAATGCATAAAATCATTCCAAAACGATTCTTGACGGACTTATAATCAAACATCGTTCAACTACATAATTCTATATTGTGTCTACAACCTCTGTGTGTGTCTATTAGATCATAAGTCATATAATTGTTATAACTATTAGATGTGTGAATGAAAGTGTATTGTGTTTCAGAAAATGGCTTGAGTGAAATCTGTGTAAAATGTTTTGTGTTCTTATATTAGTCATGTCTAAAATGTATCCTCTGTATCTCTCTTCTTAAGCTGGAGAATAAGGGGGATCACAGATAACGCATGATTTACGATGAGAGCTGAAGGAAATATCACCTCTCAAATAACGACAGTGTCTAATTGGTCAGAACTCATTCAGACGTCTGGACAAACATTTGAGTTAAAAATCTTAGACCCGAACAAAGCCTCAGAGTTAGTTGTGCTAGAGTTACGTGGGAGTTATGCTAGAGTTACATTATGTAAGTATCCGTCATGCTAGAGCCATGCCAGAGTAACCAGACAGACCAGTAACAATGTAGACCAGCAGACAAAAGAACCCAAACAAGATCAGAAGAACATGGGTTCAAACAGCTTTCATTCAAGCCATATACTACTCTCGTCTCACTTTTCTTTCTGTTCTTAGCTTTATCTTTCTTGTCTGTTGAGAGTCTCGATTCTAAGTTAAGTTTTGCTGCAAAGTCTCGGTAACACGTTTCAACTGCAAAGCGCTTCGAACTTCAAAAGACTTTCATCCATCCGCCAACACACCACGTGATTGGCCGCCCAAGATCTATCCAGGCACGAGAAGACCGTCCCAAAACAGAGCTGCCAGGTTAGTATTACATTGTCCTATCAGAACAAACACCATCAGTATGCACCATCAACTCTCATGGTTAACGGTGGAGAACAGGCTGGTTTTCAGAGTCAATAAACTGATGTGAAATGTACATTATCTAAATGAATCTTTGGGGACATCCCAAAGTGCATGTACAGAATTAACTTTTTTACATATTAACCAATTGTTCAGCGTTTGGTTGGTTAATAACTGTGTATTCTGATCAAATTTCAGACAGATCTTTTTGTCTGTCATGGTCAATACACCAGAAATGCATGGTGTCTATTTTAATAGTACAATCATAAATTTAAACTTCACATAGAGACCACTTGGTGGTGCAATTGATCAAGTGATTCCCCTTACCCATTATTTTGAGGAGGTGTTTAAAGATGTTAAATTGTGTGTGTAATGATATTGACCACAGACAGAGAAAGAAATAACTCAAGTGCACAAGTTTATTCATCAAACAAAGAACCATACAGGTGCTTTGAGTGATTCATCACAAGATTATTCATCAGATTTCACATTGGTACAATGCAGCGCAGTCTCATCCCAATTCGTCATATAACTGACGTTTTGGGATGTCTTTTGACCATTCGTCAATATACGACTATTTAGGGCCCCCCTAAACGTCGGTAGATGACGTTATGGGATCCTAACTCTACCCCAGACCTAAACCTAAACCTAAACCCAACTCGTCACCTAACTGACGTTAAAGGTAAAGCGTCAGTTGTATGACGAACCGGGATCGTCATCTACCGACGTTTAAGGGGGCCCTAAATAGTCGTATATTGACGAATGGACAAAAGACGTCCCAAAACGTCAGTTATATGACAATGCACTTAACATACAGATCCACTCTTGAGTCTGTAGCAATATAGTAAACTAGTGAGTATACTTACTAGTAAGTATATACAGATAAACACAAATAAGGCTTCCAAGAAGCTCAAAAGGAATCTCAACTTAACTTGCAGGAGGACCCATGGAAAACAGCATGGTTTAAGGAGTAGTTCACTTTTGAAAAAAAAAAAGCTTTTGCTGATAATTTACTCACCTCATGTCATCCAAGATGTCAATGTCTTTCTCTCTTCAGTCGAAAAGAAATTGAGGTTTTTGATGAAAACATTCCAGCATTTTTCTCCATATAATGCACTTCAGTGGTAACTAAATCGGTTCAAAGTCCAAAAGACAGTTTCAGTACAAACTGCAAACTGTTCAAAGGGCTTCAAACGATTTCAGACGATGAATAAGGGTCTTATCAAGTGAAACAATCGCTCATTTAATAAATAAATAACACAATTTAAGTTTTAAAAGCTCAAATGGTCGCCTTGCTCTGTTCTGCTGACGCACGTTTGTGGCTCTCTGTTCACTCGTAACGAATCTTTTTCCGAGTCATTTGGTTTATTCAACGAACCGAAATGACTCGGAAAAGATTCGTTCATTTTGATGAACGAGTTCAAACAGGAGAGTCACGAACGTGCATCATGTACAGAGCAAGGCATGCATTTGAGCTTATACAACTTAAACTTTGTTAATTTTTTTTTTTTAAATGAGCGATCGTTTCGCTTGATAAGACCCTTATTCATCGTCTGGAATCGTTTAAAGCCCTTTGAACAGTTTGCAGTTTGTACTGAAAGTGTTATTTGGACCTTAAACCGTTTGGTTTCCACTGAAGTGCTTTGTATGGAGAAAATGCTGGAATGTTTTCATCAAAAACCTTAATTTCTTTTTGACTGAAGAAAGAATGACATGGACATCTTGGATGACATGACGGTGAGTAAATTATCAGCAGTGTTGGGGAGTAACGGAATACATGTACCGAAGTTACGTATTCAGAATACAAATTATGAGTAACTGTATTTCGTTACAGTTACAATTTAAATAGTTGGTATTTAGAATACAGTTACATTGTAGAAATCAATGGATTACACGGCGATACTTCTCTGTTTCACGAGTTTATTCACTGTCTAAATAAAGTAAGGCAACGCAGCATTTCTCAGAAGCCCCAATATGAAAAAGAAAAAATGCACGGCGGTTTGCGTGGTCGGTCACAATGAAATCGGAAGAGGAGCAGCGCGGGAGCTAGATTAGAGATGAGCCGGAACAACAGAATGCAGAATCGCCTCACACCCCTTCCAACTGGACGGGAGTTATCCTTCCCGTCCAGATGCAGTGCTCCCACATCTTTAAATTACTGTAAGTATTATTTGAAGTTAACATTATAAAATACGTAGACCTACAGCACAAAATAAATACTTTAAATAGGGCAATGCAGCGCTATGGATGTGCTTTGCAGTCAAAACTTGAAATAGAAATTCTCAGAAAATGCATTTAATACGAATATATTTAAAACGTCTGTTTATATTGCCATACTCCCGTAATAAAGGACTCCAGACATCAGAAAAACATCTGTTTACTCATGTGTTTTCTATGAGGGAAATAAACATGCGTGTGACACATAAAATCTTAACTTATTTTTTAGTAGCCTACTTCTGTGAATTATGCTCAAACCAAAAGTAATACACCGGATAAAGAAGGTTGGCTCTCCACAGAACATAAAATATTTTTTTTTTTATGAAATTTTTGCGTTCGCATAGGAAAAAACTAATGTTAGACTACGGACATGACCACTCTGAAGAAAGCGGCACTAAAAGGTTTAAAACTTTTGCAGCTCAAACAAAAAAGCATAAAGCCTTTCTTTTGAGTGAATTTCATTTTAAATTATTGTCTCTTAATTTTATTAAATGTTTCATCAACTAATTGCCTGAATTTAATTAATAGGAATATGAGTAGCCTAATAAGAGGAATAAGAAAAATAAAAACTAATAAGAGGAAGAGAATTGAACTGGAGCTCGTCATAAACGAACCCAAACTTAACGTAAGATTAAATTTGCCATAGACAAGTCTACTTTTAAACATAACAATTCAAAATGAAACAAAACAAACTGCTCTCTGCTTATGTAATCCGTATGAAATGCGCATTTCTCTCTGGCGCGTTTAGCCAGGCTACTGCAAAGATCGCGAGTCAGCATCATCAAATTCATCTTTGCAGGTGACAGTGACACAGAAAACACGTGTTTATTAATAAACAATTTAAATATCTCCTTGCTATATTTGACATATTCATAATCATTTGGCTACTTTTGCCGGTTCTTTGTGACAGCTTTTAGGTGCTTTATTGGCAGCGCCATCCCTACATGTTACAACGTGTCACCACCGCATCACCATTCCGCATTCCTACACTTATAAAATGCAGTTCAATGTGGAAGTAATCCAAGTATTCAGAATACGTTACTCAGATTTGAGTAACGTAACGGAATACGTTACAAATTACATTTTGGGGCATGTATTCTGTATTCTGTAACGGAATACGTTTTGAAAGTAATCCTTCCCAACACTGATTATCAGCAAAAGTTTTTTTTAAAGGGGTGATGAACTGAGAAATCAAATTTTCCTTGAGCTTTTGACATTTAAGAGGTCATCATATTATAAGAATATCCTGTAAGTTTCAGAACTGAAAACGTCCTTGTTAGTCCAAAAGCTTTTATTGACACCAGCCTCGGCAAACGACTCGTTTTAAAAAGTGGGGAACTATGACTGACAAAAGAGGATAAAACACCAACCCCGCAGAAGAAGATCAACGCCTGCTTTCAACATGGCCAGTTTAGCCCCACCCACCGATTCGCCGCATTACACGCATAGCTGAGCCTCGTGATGATGACAGACCGGATCGAGCTACCAAGCAATACAGAGATATTGTGCAGTGCCTGGTTGTGGAAGACAGTTGCTGCATAAGCTTTCCTGTGGGGATTCCAGATAGGACTGCATGGATAAACTTTTTTTTATGACGTTCCAGCTGATGAGGGTAAAACATCGTCGTTTGTTTGCTTCATTTCACTGAGGATTGTTTTGTAAAGCGATTAAGAGTAAAGAACGGTGCTGTGCCGTCTATATCGGATCTGACAGTAATTGGTGCAACATGCAGTAACTCTGGGTCGAACGTGTATGAGCGAATCCGGTTCCCATTTTACAACATTGGACGTTTTCCCCACGTGCATCTACGGGTGAGTTAAACTCATTATAATATGCAAAACTGTCTTTACTTGCAGCAGTGGGCGTTTACTTCCAAATTTCCAGTGCGACAAGCCCATAATAACAGACCGTTTTTCAGGTAGGCTCACAACTTGGGTACAAAATAGCCTATTACTATTCATTTTGATGTTTTTGAATGCAAAAACCAAGTGAACGTCATAGTTGACCTCAGACAACAATATAATAAAATTTAAAAAGCCAGTTCATGACCCCTTTAAAAGTGAACTACTCCCTTTACAGGTCATGTTCCTTTATAAACACCATGTGAGTAGGCCTATGTGAGAGCCTAGCGAGATTATCTTAAAATCACATTTGTATGTATATGACATAGATCTAATAAACTTGGGAACGACACTGTACAATGATGACACCAACTGAATCTAGGCTACAATGCAAGTTAGTAGAAGAATAAAACATCATGAGCTAGTGATAAACAAATAGGACAAGATGAATCGCATGAATTGGCAATTGTGTTTATGTGCACTGAAAAAAGAGGAAGAAGTAAAAGGAGAATATGGAGGCTGTCATGACAGTTGTGCAAATGGAGCTTGAGGCAGCCTAAGCAGTTTTAGCGCCATGTCTTGTTCATCAAGAGGCCATTTCATGCTGCAATTTTATTGGCTAGTCAGTAGATGTAGGTCATGGCAGCAAACACACTGTGAGATGATAATGCAAAATTTCCGACACTGTTAGAAGATTTTCGCAGAAATGCCAGGTGCCAGACTTCTCTAATGTACGACGTAGGACCACCGCTAAGGAGCCACGACCACTGAAATATTTTAAGAAAACTGTGTTCAACAACTTGACTGAGATACTTAGCAATAAACACAATGAAACTTCGGAGATGCTTTTATGAAATAAATAATGAAATAAAACTAAGATTAAAAATGAAAATAAGTTTAGCAGTTACTATAAATCAAAATTTGATCAAAAACTAAATGTATTTTGTCTGTTTAATTTTGATGTTATGCGATGCTTATTGTTATATAAAAATCGAATCAAATAAGGGGGTTAATATTTAGACGTCTCTCAAGTTTGGTATATGATTGCAATTTTTTTGCAAATCTCAAAAAAATCAAACTCCATATATTATTTAGTTTGACATTTATCTTCACAGTCAGCATTTTCTAAAGGTTAAGCACTCTTTTTTTACTTGAATTAAAAAATGCATTTCTAAAAGAGTTCCAGGCTCTGTTTTGAACATATTCATTGAATGTGCCAAGAATCTGTTGACAACCATTTGTAAATAAAGTGAAAGACCTTTGAGTTTAACCAAAGTTAGCACTGTAAGATCCAGTAAATGACATCCAGCTTTTCCAACTTTTTTTCTCAGTGTCTTCTAAGAGACAACAATTTAAGTAAAGGCAAACACTTTAAGGGTCAAACTCTTCTTTTGCCAGTTCAATAGATTGCTCAACTTTAATGGACACATTTTGCAATGTTCAAAAGTGTTGGGAATCTTCTTAATCTTACTCTTTTCTAATGCTCTATGGGACATATTCATCCACCACATAATGTACATTATGATTTGATTAAAAAAAACATGTTTCAGTTAAAAACATTAACAGGATTAAGCAAAGTCAGATTTCAAACATGGCAAGTATTCTGGAACCTGCCATTTGGTTCCTATTCATATGTTGCATAAATATGACTCAATAAGCCTGACTTCTCAAAAAGTACATTGTCTTTTGGTGTGTCTAAATGACAACTACGAATTGCTGCATCAGATATAATTATTTTTTGTGCACATAGTGATCTGGTCTAGGAAAAACCTCACTTTGACTTTGATAAATGATTAACTTGTTGATCCCAAGCAGACAAGAGTATCAGAGACAGACCAAAAAAGGCACTTGTGAATTGAGCTCAAAATGAGAGTTCCTGTAAAACTCATCGGCTTCGTCTTTTGGTTGTTTTTCTTAAATTGTTGCCAATGTCAAGGTAAGCGCTTGCACATTTTCAATATCCAATCAAATCATTATACAAATGCATAATGATGACTCAAAAACATATGAGATCAGAATTTTAATAAAGTTTTTAAACTGTTTTCTCACAGTGAGGCAGAAATCGTGCCCGTGATCGATCCTGTGGTAAATGGGTTCACATACAGCCACCCCTCTAATAAGGAAGAAATATATTACTCCTGCAACAGGGGTTATAAACCATTCTCTGGGAACTGGTGGGATTCAGCAACATGCATTGAAGGCTCTTGGTCTTACGAAACTTGGTGCATCCGCTGAGTTGATTATTGTCAGTCTTGGGTGTTAGACGAATGATAGTGTACTGAAATGTGCTTCCTGTTTTCTGTCTTTACAGGGGAGGAACGAATGTGGTGCTTTCCCCGTGTTCACCATGGACAACTAAAGCAAACCAAGAAGACCTTTCAAGATGGAGAAACAACAGCATTTAATTGTGATCAAGGGTTCATATCAACTCCACACTCAATAACATGTGTCAATGGTACATGGGAGAAACCAGTGTGTGAGGGTAAGCTTCTCAAACTTCTTATTATAATTTTTTTAAAGCATATGACAACATATAATGTATTGACAGTCTTAATCTCAGTCCTGATTGGAGTTCATGAATTTATATTATTTATCTCTTTTTAGTGGTTGTGCAATGTGTCATTCCTCCAAAAGTGGAAAACTGCATTCATAACATCTGAAACCTGGAGAATTGTATGTAGATGGATCTAGTGTAACATACGCATGTCAAAAAGCATTCTTAATGAATGGGGAAAAGACAGTTTTCTGCCGCAATGGAATTTGGGAAAAAACACCAACATGTGAAGGTAAGATTTAACTGACTTCCTATAGATTAATAATAAAATAAAAATAAAAATATTGTATGTGAAAATGAAGAGAGACTGTTACTGTAGATATTTGGTAATCAAGAGAAATAACATCAAGTCCATATATAATTTGTGGCGGGGACAACAATAACTTAGGGTGACCAACAGTCCTGTTTTCCCAGGACATGTCCTGTTTTCATAAAACAATCATAACAATTTTCTATCCATACAGAGGAGGCATAACGTCTCGGGTTACTAGTGTAACCCTCGTTCCCTGAGTAGGGAACGGAGACGTTACGTCAGAAGTGACGGAGATTGGGGGTTTCGCATAGAAAGCCAATCCTCTTCGAGTATTTAACAACGAGCCAATGGCATGCGAATGCCTTGGGGCTGCGGAATTTGCATAGCGTACTCCGCCCCACCCTGTGGGTATAAAAAGGAGGAAGTAACGCAACCGCAGTATGTCTTCGCTGAGGAGCCAAGACTGAACTAGGCGTCTGACCCAGCGGTACAGCAGAAGTGGCAAGGAGACGTAACGTCTCCGTTCCCTACTCAGGGAACGAGGGTTACACTAGTAACCGAGACGTTCCCTATCGGTAGTCACTTCGAGTTACGTCAGAAGTGACGGAGATTGGGGGTCAGTGCCATCACGCCAACTTCAAGCTGTCTTCCAGTGCCCTGCGAAAGACTGGACTCCTGCAAAATGACATAACCAGGAGCTCCTTCTTTAACACAGGAATACCAAGGTACACTGGGAAGCATATCCCGGGAGGAACATGCTACCAATGCCTACCGAAGGAGGACTTATGAACGCATGTGGCCACATAGGGACTACACATGGGGATCACTGGAGCGCCAACCGCAGGTGGCAAGAACTTAGCTCCAGGGGTGGCAGATGGCTTGCCAAGGGAAGACACATGCTCAGAGAGGCTTACAGTGGATAATACACATGAGACAGTTACCGTAGGGAACCGTGCACATGGATGCACCTAGCCGGCACCATAGCAACACGCAGTGGTGCCCGCATCATGAGTGCTGGAGGACTCAGGGCTTCATGGAAGACTCAACTGAGAAATAACGCACTTATCCAGTCAGAGAGTGGAATGGCGAGCAAGCGAAGACACTAAGCGGGTCCAGTACTGGCGGAAGCGAGTACGTGAGAGGAACACCGGCTCAATTCGCAGATTATAAAATCTGGCGAAGGTGTTAGGTGTCGCCCAGCCTGCAGCTCTGCAGATGTCTGTTAGCGAGGCGCCATGCGCTAGAGCCCAAGAGGAAGCCACACTCCGAGTGGAGTGGGCCGTCACACCAAGGGGGCACGGTCGGCCTTGCTGCTGGTAAGACGAAACAATGGCATCCACTAACCAGTGGGACAGCCGTTGCTTTGAGAGAGCCCTTCCCTTCTGGCTCCCCCCATGACAGACAAAGAGCTGTTCTGAGGTCCTGAAACACTGCGTTCTGTCAACGTAAGTGCGGAGAGCACGTACTGGACAGAGCAGTGTCAAGGCTGGGTCTGCCTCCTCCAGGGGCAGCGCTTGCAGGGTCACCACCTGGTCCCGGAAGGGAGTGGTGGGAACCTTGGGCACATATCCCGGCCGGGGTCTCAAGACTACGTGAGAGTAAGCCGGCCCGAACTCCAGGCACGCTTCGTCAACGGAAAATGCCTGCAGGTCCCCTACCCTCCTGATGGAGGCCAGTGCAACCAGGAGTGCTGTCTTCATAGACAGAAACTTTAACTCTACCGATTGCAAAGGCTCAAAGGGAGGCCTCTGCAGAGCACTTAGAACTACTGCGAGGTCCCAAGAGGGAACGAGGGGAGAGCGAGGCGGATTTAGTCGCCTCGCTCCCTCAGGAACCTGATGACCAGGTCGTGCTTGCCGAGGGACTTACCTTCCACTGCAACATGAGAGGCGGCAATGGCCGCGACGGTAAACTTTAAGGGTGGAGGGCGACAGCCTACGCTCCAACCCTTCCTGCAGGAACGACAGCACGACTCTGATCGGACATATCCGGGGGTCTTCTCCGCGAGGAGCACCAATTGACGAAGAGGTTCCACTTCAACGCATAGAGGCGTCTGGTAGATGACGCCCTAGCGGAAGTGATGGTTGCCGCCACCGCAGGTGGCAGCGAACTCAAACCTGCCTCCGTCCCGTCCAGGAGCCACACGTGCAGCCTCCACAGATCGGGACGAGGGTGCCACAGAGTGCCCCGTCTCTGAGTGAGTAAGTCTTGCCTCAGAGGGATAGGCCAAGGAGGTGCTGTCGCGAGGAGCATGAGTTCGGAGAACCACGTCTTGGTGGGCCAATAAGGGGCTACCAGCAAGACCTGCTCCTCGTCCTCCTTGATCTTGCACAACACCCGTGCAAGGAGGCTCACTGGGGAAACGCGTATCTGCGTGGGCCCGCGCGGCCAGCTGTGCGCCAGCGCATCTGTGCCGAGCGTGCCCTCGGACAGGGAATAAAACTGGGCGCAGTGGGATGAGTCCCGAGAGGCGAACAGGTCTATCTGTGCCTCCCCGAACTGGTCCCAAATTAGCTGGACCGTCTGGGGATGGAGTCTCCATTCGCCGGAGATAGGGCGGACCCGTGACAGCTCGTCGGCTGCTAGGTTCCGGACTCCTGGAATGTACACAGCACGAAGGGACCTCAGGTGCTTCTGACTCCATATCAAGAGGTGGCGGGCGAGCTGCGACATCCGGCGTGAGCGTAGACCACCCTGGTGGTTGATGTACGCCACTGTAGCGGTATTGTCTGAACGGACAAGTACGTGTTGACCCCTGAGCAGTGCTCGGAAGCGGTGCAGGGCCAGGCGTACTGCCAACAGCTCGAGGCAATTGATGTGCATGAGGCGCTGGGGTCCTGTCCAGGACCCCGCGGCTGCATGCCCATTGCACATGGCACCCCATCCCGTGGTAGACGCATCCGTGGAGACAACAAGATGCCTGGAAACTCGCTGAAGCGGAACACCAGTCCGTAAGAAGCTGAGGTTCGACCACGGGAAGAAGGTTCGGCGGCACGCTGGAGTCACTGGAACTCGGAGCGAGCCGCGATGCCATGCCCACCTCGGGACTCGATCGCGAAGCCACAGCTGAAGCGGTCTCATATGAAGCAGTCCGAGCGGCGTAGTCGCGGCTGCGGATGCCATATGCCCCAGGAGCCTCTGAAAGTTTCAGTGGGACCGCACTCTTGCCCTCGAACTGTCGAAGACAAGTCAGCAGTGAGTGTGCGCGCTCGCTCGTAAGCTGCGCGGACATGGCGACCGAGTCTATCTCCACACCGAGAAAAGAGATCCTCTGCACGGGGCAAAGTTTGCTCTTCTCCCGGTTGACCCGAAGGCCCAGACGGGCTAGGTGCCGGAGCACCAGGTCTCTGTGTTCGCAAAGCCGCTCTCGAGAGTGTGCTAGAAGTAGCCAGTCGTCGAGGAATTCAGGATGCGAACCCCGTGTTCGCGAAGGGGAACAAGGGCTGCCTCGACGATCTTCGTGAAGACGTGAGGGGACAGAGCTAACCCGAATGGGAGAACTGCGTATTGATATGCCTGGCCTTCGAGGCAAACCGAAGAACGGTCTGTGTCGAGGCAATATGGAGACATGGAAGTACGCGTCCTTCAGGTCGATCGCTGCAAACCAATCCTGTGGCCGGACGCATTCGAAATGCATTTGGGCGTGAGCATCTTGAACGGCCTCCGATGAGGAGTGCGGTTCAAGACGCGCAGATCCAGGATCGGCTCGTAACCCACCGGTCTTTTTGGGGACGATGAAGTAAGGGCTGTAGAAGCCGGACCTCATCTCGGCTGGAGGGACCGTCTCGATTGCACCCTTCGCCAGCAGGGTCGCAATCTCCGCTCTCATGACCGGGGTCGTAGCCACCGACCAAGGTCGAGCGACTCCCCTGAAACGGGGAGGAGACCATGCGAACTGAATCGCATAGCCGAATCTGATCGTTCTGATGACCCAGCGGGACAGGCCGGGGAGCTCTAGTCAGGCTCCTAGGAACTGAACCAGCGGGGTCATGCGAGTTACAGATGTCCCCCCGGAGGGGCAGCGAGGCAGAGCGACAGGCATGCGCCCAGGGGTTATCCCGAGCGGGTGCGTAGTCGAGCTCTGCTCCTCGACAGTCGAGACCAGGGAAGGACCAGCGTTCCACGGGGGTCTGTTCTGTCGAGGGTCTGGCGATAGAGGGGGATGGGAGCTGCGTGGTCGGAGGACGACACCTGCTCCCTTCCGCACCCTCAGAGACAGAGAGGAATGAGTGGGGCGACACCCTTGGGTATCGAGCGCACTCATTCCGGTCTGTGTGCTCAGAGATGGAATGCAGCTCTTTGGAGAAAAAAGTTCTCCCCAGCCCTCCACCGGGGAAGGAGTAGGCCTGCGACCACTCCCTGAAGAACTGCAAGCCATATCCGAGCTGCCCGTCACGGGAGCGACGCAGCGGGGCTGCGGGCTGGTACGGGCAGGGCGCCTCCTGCGACCACCTCCATGGCACGGCCCACTGCTGCTGGGGCTGGACAGGAGGGGGCGGAAGTCGTAGGAGGGCGCGTTCGGCGGCAAGCCGGCTGAGGCGTCTGAACCAGCGGCTGGTTTTGGCAGCAGAAGCCGTAGGGTCAGAAGAAGAGCCACAGTCCACTTCCGGGCGGCCAAGAACTGTTGGGCAGAGTTCCCGACCGCGCCGCCGAGGAGGCCAGCCTGGGATATGGGGAAGTTGAGGAAACTGGTTCACTCAGCCTTGCGCACATCAACCAGGTTGAGCCAGAAATGTCTGACCACGCATGTGGACATCACCTAACTCAGGGAGCATGCGGTTACCTTCGTTGCTTGTAGAGGTGACGGCAGGCAGCTCAAGGATGAGCCCTGAATCAGCCCTACCCTCATGCATGTCACTGTACACCCGAAAGGATGGCAATAACACACAGTGAGGTGGCAGCCTGTCCCGCAGCTCTATAGGTCCCGCCACCGGAGTAGACGAGGACCCACAGCACTGGAGGGGTGCCTAGGGTTGCCACGCCAGGTGGAGGCGCTGTGGGGACACCTGAGTGTTGCCACAGACCACTCCACAGGGGGAACCCCAGTGCACCCTAGACTGCGGCCTCTACGAGGGCAGAGAAGGCGGAAGAGGCCACTGAACAGTCGTGAAAGTCAAAGGAGACTTCCACGGTGTCATAGCCTCTTCATGCGCATCCGGGTAGAAAGGATTTGGGTACGCCACCCCCAAAACCAATCATTAGCCAAGAGTGCTTGGGACATGGCAGAATTTTCCACACAAACCCAACACTCGTGGTAGCCCGGGAAGCATAGCTGTGAACTCTGAATGTAACTCGCTATGCCAGCACATCCGTTTTATGACAGCGGCACAGACGAGTCAGATCCAAAGAACTCCAGCTCACCTTGTGATGCGGCGATAAACATGATTTCATCAACTGGGGGACCAAATGAGAACGCGGGCTCTTTTATTTAAATTATATATATAATATATACATATATATATATATATGCAACCGCGCACTCACTCGGGACCACGTGGGTTGCAACGTGAAAGACGGGGTGTGGACCGAGGAATTTCTCGTCGGTTAAATTCCACACCTGATGTCTCACAATCCATTGCGATGGTGACGTTCCCAGAACGTGACACACCAACGAGCGCCGTCTGAGCGTGATCAAAGCCCAAACACGTCAAACAGCGCTCGCGCCCATCAGCTGAATCTATCAGAATACCGCACTCAGAAATACACGGGCAGATCGTCTTTAGAAAGACGCGTCTTTAGAAAGACGTGCCGCGTGCACACTCTTTTAGTGAGAGGAGAAACTCCGTGGATGTTGAAGCGACCAGGGAGAGACACACACACTGGCAGACCACTGCTCAGATCGCAGGCAATGTGAAACTCGCTGGATACCGCCGTCACACCAACACCAGAGAGATCGCTCGTCTCGAAGAGGTGAGTCACAGTAGTAGACTCAGATGTGTGGCTTGTGGAGTGAAGAATGCTCTTGGCTCCGAAGCGAAAACATACTGCGGTTGCGTTACTTCCTCCTTTTTATACCCACAGGGTGGGGCGGAGTACGCTATGCAAATTCCGCAGCCCCAAGGCATTCGCATGCCATTGGCTCGTTGTTAAATACTCGAAGAGGATTGGCTTTCTATGCGAAACCCCCAATCTCCGTCACTTCTGACGTAACTCCGAAGTGACTATCGATAGGGAACCTACTTTAAATGTATTGAAATTAATAAGGTATCTGAGTGAACTTCAAGTATCATTTGAGTAGGCCTATCTGTTTGCCAGGCTGAGTGTCCTGATTATTAGTAATCAAAATATGGTCACCCTACAATAACTGCAAAATCAATTTGCTTTGAAGACCCAGTATTTAAAAGAACCACCGCTCATACGTCAAAATAAGTCTTAAAGGGAGGTGCTGCTGCATAGTAATAATCATGAAAAATTAAAAAAAAAACATAAAAAAACAGACGCACACTCAAAAACTCTGCAAAATCAATTTATAAGCAAGCTTTCGGTCTTGCGACCTTCTTCAGGCATACAAACAAAGTGAATATGGCCATACAAAAAGGCTCCAGTCAATCACCTCTCCTGATTGTATAATGCCAGACACCTGTTTTGACATGGCTAAGGCCCTGTTTACACAAGAACGCTTGTGGGTGAAAGCGTAAAAATATTTTATCGGATGTGCCTTTCGTTTACACGGCAGCGGCGTTTTGAGGCATAAAGACGCAAAAAAGCTGAAACCACCCTCCAGAGTGGAAATCTTAAAAAAGCTCCACCGCTGCGTTCCTGTGTAAACGGTAAAACGCAAAAGTCTGCTTGACAGTGAAGGTTGTACACAGGCGCGCGGACTTAGTGTTGTTATAGTATGCACTCCTAGCCGCCTGGATTGCATACTATAGTGAATTTCACAGACTTTTGCGTCACCATCTGCACGCGGATTTCCTACACAAAAAGCTTGTCTAAACGCAGAATAAAAAGTGATGACGCAACGCCACTTTTGCGTTTTCTCTTCAGAATCGTTTCCATGTAAACATAGCCTAAGGCTACAGGGACGGGGAACATGGGTAATGTTGTTTAAACTAACCTATAACAAATATCCTTTGAAAACCCAGTAAAGTCTAAATTTGAGTCTAGTCCATGTGCATTAGATTAATATGTTGTTTTGCAGTGTTAAACATTATCAGTTTTCGCTGGTATATTCTGGATGACTTGTCCTGCGCTACAAAGTTCCCTGATCAATTGGCCACTCACAACATATGTCTTGAACCGACGAATAGGAATCTTGCTAGAGAGGCCAATCTACTTCGAGTAAAACGAAAACAAGCTAATTCACATTGGCGTGCAATCATTTGCATCAGCTGCTTAACCTCGGACCTCAAGGTGTACCAGTCAATTCCTTTGGGTCATGCAGTCGGTGGCCGACATGAGGGAGACCGACAAGCTCTGGTTCCTTAACTCCCTGTGTCCCAGACTGGCCTCCTCGGTTGACGGCGGTTGAAAACTTTGCCCAGCAGTTCTCGGCTGTACAAAAGCAGACATCCTGCCGCGGCAGTCAGATGCTGCGTCCACCCCACCACCCGCGGCCCTTCACTCTGCTCATGCTCCTGCTTCTGCCCCTACACCCGTGCCACAGCAGCAGACTCCACCTGAATGCCCGGTGGTGCCAGTCACAGGAATGCTGCCCTGCCCGTCCAGGTCTTCACCAAGTAAGCAGCCCTAGGGTGGGCGAGTCTTCACAAACTACTGTTCAAAATATTCACTCAGAAACGCATTTTTCGAAATACATCTGTCGCCAAGATTGGTTTGCAGCGATCAACCTGATTATTCGTTTCGATTATTCGTTGACACAGGCTGTTGCTGCGTTTTGCGTTCGAGGGTCGAGCATATCAGTACAAGGTCCTGCTCTTTGGACTGTCCCTGTCTCTCCGTGTCTTCATGTAAATCATGGAGGGGGCCTCTGATCTCATGAGAAAACAGGGTGAGCGCATCCTCAACTATCTTGACTGGCTCATACTTGCACACTCTTGCGAACACAGGGACCTTGTGCTCTCGGCACCTCAGCCAGCTGAGCCTTCAGGTCATCTGGAAAGAGCAAACTTCCCCAGAATGGAGTTGTATTTGGGTGCACAGGGTGCAGTATTTGCACCTCACAGAGGGAACGCAATCAGTCGGTGCCTGAACCTGCTTGAACATGTTCAAAGGTAGGGCGGGCTGTCCGACTGAAATCTCTTTCAGAGGCTCCTGGGCAAAGGCAGTGCCTGCTACATATGAGATTGCTTCAGCACTGGCTTCACGGCCAAGTCCAAAGATGGGCATGGCACTTACCAGGTGGCAATCACACCGGCGTGCCACCAGACCTTCAGCCCGTGGTCAGATCCCTCATTTCTGCGGGCAGGAGTCCCCTTGGAACAGGTGTCTAGGCATGCTATGGTTTTCACAGATGCCTCTGCCACCGGCTTGCTTGCCACGTACAACGGGCATGCAGTTTATGGGTATGGACGGACCCCCAACTGCATTGGCACCAGAGATGTATAAAGTACTAGAAACCTGGACTTGAGTAAAAGTAGCAAGTGCTCTATCAAAAAAGTGACTTGAGTAGAAGTTGAAGTGCTCTTAAAGCACCACACTTAAGTAGAAGTTCTAAAGTATTCAACATTTTTTCTACTTAGTATTGCAAGTAGTTTATTTAAAAATTCACTACTTAAGTACTAAAAGTAAAAGTATTGTGTTATGTAATTATTAAAGAAAGCAGTCAAAAGTTTGAACTACACTGTAAAAAAATTGGAGTAGGATTTACTTGAAAAATGCTTGCTAAACTCTCACTCAGAAAATGCTGGTAAATTTAAAAAGATTTGCCAAGTAAAAACCTAAACATATTCATCAGTAGCTTTAATTTAGAAATCTTTAAGTTAAATTTACTTGGAATATGGAATTAAGTAAACTTTACAAAAAACAAGTAATTTTAACTCGGGCTAGTAAAACGTTGATTGATATCAGATTTCCCTTTGCCTTTGTATTACATTTCACAAAAACAATAATCTTAAATTTTATTAGTCTTTTAGAGTATGTGCTTTACTTAGATCATCTATCATGTCAGATGTTAAACATCATGTGAATGCAAACACCTCAATACTTGGTAGACAATACACAATGGCGGTAACATTTGATGGGTCGTTTTGTGTTTGTATATGTCATTTTGAGCAAAAATTTACTCGAAATGTCACAAAATGGCAAGTTACTAATACTGACAACAAAAATCAATAAAAAAACAGTGTAAATACAGCTGGAAACCAGTGAAAAATGAGACTCATTAATTATTCAAGGTCCGGTGCATGATGGGAACCCCAGTATCAGAAAAGTTGAGTAATTTTTACTTTATTTTATTGAGTTGATATTTACACTTTCATTTCTACTCGCTTGAATTAAGTACGGATATGGAATTTACTTAGTTTTTTTAAATTCTTGCCTGAACTAACTTTTTCAAGTAAATTATATTGGGTTTTTTTCACTAGTATTTACTTTTTTTATTTATTTTTTACTATTTATTTTTTACAGTGTAGCAATCAAATAAGGAGCTTTGGCGGATACAATTTGCTTTGGCGGGCGCCAAAAAAATGTCATTGCAGGACAACCCCTGCATTAGTTGTCAATGTGTGTGTCAATCAATACCATCACCCTATAAAACTGGTGTGTGATTGCCACAAATGATTCGTAAAAAAATTTATAATTGTAACGAGTAACTAGCAGAACATTAAAAAAATATCGAAGTAGAAGTATTAAATTCATCGAAAATATCTACTGAAGTAAAAGTAGAAGTATGAGAAAAAACAATACTCTAGTAGAGTACAGATACAGCATTTTAGTACTTAAGTACAGTACTTAAGTAGTTCTACTTCGTTACTATACATCTCTGATTGGCACATCTGCTGCCTCGAGTTGCTAGCAGTATGTCCACTTGAAAAGGCCGCGATAGGGCAGTTTTTACTCCCTGACCAAGGGAACACTCATGTCTCCTTGAAGGAAGTGCCTTCCACAGCATTCTCCTTCCTAACAAGAAGGGCACGCTTTCCCGGTGTTATCCAATATGCTCACTGTATGGGTTATCACAGAACAACAGTGACAGATACACACTGTGTAAAGGCCAATTTATACTTCTGCGTAGGGTGCGTGCAGTAGGTATGCTGCTTTTAGCGAATTTTAGCGAAATCAAAAGCAAAAATTTTGTGTTCTGTAATGTTAAATTCAGCAGTCTGGTGCACTTTGAGAGTTCAAAATTAAAAGTTCCAACCCATATTCAGGGTGCAAAATAAACAAAGAAAAATTTTAACCTCTTTTAGTTAGTGTCTGTCTACATTACACGACTACTACATAATAATAGTTATAATATTAATCCCATGATAGTAATAGCCATAAAAGCTATTGTAAAACAAATGCACTGAAAAATAAAGGAAACTTTCATAATTAGTTTTGCACTAATTTCTATACTTGAAAGATATAAGCGCATAAAGACATGTTTCATGGCCAGTGTGTCAGAAAAAAAAACTAAAGCTGACTTTTTTTGACCAATGCATCACACCGGCACTAACCCAGCGCCGCCGATTAAGCAAAAAACAAAAAACAAACAAATGGGCCGCCGATGTACGAGTTTTGTGGGCCGTTAAGATAAATAAATAAAAAAGGATGAGATGTATCGGCTGAAAAGCACGTCGCCCAGCGGGAATCTCCCGGTAGTCCCGGCCACCGAGATATAGATAGCCTACATGCCTGGATGTCACATTTTAAATCCTACCTGTTGGCTTTCAGCATGCAGTTATTTAGCTGCGGTCGCATCAGTTGACATTCCATCTCCTTTCTCTCTCTTTCTTTCTATTTTTAGCCCTGACAGCATTTTGTTTTATCCATCTTTTTCGACGACAACTCACTACCCGGACCTGCTGCTCAGCGCTCACGGTGCCCCCGCCCGCTCGCTATACTACCCGCCCCCTTCTCCATGAGGGCGCCTACTCTAGCCTGGCTGTTAAGTCCTCTAAAATTTTATATAACATTGAAGGAATGCACAGCAGCAACTACATATAGAAATAAAATATATATATATATTTTTTTTTTACTTTTTTTTGTTTTTACCATCGCTTTGGCGCCCCCATTGTGCTGTGCCCCTATGCGCCTCATATAGCGCATACCCACTTTTTGCGCCACTGGCCGTAGCCTTACGCGCACCTCCTCAAAAATGTAACTACACGTCGCGACGATGCGGACCGCAAGATCGGTGATTGGTCGGATTGGTAGCATCGCATTTCCTCATACGCATTTCCGCACGTACCTTCTCACGCATTTCCACACGTACCATCTCCTCCGACGTCTTCTCTCATTTCTGCCTTTTAGTTTTAGTAATTTCACTAAAATTAACTGTTTTTCCACCTCAATAAGCTCCAACTCCAACATGATCCACTCTCTTTCAGTCGCTATTGCTTGTAGTAACCTAGCCGTGAGGAATCTAAACACAGTGAAACATTAAAACCCTCCGCCGCCAACTAGCGTTTCGGAGCAGTACTGCAGAGCAACCAAGACCTGAACGCAGAAGTATAAATGCTCACAACGTCGTACACTACGGCGTACCCCTCGACGCAGAAGTATAAATTGGCCTTAAGCCTCATCCTATTGTTCTTCCAGGCAAAAATGGGTTGAAGCTTGCACAGGGTGCAGGATGGGGTGCAGCAGCTGTGGCACTTTGGTAGGGATTCCTATTCGACGGTCACGACTTCTCGGTTACATATTGTAACCCTTGTTCCCTGAAAGAGGGAAATGAGACGGACGTCCCATCGCTACATCTGCTGCTGCCCACTGGGGTGGCCAGATTTTCAGGCTTTGTTCCTCAGCAAAAAACTGAAGTGCAATCGCACCTGCTGTTCAGTGCTGCAAGGCTGAGCAACTGATGCAAATGATTGCACACCAATGTGTATTGGCTTGTTTAAGTTTCACTCAAAGTAGATTGGCCTCTCTAGCGAGATTCCTATTTGTTGGTCGTGGTTACCATATGTAACTCGAGACATTTTACGTCCAATCAAATGCTCTCTAGAATCAAAATCAAATTAGTGTTTTTCTATAAAAGTACTATTGTGTGATATTCCTTTCTTTTTTAAAGTTGTCTAACCTGTGAGAAGGGATTGAGTGATTTAAAAATTGTCACATTAATCCTCAGTCAAATCGCGAAATAAAATGATGATTGCAACTCTTTAAATAATGTATAGGGACACTAAGTATAATGTATATCCTTGAATACATCTGAAGCTATTAATGAGGATAATTTAAAATAATAAATCTAACTCCACAGTCTCTCGCAACATGTTTTTTTTTGAGAAAGTATGAAAATAAAGAAATTCTCAAATTAAAGTGCATTGAGATTTTCAATGAAATTCCAGAAAGTCCGTGAATTCGTGAAAATGAAACATGAGGGGAAAAGTTCTGCAAAAGAGTCACTTACAATTTAATTAATAAAAAAAAACACATTTACTTACATAATGATAAAAAAATTACTAAATACGTGACAAACATCGGCTGGGACTGATGGTGAATTAAGTTGAACAATTTGTTTTATTGTTTATTTGTATCACAAATCTCACACGAGCAAACTGACCTTAGTCAGGATATGCATCGTATTGAATTTTTCATAAGGTTGTTAGGGATAGATGTATGTTCCATTTTTAGCAGTTTCTGTAGCGCTGGTTGTGCAATATCAAATGACAAAAATGTAATTGTTATGCTAAACCACTACTTATTGCAAATAACTGTTGGTTACTCTTAAACACTCAGTCACATAAAGGTATTAGAGCTTATCTTTGGATAAATGTATGTGATCAAATGTCTGCTTTCTTTAGAGGTAACCTGTCCTCTAAACACAACAATGGAAGACTTAAAAATCGAGCGAATTCCCTGATATTGAGGGTTCAGTCAAACCAGGACACAAGTTAATATTTTCATGCAATGGACAAGGGCTGAAATTAAAAGGACAGACCGAAATCACCTGCCAATTGAAGGGAGAATGGAGTAGCCCTTTCCTGAAATGTGAAGGTAAGGCCACATATGGTAAAATCGTTGGATTGGAAAAAAAATAGATCTGTTGTTCACATGGAGGATGCTTGATTGATCAGATCTTTCTGTTCTTTAGAGGTAATGTGTGTCGCAAAACTGCCAGCAAACATGAGATCAGACCTCACTGAGGACGGACAACCGGGGACTGAGGTTTCAATCAGATCTGGACACACAATAACTCTTTTATGTGTTGGGAAGGGAGCAAAATTACTGAGGACAGAGTAAAATCACCTGCTTGCCAAGTGGAGAATGGAAATGTCCCATTTCCTAAATGTGTAGGAGGTAACCCTTATGGAACGTAAATATATGGGAATATAGCCTTGTGCAAAATATAATGCAATTAATTACATAATACATTTCCAAATATAGCAGTGCTAATATGTTTCAGTATACTGCAATTTATGCATTGACCATACATATAAAATATTTAGAAATGAATGCAAAAATAGCATTACATGTAATATTCATAAAGTTTTATTGTTTACTGTGTACATATATTGCACATACATGTTCCCATATAAATGTGAATGTATGTACACACATTCACGGAATGAGTTACAGCAGATTCCAGAAGTCCACTTTTGCCAGTTAAACAACAGGTTGGTGCACCCGGCGCATGGTCTAAAAGGGTTGTCCCAATTCTTTTAATGAGTAATGGGTGATTTTTGGGAGTAACATGTGATAAACCAATCATAGTCTCATCTACCATTCACTTTAAAAGCCACTGCCATTTGTGCTTGCGCCATGGCAGATATGCAATTTACATGGTGGAATTTGTAAGTGGAAAAACGGAACGCTTCTCCAGAGAGAAAACGGATCTGCTCGTGTGTGATGAGACCATCTACAGAAAAAAAAAACGTTTTCCACCATATCCTTATAACTAACTAAACTAAAGCCATTGACTTTGAACCAGGTTTTAGTTGATAAATGGCGCAGTTTTTTCAGTTGCCTCAAAATAGCAATGCAAACACACCTCGTTTTAAGACCAGCACGCCCATGGGCGCACAAATGGGTCTAAATGTATTTGCTATTTAAACAATGTGGTGCAGGACATGAAAATGATAACTGCGTCAGGCTGAAATTGACAAAAGATACTTGTGCCGCATTGGACCAGGTGTATCAGCCTGGTCTCATACCCAAGGCATCATATAGTAGCCTGGCATGACAGACCTACATCAAGATGTTAGGTCTGGAAACTCATAATTGACAGGGCTCAATCGAAGGGCGGAAGAAACGGTTGTCTTTCAAATTCTCTCTGCACGCAATTGGATAGCGCTAAAGCCAATCAGAGCAACGAAGAATGTGACATACTCAGCGGAGCAAGTTGATATATTATTAAACTTTTAGCGTATACAGTCCAGCAGTCAACATTGAACACTGAAAATAAGGGAGATTTCCAGGAATCCATCCCCAAAATAAGGGATTTTTTTGTTTTTTACACGACCCACAAACTTTAAAAATAAAACACTAATCATTCAAAGTCAAAATATTTTATAACTAGCCTACATATTGTATGAGAGAGAAAGAGACAGTATGTGTGTGTGTGTTTGTGTGTGTATGAGAGAGAACGAGACAGTGCGTCATTAAAAAAATAATATCATAGAGAATGTTTAAATACTAATATCAGCTTACGAGGGAAACAGAGGCGGGGGGGGTCAGGGGGGTCCGTGCACCGATCAGAGCGCGCGCTGACACGGAGTAAAGCCTTTATCCTCAACGCCACAGCACGAGCGTGGTAAATATGACAAGTTGATCGTTTCGCCACAGCTTTTTTTGTAACAGCACACGCGGCGCTGGCCGCATCCGAGGATGAACGACTTATAATCGAATATGTACGAGCTGGCTCTGACCGTCGCATCTCTGTCGTCATTTTGTTAAGCCCGCCCGCCGACTCTATACACGATGTGATTGGCCCTACCAGAGTTGGGGTTTTCCAGCTAAAAAGTCAATGGAGAGTTGCTAGACCACACTTTGCTGCAAAATAATTTTAGATTTCTAGGATAATCATATAGGTGACGCTTTTGACATTGTGTCTACATCCAACGCACATGGCACCCTTTAGCGTCAATATGAGACGCAGATATATAAATGGGCCAGAAGGCACCTCATAGTGGTCTAACCCAAATACTACCGCAGACCTAAACCTACCCATAACCGAAGCCTGTTATATTGACGCTAAAGGGTGCCTTGTGTGTCGGATTTCAGACGCAATGTAAAAAGCGTCACCTATGACGCCCTGAGGATGAGAATGCGTTGGGTGTTTGATAGGGCCTTATATGTTTCTATATTAAAAAGGTATTGGCTCTTCAGTACAGTGATACTGTTTTTGCTAAATACTTTAGTACATGCAGGTGTGTGAAAATATGAAACATTGTAAATAGTTATTATAAATTATTTCTAATTATAAAATATAATAAATATATTACATTTTATATTTCTCTATGCATGTGTGTTTATTTTGCATGAGTAAATATCTGCAACATATTTATACACATGCAGTACCATACCTTACATCTATATATTATGTGTATTGCTGAAAATAAAATTAAATACATTATGATATATTAGTAAATATATAGTCAGACATTTTTAAATATATCAAAAGCAGCAATTTCTTGTGTATAATTTAATATACTGTGAAATTTAGCACAATATATTATTCTGTATATTTTCAAATGTGCCATTAAATCGTTTATTATGTTGGTCAGCTATATAAGGAAAGATATTTTCTAATATATTTTCATATTAATAATGTACATTATTAATGACAAGTTTTATGGTTCAATGCATTGAAAAGGCATGTGGCTAATACTGAGATTTATTAAAGCCACATTTTCTTGGTCATCTTAAAATATTTTAAAAATAACTTTGCTTTGCCCTCAGGAAAATGTGGGCGACCACCACAAGTAGAATTTGCAGAGACAACTAAAAATACAAAATCTGAATACAATTCAATGGAGAAAGTTGAATACACCTGCGTTCATAAATATACACAGGATCTGCGTCCCCCTTACTCCAAACACTTGACCTGTGAACATGGCGAATGGAAAGGGAACATTAAGTGTTTAAGTAAGTATGAAACCTCTTACTTAATCAAAAAACACATCAAAAATCAAAACACACATTTACTTACATAATGGTTAAAATTTACTAAATGCGTGACAAACATCAGCTTTCCTTATAATTAATATATAATTATATTTCCTCATGATACAAAATATTATAAGGAAATATAATTTCTTTGCATGGGAAGGTTCACTTGTTTACTAGTCAAGTTTTATTAGCAGTGTTTGCAAGCATCTTTGTTGCTCATATTAAAGTATATGCTCATCTTTGATACGTAATTTATCGTCACAAACGTCTCTCTTGACTTGGGCCAAGAAAATGTCTCAGTAACCATCCGGAAAAACCTAGAAACAGCATAGCTACAAACTTGCAGTGAGCTTTATATGGATAAACGCAACTGTAACCCTTAATTTTACTTCTAGTTATAATTTACTACATAGAAAAAAAAAACATATCTCTTCAATACAGAAAGGCATTTTAAAGTATTTAAGAAAAATTACCACAGATTATCATATTAATGATGTGCATTATTAATGACAAGTTTTATGGTTTAATGCATTGAAAAGGCATGTGGCTGATAATGAGATTTATTAATGCCACATTTTCTTGGTCATCTTAAAATATTCTAAAAATAACTTTGTTTTGCCCTCAGGGACATGTGGGCAACCACCACAAGTAGAGTTTGCAGATACAACTGATATGACAAAATCTGAATATAATTCAATGGAGAGAGTTGAATACACCTGCGTTCATAAATACACACTGGATCTGCGTCCCCCTTACTCTAAATACTTGACCTGTGAACATGGCGAATGGAGTGGGAATATTAAGTGTTTAAGTAAGTATGAAACCTCTAGACATTAATGACAGATTAGGCTTTCCTATACTATATTATAATTATTATTTGTGACAGTGACAGTGAGATGTTGTGTTTGTTTCAGAGCCTTGTACAGTGACGGTGGAGAAAATGGATGGCAGAGGTATAGAGCTGAAATGGGGTGGACGAAAAAGATATTCTCATCACATCAGGACAGAATCACCTTTGTATGTCAGAGGGGCAAACGTTTAATAGACAGCGACATTAACCTAATACAAAACTGTAATGATGGAGAGATGGATTTACCTGAGTGTGTGTGACAAGGAGAATAAAACCTCACTGAACTAAAGCATCAGCTGTACTACTAATCAAAAACAAATGGAGCAAATTAAAATTTCTCCCAAGTCAGTTTCTATGTTTTGAATTCTTGCAACTAAAACTAAATTATAAAAGCAACATGTTTGAAATGTGCATGGAAATGACATTACCTGATTTTTTTTCTTTCAATTGATAAGTTCAAGTTTTCAAGTTTACTTTATTTACATAGCACATTTAACACAGTCGCAGACTGACCAAAGTGCTTCACAACAAAGAGAAAAAGGAAGAAAAAGAAATAACATAAAATAAAAAATAAAACAAAAAAATAAAAACATCGAGTGAACACAGTCCACTATCAAGCAGGCACTGTCTGTTCCAGCCCGATCTCATGAAAGTTAGTATCTATGTCACGAATGTCATTTCTCGTGGCATTTATACGCGAAAAACAGTTTTTGCGTGTATATGGCATGCGATTTTCGCGTACATATGATACGCACTTTTTGGCGTATAATATGCACGAACTCCCCACACCCCCCTAAACCTAACCCAGGGTTTTTTAGTGCGTACCATATACACGCAAAAACCATTTTGGCGTATAAATGCCACGAGAAATGACGCTCGTGGTATAGATACGCATCTTCATGAGACTGTGTTGACTGTTCCATCAGGTATCCAGAGGGCAATAAACAATCCTAGTATGCCTAATATGCCAGAGAAAACAAATGGGTTTTTAAAAGAGACTTGAAAATGGACAAACTCGGAGCCAATCGAATTTCCACTGGCAGCTCATTCCAGAGGCGCGGACCGATTACTGAAAAGGCACGGTCACCTCTGCGTTTAAGTCTCGAATGTGGAATTAAAAGAAGATTCTGATCTCCAGATCTTAGGCTTCTAGAGGGGATGTACTGATGCAGCAGGTCAGAAAGGTAGCCAGGTGCTTGAAAGTGCAATGATTTAAAAACAAATAGAAGAATTTTAAAATGAATTCTAAATTGCACTGGTAACCAATGAAGGGTCTTTAATAGCGGGGTGACATGATCCCTTTTCTTCTTTTTCAAAAGAAATCTTGAGGCAGCATTTTGCACTAACTGGAGACGGGCAATTTGGGCCTTAGAAATGCCACAGTATAACGAATTGCAGTAGTCAAGACGAGATGTCACTGCCATTTCAAAGGTTTTATCATTAAGGAAGTGTTTAATTTTTGAAAGTAGACAAAGCTGATGAAAACTGGACCCAATTACTGAAGAAATTTGTTTATCGAATTTTAAAAGAATCATCCAGGAATAACCGTGCCTGCGAGGACCTAAAAGCCGATAGTGGCCCCAGGTCAAGGTCAGGTGTAGTCGAATTTTCAGAGGGGCCAAAAACAACTACTTCAGTTTTATCATTATTTAAGGATAAAAAATTGAGATAACCAGGATTTTACCTCATCTAGACAAGAGGAGAGAGCAGACATGGCTAACCGATCATTTTTCCCGAGAGGTAAATAGATTTGGGTATCATCGGCATATAGATGATATCGACACCCCATGTTTTCTAGAAATAGACCCCAAAGGGAGCATATATAAAGAAAATAGAGAGGGGGCCAAAATCGAGCCTTGAGGAACACCACATGGGAGAGGAGCAGGAGAAGATAAAAATTCGACTGTCTTAATAACACAGTCTCATCCCAATTCGTCATATAACTGATGTTTTGGGACGTCTTTTGACCATTCGTCAATATATGCCTTTTTAGGGCCCCCTAAAACGTCGGTAGATGACGATTCCGGGTCGTCATACAACTGACGCTTTACCTTTAACATTAGGTGGCGAGTTGGGTTTAGGGTTAGGTTTAGGTCTGGGGTAGAGTTAGGATCCCATAACGTCATCTACCGACGTTTAAGGGGCCCTAAAAAGTCGTATATTGACAAATGGTCAAAAGACGTCCCAAAACGTCAGTTATATGACGAATTGGGATGAGACTGCACTGGTCTTAACCGCAAATTTCCTCTCAGATAAAAATGACTGGAAACATTTTAGCACTGTACCAGAGACCCACCCAAGATTTCATTCTATTAATTAAAACCGAATGATTAACAGTGTCTGAAAGCAGATGAGAGATCTAAAAGAACAAGGACCACAGAGCTACCTGTATCAGTTGCCAAGTAAATGTCATTTAACACTCTCAGAAGGGCTGTTTCAGTGCTGTGTGCAGTTTTAAAACCGGATTGAAAATGATCAAAGAGAGAATTTGCGGCCAGGAAGGATTGAAGTTGAAAAACACAATCTTTACCAAAACCTTGGAAATAAAAGGCAAAATAGAAATAGGACGATCATTTTTCAAAATCGACGGATCAAGTGAAGGCTTCTTCAAGATAGGTAGGACAGTTGCCACTTTCAGATCAGCAGGGACCACCCCAGTTAAGAGGCACTTATTTAAGAACGATAATAGACCTGCTCGAACTGAGTCAATAATTTGCTTTAAATACCTAGGGTGAATAACATCAAATGAAGAAAGGGAAGGTTTCAGCTTGGCAATAGTGTCACTGAGTGTCAGATGTGATACTGGTTCAAAGACATCCCAGGAAATGGACAACTGTGGAGGAGACGGCAGTTCAACAGAGGAGGTATGAGTGACCGATCCTGAAATTAGCTGCTTTATCCTTAAAAAACCTCAAGAAGCTTTCGGAAAGAGCAGCAGAGGCAACAGACAGAGTGTTGATTGGAGGGTTAACAACAGAATTAATAACATCCTTATGTTCTGGAATCACATTTTCAAACTCTAAACACAATGAACACAACATCTGTCATCTATCAGCTTCTGCACCACTATCATCTCAAAAGTATTAAAACAAATATTGAAGAAAAAAATATTCAAGATGATAAGCATTTTTATATTACTGATCATTATAGTAAGAAATAGCTGCTTCCAATCTCAATCAGAGACATTGCCAGATGTTGAAGACTTTCCATGGACATTCACAATAAAAGGGACTCTTTGGTTTAGTTTTGTTAAAAGCAACACAGAACAACACAGAGGAGAAGACATGTCTGGAGGAGGGATAGGACTAGTTCAGGGGTAGGCAAATTCGGTCCTGGGAGACCCGCTGTCCTGCAGAATTTATGCCGCGTTCCAGGCAACCTGTAACTCCTGTTTTTCCAACCTTATACCAACTGGAACGGCAGTCAAACCCGTGACTTCCCGTGAACTCGTACAAGATCGATGTACTCCCATTTACGAGTTCTGACGTCACATAGCCCGCGAACCTATACAAAACTACAATGACAGCCCCTACAGATGCAGTGTTTCTGCAGGCGGTACACGGTGAGAATACACTTTAGGGCAATATAACGTTAACTAGATTTCCAGTCCTTTGAGTGCAAGGATAAATTAATACCGAATAGATCTCCAAATATACAAATAAAGTAAAATAAAAGGTATAACAGCTTATCTTGCCTCATGCGCTATTTTCCTCTCCTCAGTTTCCCACAAATAAACAAGGAGTAAGCACCTTTGGCGTTAGAAATTATTACAAATGCGCCCCGTAAGGTCGGCCATGCTGGTTTTGTTTACATCTAGGTAGTTTGGCATGAATGACCTGGAATGCTACAAAGTCGTAAGTCGTGGTCTGAAGTCGTGATTTACGTACTCAAAAACCTGCCTGGAACGCAGCATTAGTTCCAACCATACGCCCAGGTGGTTTCTATACACCATAGCCGCTTTCCGACCAAGTAGTTACAGGAACTTAGTTATAGGAACTGTCCTCTTCTAAACAGTTCTAAGAACTACTCTCCCCCAAACTCGGTTTTGCTGCTTGTGTTCGCACCTGGCCAAGTGGCCATAGGAACTGGTAGGAGGGGTAACGCAAGCACAGCGATGGTCTTTATAGCATAGCGCGGCCACATACAACAACAAACCAGCATGGCTATTGCGATGTTCCTGTTCTGCCTTGCCAGGACCTTAATAATGGAGAACGAACGGCGGTGTTTAAATATTATGCTTGAGTTCTGTACAGAGAAACACAGAAGACGAAGGCTCCAGCGTAATATGATATTAAGTAATATGATGGAAGAAGATAAAAGAGCAGAGCGCAGGAGGCAAACAAAACAACGGGTAAGTTTATAATTAGCTGGTTGAATGCGTTATGTTTGTCTTAATCCTCGTTGTAATGTTTTGCAAAACACACAGCGTATGGCAGACAGCACGCTACAAGTTCCATGTTGACAGTGGGCATGACTTATAAGTTGAACCAATCAACGTAGACCTAGGGAAAGGGAACTAAAAAAGTCCTCGCTCTAGACTAGGTACTGAAAGAGTTACAGGAACTACGGTCTGAGGAACTAAAAATCCCTTTTTAGTCAAGACCGCCTAAACCGAGACCAAGACCAGAGGGTATCGAGACCAAGACAAGACAAAGACCAAGACAGGCCAAGTCGAGACCAAGACTCTGAGACCAAGTTCAGACCGAAACCAAAAAACAGACTAGTGTTGTTGAAGCTACGCAATAACTTGTAAGATTTTGTTTTGCATTGCCTGTCTATCTCTGTTGATTTCAAAGTTTCCACATGAATCCATTCTGCAACTTTTAAATACATAAATATTTTTAAAAAGTACAATTATAAGCTTAAGTGCAGGAGCCGAAGTTGGTTGTTTTGTCGCTATGGTTACAAACACACACAAACCATTGGCTGTGTGCTCTAAGTCATCTGTCTGTTGTGCAGTTACCCAAAATCTCCTGAATGAAGTTAAAACCTATCATGTCACTGATATGTGTTTTGACTAAATATGAATACATCAATAACTGTACATGACATGTGTTTTTTAAATCAAGTGATCAAAGTGCTCGTTGCCGCTGCGATTAGTGTTTTCTTATGTGGCTCACGCACAAGTCTTCACTCGGACGCGCACCTCAATCTGTTGCGGATATCGTCGTGGATATTGTAGTAATGTATTGCTAATCCCCCGACCACTATGTCGGTCTGAGACAGCGAGATCTAGACAAGACCGAGAGGTCCGAGACCAAGACAAGACCAAGACCAAAGACCGTCAAGACCGTGACAAGACCGAGACCACGTAAAAGTCGGTCTCTGAGACATACATCACTACTAGGAACTGCAAAAGTCCCTCCGGTCGGAAAGCGGCTTATGTCTGATTCCACAGTGACTAATCCACAATTCTTCATTTTTTCACTATTCTCAATTGCTACTCTACAAGTAAACATAGCCATAGAGTGAAAAGCATTTATGTAAAAATTGTGTCTGATTTTTCTTTCAGACACTTATCGCCGTTTCAGGGCACCGAAGTGGCCTTTTGACCAATAACAGGCCAGTCTTGAAAGATTGGTCCCCTTAGTAGATTTTCTGGCAGCATGGAAGCTACTGCCGAATTAATCTCGTTGGGGCCTGCTCACTATAGTAAAGGGTTACAGAATTCAGTTTGGTTCCAATATCGACCCATATTTCTAGGGTCCTCCCTATGGTGGTGGACGACAAGCAGACTCTGGTTATGTTATCATTCCTGGGAAGCAACTCTGAGTTCGGTTGTTCCCTGCTGGTTTGCCGCTTCAGGGCACCGAGGTGTCAGCGCTCCCGAACGAAAACTAATTTTGTATTCTTTTTTTGGTTTGAGATTATAATATGAGGTCTATAGAAATACACTAAGGCTATGTTTACACGGAAACGATTCTGAAGAGAAAACGCAAAAGTGGCGTTGCGTTATCACTTTTTATTCTGTTTAGACGAGCGTTTTGGGTGGGAAATCCGTGTGCATATGATGATGCAAAAGTGTGTGAAATTCAATGTAGTATGCACTCCAGGCGGCTAGGAGTGCAAACTACTACAACAACATCAAGTCCGCGCGCCTGCGTACAACCTTCACTGTCAAGCAGACTTATGCGTTTTACGTTTACATGGGAACGCGACGGTGGTGCCGTTTTCAAGATTTCCACTCTGGAGGGTGGTTTTACTTTTTTTGCGTTTTTAAGCCCAAAAAAACGCCGTCACCATGTAAGCGAAAGGCACATCCGCTAAAATATTTTTACGTTTTCACCCGTGAGCGTTCTCGTGTAAACGGGGCCTTAATGCAGCCTTTCAACTAGACCGTTTCTACTTGTCTGGTTGATAGTTGGCTGCATTAATTTAAGAAATTTAAATATGTACTAATCTAATCTTTGAGTTAAATGTCTATATTAATATACTATTCATTTCCACTCTGGAGGGTGGTTTTACTTTTTTGCGTTTTAAGCCCAAAAAACGCCGTCGCCATGTAAGCGAAAGGCACATCCGATAAAATATTTTTACGTTTTCACCCGTGAGCGTTCTGTGTAAACGGGGCCTTAATGCAGCCTTTCAACTAGACCGTTTCTACTTGTCTGGTTGATAGTTGGCTGCATTAATTTTTAAGAAATTTAAATATGTACTAATCTAATCTTTGAGTTAAATGTCTATATCAATATACTATTCAGCTTTTTCATACATACTTTGTTTATTTGTCCGGCTCTCACGAAGATAATCAGAGTGTTAAGTAGTGTATCCTTAAAGGACAAGTTCGGTATTTTACACTTAAAGTCCTGTTTCAAGAATGTTTCTTTGGACACATGCTGCTGTCCTGAGAATTGTCGGTTTTTGTGGTCGCTTTTCAGGTGTGCTTTGTAGTTTCTGTCACCTATGACGTGTCGTCTCTCCATTGGACTGATTATACACATGCCTCACGGCGTCTGGATGCAGTTTCTCGTTCCCTCTCAGGGAACCATGGTTACAAACGTAACCTGAAACGTTTCATATCCTATGAATTTTGTTAATTTTTTTATGTAATGCTTATTGATTTTAAATTATTTATTGAGTTCATGGTTTTTAGTATATAGACATGTCTCAAATTCTGGTAACAGGGTTGCAAAAATCTATTTTTGTGTTTACAGTCAACAATTTCTGAAGGTTAAGAACTTTTTTTCAATATTTCTTGAAAAAAAAAAAAGTTTTGCACATTCTTTGCCAAGAATCTGTGATCACATGACAGCCATTCGCAAATAAAGACCTTTGAGTTTAACAACTCTGTGTTTACCAAAAGTCTAGTAAGTAAGATCCAGTAAATGACATACAGGTTTGTTTGTTTTATGTTTGTTTTTGCAATGTGACATGAGGAGAATCATCTAGGCCATAAGAGAAAATAAAAAAAAGTACAGACTGTTGAATACTTTGTGTCTCTTCTGCATCTTCTCGTATTGTTGCAGTTCAATAGATTGCTCAATTTGAGTGGACACATTTTGCAATGGCAGTTACTTACTCATTTTGCAATGACTGTACTTTTGCGATGTTTAAAGGTTTGTAAATCTTCATCAATCTCATTCTTTCCCAATACTCTATGGGACTGATTCTTTTTTCATTGCAGTGTATTTTATGATTTGATTCAACCATGATCCAGTGAAAAACTTTTACAGGATAAGTTAAGATTCGAAACATGTCATTTTTCTGGAACCTGCCCCTAGCCTTCTGTTCATATGTTGCATGAATAAAGACTCAAAAAGTCTGACTTCTCTAAAATAACCTTACTTTTGGTGTGGACAAATACGATTTGATGCATCAGAGTGATCTGGTGTAGGAAAACCCTCTCTTTGACTTTTATAAATGATTAACTTGTTGATCCCCAAGCAGACAAGAGTATCAGAGACAGACCCAAGAAAACGCACTTGTGAATTGAGCTCAAAATGAGAGTTCCTGTAAAACTCCTCGGCTTCGTCTTTTGGTTGTTTTTCTTAAATTGTGGCCAATGTCAAGGCAAGTGATATTTTATTGTTATTTATTTGAATGTCATTTTAATTTAGATTTGATTGACTTGAATATGAATGTTATGTTACATGCACTTTCCAAACGATAGCTTTAGAGAGTGTTTTGACTGTGCAGGTATTATATCATTTAATACATGACAGTTACCTCTCGTGTAACATTTCTTTTTGTTTCTCAGAATGTAGTCGAGAACAGATTCCCCATGAAAACACAGAACCAGTTGCGAAAGAGTCATACAAAGAAGGTGAAACAGTGAGGCTGAGTTGCACGTTAGGTTTCACTGGAATGTACAGAATAAAATGTGAAAAAGGACAATGGAAGACATCCATTTCGCGACCATGTGCAAGTGAGAAAATGGTCACCAACGACCACAACATTTTTGATGAATAAATCAATGTCATAATGCAGAGTAAAACTTGTTTGATTTCTGCAGAGAAAAAATGCACTCACCCAGGGGACACACCAAATGGTGATTTTAAACTTGTAACAGGGTCTGAGTTTGTTTTTGGAGCAACAGTGTTGTATACGTGCAAGAAAGGGTAAATGTGCTTTATGCTTTATATTCTCTTTTCTATTGTAGGACATACGAGCTATCCTTTTCAGTTTAACACTCCTTGTCCTTGTACTTGTGTTCACAGGTTTGAAATGACAAGCAGAATCAATCAGCGTACTTGCAGAGCTCAAGGATGGGACAATACTCTTCCGAACTGTGAAGGTACGATTTTTCTTTTTTGTCTTGATATTGAGAATTATAACTAAAAAAATGTGTTGAGTGATTGGTTTGTTGGCTATTCGATTTTTAATTCTATTTATTTAGCTGTGACATGTCCAGCCATTCACACAGCTGAGGGTGTGACTGCATCGGGCAACACAGAGGAGGGAAGTTACGGTGATGTTATTCACTTTGAGTGCCAATCTAATGACAAAAAGATAGACGGAAGTAGTGACATTCACTGCACAGAGACGGGCGAATGGAGTGACTCTGTTCCAAAGTGCAAAGGTTCATTACATTGTTTGTTTTTTTTTTATCTTTACCCAATGATCACATATTTCTGAGCTTTATTCAAAGCGCCAATTTAACTATTCCTCTTTCCCTTGCTTTTCACACAGAGATAACATGCACAGCACCAGATATATCAAATGGTACTGTTGTTGCGAAAATGCAAGAATACCAGAAAGATGCCGTATTAAAATACACATGTTCGCAAGGGTTCAAGCCTAGAGAGGGAATCCCCAGATGTGCTAAATTTGGCTGGACTCTGAACCCAGAATGTGATGGTAATGCACAATTATTTTAACTAATATGGGAAATAAATCTTCTATCCATATGGCATTAATAACGGGAAAAACTCTGAAATAAAATAGCCGTTAACCGTAAAATCAAAACTAGAAATTCAAAAACAAAATTGCAAGAGAAGTTATTGAGAGTGTTTGATCTTATTTTGATTTATTTTTTAATATGTAAATCCTGGGGAAACAGAACAAGATTGTTGGTAACACTTAACTGCACGCTATTAATCATTAGTTAAGCATGAGTAAACAGTTAATTCATCATTTATAAAACATTAATAGACATTAATAAGCAGTTTATAAATATAGCTATAAATGTTTTTTTCTTGATTTATAAGCATATCTATAATGCGTTTAATAATTGTTTTTTCATACTTTGTTAATGATCAATTAATAATTGCTAAATGAAGTATAGCATTATTGACCAACCAGTTGTTTAAGAGTTGTCAGTCATTCATAAGATCACTTAGAAAGTGTAAGTAAATGTAGTAAATACAGGTAGTTATAAAGTATTTAGTAGTGGTCAGTTAACTATTTTTGTGAGCTAATCTAAAGTGAGGACTATTCATGCTTTGTAAAGCATTTATAAAGGTGATTTAAAGACTCGTCGATCTTCTAAACAGTGAAATGTAACAAACACAACGCAGTGATACAGAACATAGAAATATTTAACAGCCTTTAAAAATGCTTTACAAGGCATGAATAATCCTCACTTTAGATGAGCTCACGCACATAGTTAACCGACCACTACTAAATGCTTTATAACTACCCAAATTAACCCTGAATTACAGCATTAATACATGTTATTAAAGCATTCATTACCACACTAAGTAACCATCACTATATGTCTGAATAATAAGCTGTATGAATACATTTAAATACTTTATTAATCATTTACTTACACGATGTTACGAACCATTGACAACTCTCAAATAACTGGTTCATAAAAAATGCAATTCTTCATTTAGAAATGAAAATTGATCATTAATAAAGGATGAAATTACAATTATTGAACAAATTATAGATATGCTTTTAATTCAAGAAGAAAGCATGTATAGCTGTATTTATAAACTGCTTATTAATGTATATTAATGCTTTATGAATGATGAATTAATGGTTTACTCATACTTAACTAATGATTATTAGCGTGTAGTTATTATAAAGTGTTACCATATTGTTTACTTCCATCTTCCAGTCATGCTGTAGAAAGGATCAGACCTGTGTTGATTTCTAGGTTTTTATTGTAAGGGTGTGTTTTTTTTTAAGCACAATTATTAATTACAAAATGACCTAATAATAACTACTTACTACAATGTTTATCAATTTAATTGATTCTTGCTATTTTTAAATAATGTTTTATAATTTGGATTGTGGAGAAAGTAAAGAACTTACGGGGCATACGGACATTTAAAACTAGATACTTATGATCTTCAGATAGAAATTTAACCAATATGTATAAGGTTCTTAAAATAGAAAATGTGCCTCTACTAACATGGGGACAACACTATTCACGGAAAGCTTGGATTTAATTGTTCATTTTTAGGATTTATTTTTGTTGTCAGAATTGTCTCCTGAAAAAGACATAGCATGCAAATACACAGATCTGTTTCACAATTTGTTGCTTTATCTCATGATTATGTCTTGTATAGAAGTAACTTGTGAGCTTAAGTCAACCATATATGGAGTAAAAAGGATCAACCCACGGGGAAACTATTTTCAAAGCTGGAGAAAGTGTGGAGATCACCTGCACTGAAAAATACTGGTTTTATACAAAAGAAAACACCAAATCATTTACATGTGGAGAGAATGGAGAGTGGGATCATGATCCTGTGTGTACGGGTAAGATTATAGAGAAACACTTCAGCATTTATTACTGAACTGCATGTTATTAAAATAAAGTAAATCTTGTTTCAGAAATTAGATGTGAAGTTCCACGTAACCAGCATGTGTCATGGCCAGATTATTACTTCAGTGGAGATCTGAAATTAGGAGCAAGAAGATCTTACTATTGCACGTCTGGATATGATCAAATGTCAGCAGAGGCCACATGCACACGAGAACGGATGGACACCAAACCCACTGTGTGCTGGTATGCGCTCATATTAATGATACAGTTTGTGCAAATGAATCATTATCATAATTATGAATTCTAATTAATGTGATGGATATTTGTTTACAGAAACGTGTGCAGCACCAAACATCCCAAATGCAGAGATTGTGGGAGATCAGAGAACAATATACATCATCGATTCAAGAATACAATATCAATGTAATCCTGGGTTTGAACCAGAACAGCCTGTACAAATCACCTGTACTTCCCAAAAACGATGGGCAGGCATACGGCACTGCACTGGTATGATACAGTAATGTATATTACAGATACTATAACTTTTACAATATTCAAATGATTATATCTTCACAATGATCACTCAAAAACGTGAGATTTGATTTTAAGAACGTTTTTAAACTGTTTTCTCACAGTAAAGCAGAAATCGTGCCGTGATCTATCCGTTGAAAACGGGTTGATATACAGCAACCCCTCCAATGAGAAAGAAATATATTACTCCTGCAACAAGGGTTATAAACCGTTCTCTGGGAACTGGTGGATTCAGCAACATGCATTGAAGGCTCTTGGTCTGAAGAACCTCGGTGCATCCGTGAGTTTATTATTGTCAGTCTCGGGTGTTAGACGAATGATAGTGTACTGAAATGTGCTTCCTGTTTTCTGTCTTTACAGGGAGGACGAATGTGGTGCTTTTCCCCGTGTTCAACATGGACAACTAAAGCAAACCAAGAAGACCTTTCAAGATGGAGAAACAACACCATTTAAATGTGATCCAGGGTTCATATCAACTACACACGAAATAACATGTGCCAATGGTACATGGGAGAAACCAGTGTGTGAGGGTGAGCTTCTCAAACTCTTATTGCGTGTCCGTGAGGAACAGCGAGAGCATATAGAGGACAACAGAATCTATTGACAGTGTTAACCTCAGTTCATGAATTTCTTCTTCTTTTCTTTAGTGGGTGTGCAATGTGACATTCCTCCAAAAGTGGAAAATGCAGGCATAACATCTAAACCTGAAGAATTGTATGTAGATGGATCTAGTATAACATACGCATGTCGAACATCATTCTCAATAAATGATAAAAATCCAGTTTTCTGCCGCAATGGAACTTGGGAAAAAACACCAACATGTGAAGGTATACGATTCTGATTGGTGATGATTTAAAACTTAATTGGGATATCGGCCCTTCGCATTCAGCAGTTTTCTCATCAGCTTGAGGCCAATAGAGAAAGAGTGTTGAGTGGTTTCAAAAATGGTCTCATTAATCCTCAGTGAATTTGCAAATAAAAACAATGTAAAAAACTAAAGCAACTTAAGTATATAATGTACAAACCTGAATTTATCCAAAGCTATTGAGTACACTTATATATATATATATATATATATATATATATATATATATACATATATATTAATCTGACTTAACTCAGACCCTCTCCACATATATTTTCTTAAGAAATGAAACCTAATTAACATGTCACAATTAAATCGAATTTGGGAAAAATGTGTGTTTTGTAGATATTGAACAATTTGCATTTTTTATGCTTCATGTTATCTTACCCATAATTCTACATAATTCTATCTTGTACAGAAGTAACTTGTGAGCTTAATTCAACCACATTTGGAGTAAAAAAGATCAAGCCGAAGGATAAATCCATTTTCAGAGCTGGACAAAGTGTGGAGATCACCTGCACTGAAAAACACTGGATCTTTCGTACAAAAGAAAACAGCAAATCATTTAAATGTGGACAGAATGGGCAGTGGGATTATGAGCCTGCTTGTGCAGGTAAGATTTTTTTTTTAATAGAAGTAATTCTAAAATGTCTTTCTTAAAATGCATTAAAATAACATTTATTGAGGTTGCTTCAAAGGTGTCATGTTTTTTACAGTAACTGGGTGATGACATCATTAGAGGGAGCAGTGGCTGTAATGCGCTCACTCTGTGTGTTCGGATTGAGGGAGAATAAAACAATTCGCGGAACTCCCCCAAACAAGAAATATCTATGAATAAAACATAAAAACGAATAAAACAAATTTCATCTGTTGCAGAAAAGCAACAAGAACAACTAAAACAAAATGGAAATGATTTACAGGCCAGAGTGTCTATTTATATAACATGTTCGCAGCATTGAGTGATGTAGCCAATCACAGACATACTGTATGTGTTGATATCTAGGAACGCAATGGCCAATCAGAAGCATTTACGATAGACTTCCCTCACCGCTAAAAACTGACTTTTTGTTCAGTGATGAATTCTGTATGCTGGCAAATCCTTGAATTATTACAAACAGTGTAGATATTATGAAAGATGAATTGATAATAACAGAGATGTGTGAGATTGCGATAAACTAATGTCAGCTTTTTAGGAATTATTATGAGAGCGCACTTTGCGCACAGTCATGCCAAACAATTCATGTAAGACTGTGTGTTTTTATGTTATAACAGTGTGGTTTGTGTGTTAATGCTTTAATAACAAATAATTTATCAAGAGCATTTATGCTGATGTGTATGGTGGTGACACGTAGGCTAACTTGAAAGTATTTGGAGACAGAAAAAAAATATTTTTTTGCGGGCAGGACAAAACATAAATGTTGCGGGCGGGAAGAAAGTAACAGTGTTGTGGCAAAAAAACCTGTCAAACATCATCACTGCGTAAGACAGGGTTCCAGCGGATCCTTAAAAAGCCTTAAAAAGCCTTTAAATTCGATTTTTTAAACATAAGACCCTAAAAAGTCTTATAAAGTCGTATTTACACTTCGACACTTCGACTTATTCATCTAAATGTATTCCAAATTAAAAATATCTTATTTGCGTACGTATTATTTTTATTAGCCTATTCTGTCTTTGTGGATTTGCTTGTTCACGTGACAATTCGCATCACATTCTGCGGCAGAATAACGTCTGGGTCCTGCATGCGAGAGAAGAAAGTTGGCAAGTGTCAGTTCAATCATAAGTTAATTCTTTATGTGCGCAGAGGTCCTGTCCCATATGTTCCTGAAGTGTCACGCACAACCACGTACACATCTAAATTTTACTGATTGAATAGTTCGCCATACAGATATCATGTAAAGATATCCCACTAGACCACGCCCACGCTGAGGCCATGCCTCTGGTGGAGTGTGCTCGAACACCTAAAGGGCACTCAAATCCATTTGTAGTGTATGCCATTTGCTATGATATCAACTATCCATCTGAATAGGGTCTGTTTTGAAGCGGCTAGGCCCTTAGAGCGAGCCGCTGAACGAAACCAAAAAAAAGCAAGCTGATAAGTCTGTCTGAAAACAGACGAGCGAGATACGTAGGCCTTTAACACCCTTACTGGGCAAAGGAGGCCTGTGCTTTCCTCCTCATTATGAACCGGTAGGGCAGACAGGGAGATAACCTGGGCCCTAAACAGTGTGTTGAGGGATTTAGGTACGTATCCGTGTCTTTAGAATCAGAATCAGAAAGAGCTTAATTGCCAAGTGTGCACAATTACACAAGGATTTGTTTTTGTGCTGAGGCTTCCAGTGCACATAGCTACGCTATCTGGCGTCTAGGGTTAGCTCTCAGTCTTCGCTCCAACCCTTGCTGCAAGATGGAAAGCACAGACCCTATCGAACATCTTTGGAGGTCTTCTCGGCGAGAAGAACACAACTTGACGAACAAGTTCCACTTCAGGGCGTAGACACGTCTCGTGGACGGCGCCCGTGCTGGAGTGATGGTGTTAAGTACCTCCAGGGGTAAGTCACCTGAAACCTCCACGTCCCATCCAGGGACCAGACATGGAGTTTCCAGAGGTCTGGACACGGGTGCCAAAGGGTGCCCCATCTCTAAATCAGAAGATCCTTCCTCAGAGGAAAGGGCCAGGGAGGGACTGTCACAATGAGCATTTCTGGAAATCAAGTCCGAGTGGGCCAATAGGGAGCCACCAAAAGGACCTGCTCCTTGTCCTCCCTGACTTTGCAGTGTCTGCGCAAGTAGGCTCACTGGGGAAAACGCATATCTGCGAAGGGCCCAGGGCCAAGGAGGCAAACAGGTCTACCTGAGCCTCCCTGAACTCTCTCCAGATCAGTTGAAATGGTAAATGGACTGCATTTATATTGCGCTTTCATAGACCCAATGGCCCAACCAAAGTGCTTTACATATTGCCTCACATTCACCCATTCATACACTCATTCATACACCGACGGCGGTGTCAGCCATACAAGGAGGCATCCAGCTCGTCTGGAGCAGCTGTGATTGGGTGTCTTGCTCACAGACACTCCGACACTTGGTCAGGTGGAACCGGGGATTGAACCACCTAACTTCTGGTTTATAGACAACCTACATGAACCACTGAGCCACTGTCCAGGGCATGGACGTGGGGCGGCAGTACACTACAAATCTACTGGGGGAACTATCTGGGGGTGAAGTCGCCACTCTCCCGGAAGCACAGCTCATGATAGCTTGTTGGCCACACAGTTGAGCACACCGGGGACATACATGGCTCGAAGCGACCTCAGATGCTTCCGACTCCAGAGGAGGAGATGGTGGGCGAGTTGCGTCATGTGACGGGAGCATAGACCACCTTGTTGGTTGATGTGGTCAACCAACCACATGAACTATGGTTCATGTGGTTGGTTGGAGTTCATGAACTATGAATTCATGTATAAATTCATCATGAATCATTCATAGCATTAATATCTCTATGAATCATAAGAAACGAACATAAGTTCAAAATGTTTCATTCATGACTTCATGGATGAACAACACCTTGATTAAAACATTAAATAAGAGGAGTACATCATGAATTATGATTCATTACGCATGATCATCATGTTTTCTTTGTTCACCGTTACGCTACCATTGTGTATCGGTGTTTCAAGGACCTAGTTGTAATGCTTTCGCTCTTAATATGATGTAATATTCAAGGAGGCTCTGAGTGCATGTCAAATTCGTATTATCATGAGGGTTTATTGATCATACATGCAAACATGAGTGCTAACTTTTACTCGCAACTGCATACTGAACTCTCCCGAGCTATATTACATCATGTTACTGACGTGGCATGGAACACAGGATACTATGTCTATGGCATATGATTGGTTCTAAGCAGAATGTAAGAATACTACACTAGTCACCACTTTAGTTGAGGGGCCACACATGTGATCAATTCATTGATAGATATGCTTAGTTAATGATGACAAATGTATTTGAATGTCAACAGAATTTGTGTGCTATGAGCTTTGATTTGTCTATTTTGGGTCTGTCGCATACAGTCATCATTAACTAAGCACATCTATTGTTGATTGTTCATGCGTTTGGCCCCTCAACTTCATGATAATTCATACCCTTGAATTATGCTACCAAAGTGCTACCAAATAAATATACAAATTAAATTAAATTAAATATGCAGATTATCACTTGGGCCAACTGAAATTTAGTTGAGACCAGTCTCTAGAAAATTTTGAGTTGGGAGGTTAGACTTTTTATAAACACTTCTGCATTTGTTCTGAACTTATTGCATGTTATTAAAATAATGTAAATCTTGTTTCAGAAATTAGATGTGAAGTTCCACGTGGCCAGCATGTGCATAGCCCAGAAAATTACTTCAGTGGAGATCTGAAATTGGGAGTAAATATATCTTACTCTTGCACGTCTGGATATGATCAAATGTCAGCACAGGCCACATGCACACGAGACGGATGGACACCAAACCCACTGTGTGCTGGTATGTGCTCATATTAATGATACAGTTTGTGAAAATGATTTAGCATATAATGTGAATTCTAATGAAGAAATTCTGAAATGTTTTGAAACTGTTTCCTCACAGCAAAGCTAAGCCACATTTTGTATAGTCAATACAGATAATGTATAGTATATGGCACTATTTCTGTACATTTTTATGTGTTTGTGTATTTTCATTCCTACGTTAATAAGTTGAGGTCATCAGGTTTGCCTGAAGCTGATGTAGACTCATCTTTATCATCCTGATAATATTTAATCTGATTTTATAGACCTCTTTTGTTGAGGTTTCATGTCAGTTATTGACAGATAAATTGAATAGAAAGCTCAAAAGAGTTTATTTACAATAGAAAATATTTTGTACCATTAGAAATCTCTTTACCTGTCACGGTGTGGTGTGAAGAAGACTCAAAGTCCAAAGGCTCCAATACAAACGCTTTACTTAAAGTTTACTCACAGGTACATACAGATAGACAGACAGGCAGGCAGACAGACAGACAGGCAGTTTTTTGCTTTGCTGTGAGGAAACAGTTTCAAAACAGGCAGGAAGACAGACAGACAGGCAGACAGACACGCAGACAGACAGGAAGACAGGCAGACAGACACACAGACAGAGAGACAGACAGACAAGCACGCAGACATACAGGCAAACAGACAGACAGACAGGCAGATAGGCAGGCAGTCAAGCAGGATAACACACAAACACACTCTAAACTAGGGCTGCATGATGTATCACTTTAACATCGATATCGCGATGTGCGCATCCACGATAGTCACATCGCAAGGACGCGCGATGTCACTTAGGGATCGTAGTTAATCCGTGATTCGTGATCAGTAGGCTACGTGCCAGCAGCTCCCCAGCCCGTAACGCTTGTGATTCGCGTTTAAAATGCAAAGTTTAACCATCATAGTGTGAGAGTTTATCAATTTGCAAGTCCTGTCAGTTTAAACATCATTAAACATCATTGCGCGCTGTTTTCTGTCAGCCTTACTAAAGCGCATTTTTGTCCCGCCAAAGCTTGACCGGTGAATGATGTGAGTGATGCAGATGATGATGACTGCTGCGCTCGTTTAACTGAGAGAGTGAAAGTCCCGAGTCGCGCGTGCACTTTCACTTTCACCGTCTTCAAACTGCCTTGCTCTCTCTCCCGCGCTCGCGTATATCAATGATTTGAGTTGACTGAATATCTTTGAGAATACATGACGGTAAAAGGTCAGAAGTTCTGTTTTTTTCTGAACTACCACTGGTTGTGAATTGCCGTTCCACACATTCAGATGACATTACATAAACCACACTTTCAATAATAATAAAAAATGATATCCAGTGACGAAATGTTTTCTGTGTTGACACAAATCTTGTGCGATGTTCTAACCTGCCTGGATAATCACACAACGTGTGGCGTGGTGGTCCGTTAATGACCAGTCTATGTTAATGACATGTCCGATTCACGAACTAATGACTCATTTGAACCGATTCACTTTAATGAATGGTTAAAACTGATCTATTCAACACTGAACTAAAGAGACATAAATCGGAAACACTTTACAATAAGGTTCCATTTATTAAAGTCTAGTTAATTACATTAATAATAATAATAATTCATTACATGTATAGCGCTTTTCTCTGCACTCAAAGTGCTTTATATAGGGGGAAGGGGAATCTCCTCAACCACCACTAATGTGCAGCATCCTGTTAACATAACCTGTTAACAACATTAGTAAATATTCAATTAATATTAGTTTCTATGGGGATTTACTCCATGACAAAACCACCCCAGTCATTCTAGAATGATTCATTCTTTCCAAATAGAGCTATTCAAGTCATCTGGGGAAATTGTTCTAATATCGCAATATATATCGCGGAAATATAAAATATCGCAATGCCATTTTTTACCAATATCGTGCAGCCCTACTCTAAACACAAATTACAACCGACAAGGACTGACTGAACTGAAGGGAACAAAATACAGAGACTGATGAACATTGATTAGTGAAGACAGGTGAAACAGAATAAAGACACGCGACATGAAGACAGCAGACAACTGTGTGACTATCTTATTTTTACTCAGTTTAAAGGGATACTCCACCATTTTTGTCCTATTAAACTATCTAATTCCCTTAACTAAGACTAAGAGTTGATTCATACCTCTCTCGTCTTGATTAAGGAGTGTCTCGTCTGGCGCACGAGACACTTTGATCGCACTTAACTAGCCAAGTTCATTGAATATGGGCCAAGCAGAGAAGCGACCAAACACCTCCACGTTTTCCCTATTTAAGTACAGCTACTTGAGTAGTGTAACTTATGGAAGCTTGTTTCCGCCATAGAATGAAAAATATAAAAAGGTAATAGCGACTTTTTATCTCACAATTCTGACTTTTTCTCACAATTGCGAGTTTACTTCTCGCAATTCTGACATTATTTCTCAGAATTGCGAAATATAAAGTCAGAATTGCGAGTTATAAAGTCAGAATTGCGTGATATAAAGTCAGAATTGCGAGTTATAAAGTCAGAATTGCGAGATATAAAGTCAGAATTGGGTGATATAAAGTCAGAAATTGCGAGTTATAAAGTCAGAATTGCGAGAATATAAAGTCAGAATTGGGTGGTATAAAGTCAGAATTGCGAGTTATAAAGTCAGAATTGTGTGATATAAAGTCAGAATTGCGAGATATATAGTCAGAATTTGCGTGATATAAAGTCAGAATTGCGTGGTATAAAGTCAGAATTGCGAGTTATAAAGTCAGAATTGCGAGTTATAAAGTCAGGAATTGCGTGGTATAAAGTCAGAATTGCGAGTTATAAAGTCAGAATTGCGAGTTATAAAGTCAGAATTGCGAGTTATAAAGTCAGAATTGCGAGATATAAAGTCAGAATTGCGAGATATAAAGTCAGAAATTGCGTGTTATAAAGTCAGAAATGTGAGATATAAAGTCAGAATTGTGAGATTTAAATTATTCTGAGGGAAAAAAGTTAGTCTTTTTTTCCCCTTGGAATTGGCCTGATAAGTGGCAATTCTGACTTTATATCACACAATTCTGACTTTATATCACGCAATTTTGACTTTATATGTCGCAATTCTGACTTTATATCACGCAATTGTGACTTTATTACACGCAATTGCGACTTTATATCACGCAATTCTGACTTTTTATCTAAATAATGTCAGAATTGCGACATATAAACTCGCAATTGTGAGAAAAAAAGTCAGAATTGTGAGATAAAAAGTCACAATTATTTATTTTATTTTTTTATTCAGTGGCGGAAACAAGCTTCCATAGTAACTAGACCTAGGACGGTGACAAAAAATAAAACATTGCGCTTTCTAAGTGTGTAAAATGGATAACTATATTGTATGGCGAAATACCACAGCAAGTGACTGGGAGCACTTCGACTCGACGCAGTAATATCCTCACTCCGGAGAGTGAGAGGGGGGAGAGGACTTTTCACAAGTGATGATGTTACTGCACCGAGTTGAAGTGCTCCCGAGCACTTTGTGGTATTCCTGCCATACGCCCAGTCTCATCCCAATTCGTCATATAACTGACGTTTTGGGATGTCTTTTGACAATTCGTCAATATACAACTTTTAGGGCCCCCTTAAACGTCGGTAGATGACGTTACGGGATCCTAACTCTACCCCAGACCTAAACCTAACCCTAAACCCAACTCGTCACCTAACTGACGTTAAAGGTAAAGCGTCAGTTGTATGACGACGTTTAAGGGGGCCCTAAAGAGTCGTATATTGACGAATGGTCAAAAGACGTCCCAAAACGTCAGTTATATGACGAATTGGGATGAGACTGTGTTATGCCATACAATATAGTTATCCACTTTACACGCTTAGAAAAGCGCAACGTTTTATTTTGTGTCACCGTCCTAGGTCGACTTGCACTGCTCGAGTAACTGTACTTAAATAGAGAAAACGTGGTGGTGTTTGGTCGCCTCTCTGCTTGGACCATATTGAATGAGCTAGTTAAGTGCTATCAAAGTGTCTGCGCGCCAGAGCGATTGAGTGCACGCACTGAGCTGACAGATTATGAATTAAGAATTTTAAATGACTACTAAAAATAGAGCTTAATAAAATGTGATTTGTATTCATAAAGAAAAAATGAATAAATGTAAGTTTAAGATTTCGGCTCTAGGGTTTTTTATCATTTAAAAATCTTAATTCATAGTAAGGATAATTTAGTTCAATTTGATTGAATTTTACAAATATTTTAAATGCAGAAATCTTGAAATACTGTAGGGCTTAAAATTTGTTTAAGATTATAGAGAAACACTTCTGCATTAACTGCTGAACTGCATGTTATTAAAATAATGTAAATCTTGTTTCAGAAATTAGATGTGAAGTTCCACGTAACCAGCATGTGTATTGGCCAGAAAATTACTTCAGTGGAGATCTGAAATCGGGAGCAAGAAGATCTTACTCTTGCACGTCTGGATATTATCAAATGTCAGCACAGGCCACATGCACACGAGACGGATGGACACCAAACCCACTGTGTGAAAGTGTGTGCAAATATTAATATTACAATTTGTGCAAATTATTTAACTTAATAACTGATATTGAAACATATTATTCATAATATGAAAATAAAGAATTTTAAATGGGTAGAAAAAATAGGGCATAATAAAACATTTTGTATAAATATTAATTGAATAAGAAAATGGTTAATTTAGGTGATGTGATTCTTATTTCTAAACTTAAAAAATGAAAATATGTTCAAATTTAAGATTTATAGAAAATGTTTTCTTAAGCTCAGGTTTTTTAATAATTTAATTATTCACTTTATTCATAATATGAACAATATGGAAGGATTATACAATTGAATTTGATGGAATTTTACTTCTAATTGAAATGCATTAAATCTTGAAAAATGGCTTAAAATTGTTTTGAATGTAAGAAACACTTCAAAATTTCATACTGAACTTATTGCATGTTATTACTGTAATATAATGTCAATCTTGTTTTAGACTATAGATGTGAAGTTCCACGTGACCAGCATGTGTATTTGCCAGAAGATTACTTCAGAGGAGATCTGAAATTGGGAGTAAAAATATCTTACTATTGCACGTCTGGATATTATCAAAAGTCAGCAGAGGCCACATGCACACGAGACGGATGGACACCAAACCCACTGTGTGCTGGTATGTGCTCATATTAATGATTCAGTTTGTGCAAATGAATCATTATCATAATTATGAATTCTAATTAATGTGATGGATATTTGTTTACAGAAAAGAAGTGTACAGCACCAAACATCCCAAATGCAGAGATTGTGGGAGATCAGAGAACAATATACATCATCGATTCAAAAATACAATATCAATGTAATCCTGGGTTTGAACCAGAACAGCCTGTACAAATCACCTGTACTTCCCAGTATCAATGGGCAGGCATACAGGAATGCACTGGTATGATACAGTAATGTATATTACAGATACTATAACTTTTTTCAATATTCAAATGATTATATATCTTCACAATGATAACTCAATTTATGTACTGTGCTGTTTAATGTTACAGATTGTGAAAATGATTTAACTTTTTAATAACTATTTAATTATTGACATTGAAGATATTATTCATATTGTGAATAAATAATTTTAAATGAGTAGAAAAAAAATAGAGCTTAATAAAACATGTTGTTTAAATATTAATGGAATAAGGAAATTAATATTATTTTTTATCAGGGTTTTTTTATGCAATTATTAATTCATAATATGTAAGGATTATTCTATTGAATTTGATGGAATTTTACTATTAATTGAAATGCCTAAATCTTGAAAAATGGCTTAAAATTGTAAGATTATAGAAACACTTCAGAATTTTGTGCTGAACTTATTGCATGTTATTACTGTAAAATAATGTAAATCTTGTTTCAGAAATTAGATGTAAAGTTCCAGATGACCAGCGTGTGTCTAGGCCAGAACTTTACTTCACTGGAGATCTGAAATTGGGAGCAACAATATCTTACTTTTGCATGTCTAGATATAATCAAATGTCAGATATAGGCCACATGCACACGAGACGGATGGACACCTGAAACCACTGTGTGCTGGTATGTGCTCATATTAATGATACAGTATTATTTAACAACAATTTCCTCACAGTAAAGTGTGATCTGTCTCTGAAATGTTGGGCATATTTTACACAAGTTGATCAGGTTTGCAGCTGATCTAGGCTCATCTTTGTATATTGTTATTTCATTTTGAATTTTGTTGTCACATTATACTGCTGACTTTAGGCATAGTCAGCCATCTTGCTGGTTACAAACATTTTCCAATGACACTGCTTTAGTGGGTGATGATCTTGCGTATACAGAAGGGAGGTTCAGTCTTTTTACAGCTGGTGTGAGTCAAACTTTTTGAAACTGAATTTAGGGAAGACTAAATAACTTGTGATTGATTTTAGAAAGAAAAAAGAGAAGTTGATCGAAATTGTGCAGTCCTATACATTTTTAGGATGAAAAATTAAACTGGAAAGAGAACACTAATGTCCCAATGAAGAAGGCTCAGTCGAAGACTGTTCTTTTTGAGAAAACTCAGATCATTCAACATCAGCGCAAAGCTCTTAAATGGTTCATATATTTTAACGAATAATTGTTGAAAATTATTATTGTCTTCCATAGTGTTCATTTTGTATATTTACTATGAAATTTTATCTTTTTCTCAAATTGGATCTCCTAATCAGGGTTTTTTAGTCTCCTAATGCAGAATTATTTGTTGGTTGTGTATTGTGTTTGATGGTTGGTGGCAAACCAGTTTCCCTATCAGGATTAATCAAGTTTTCAATCAATCAATCTTTTATCATCCTGATAATAATGAATAATCTACTTCTGTTGAGGTTTTTATTAGGGCTGGGAAAGATTAATTCGCGATTAATCGCATCCAAAATAAAAGTTTGTGTTTACATAATATATGTGTGTGTAGTGTGTATAATTATTTTGTATTTATAAATACACATATATGCATGTATATATTTAAGAAAAATGTGTTATTAATATATCAAATATTTATATTTATGTATAATATTAATTTTGTATAAATATATATAAAGTATATACATGCAAATATTTCTTAAATGTTTACATGCATGTGTGTGTATTTATATATATAAAATAATTATACACACTACACACACATATATTATGTAAACACAAACTTTTATTTTGGATGCGATTAATCGCGATTAATCTTTTCCCGGCCCTAGTTTTTATGTTTTATGTTACGGACAGCTAAACTAAAGAGAAAGTTCAACAGAACAAAGTTTATTTAAAACAGAAAATGTTTTGTACACTTAGAAATTTAATGCATCCTTACTGAATTTTTAAAAAACTGAACCCTTTTTTACTGATATGATGTTTTTTTTTTCTTGTTTCTTTTTTCTTCAGGTTAGTAAGACATATATTGAAAGAAAGTTGGAGTAAAACACTGAGGTAAAAATTATTAAACATTTTAATAATGTACTAATTACATTTGATTTGACAAAAATGTTCTGCTTTCAGAGTTTATTTTGCAGTGCAAAATTAGAATGGGATAAAGACCCTGTAATGAAGTGTAAACTGATTAAAATAAACAGTAATGTCCACAAGTAACTGCATTTATTATTATCCCACAGATCTGAATGAAGATGGACAGACACACTGCTGCAGAGCAATACACACACACACACACACACTTGTTTGATGCTTAGATTTACTTGCGCATGTTATAGTAATATAAAAGATGTTACAGATTTTTTTTTTAATTCCTTACACACTGAAGTGTAACTTAAAGGGATACTCCACTTTTTTTGGAAATAGGCTCATTTTACAACTCCCCAGAGTTAAACTGTTGAGTTTTACCTTTTTTGAATCCATTCAGCCAATCTCCGGTTCTGGCGGTACCACTTTTAGCATAGCTTAGCATACATCATTGAAGTGCACCAGATCATTAGCATTTCTCCCAAAAGTGTTTAAATATTTTTCCTATTTAAACTTGACTCTTCAATAGTTAAATCGTGCACTAAGACAGATGGAAAATGTAAAGTTGCGTTTTTCTAGGCTGATACGACTAGGAACTATACTCTCATTCCTGCGTAATAATCAGGAAACTTCACTGTCTGTGCCATGAGGCAACTTTACATTTTCCGTCTGTCTTGGTGCACGATTTTACTATTGAAGAGTCAAGTTTTAAATAGGAAAAATATTGAAACACTTTGGTAATTTTTTTTGGGAGAAATGCTAATGATCTGGTGCACTTCAATGATGTATGCTAAGCTATGCTAAAAGTGGTACCGCCAGAACCGGAGATCGGCTGAATGGATTCAAAAAAGGTAAAACTCAACAGTTTAACTCTGGGGAGTTGTAAAATGAGCCTATTTCCAAAAAAAGTGGAGTATCCCTTTAAAGTCCGCTAGTGAAACCATTCACTCATGTACCGGATCTCCAGACCAAGTCTGCAAAACTGCAAACACACTATATGCTTTACACTCAGTTTGCAGAACTCTAAACAGTTCTCTACATTACACACATCATTTAAATCAACTCATTTAGAAAACACTGCCATTTAAATGCCACAATCGTTTCCTGATTACACAATGATCATGTGTGAAAACTAAAAAAAATAAATTAATCACATATGCAAAGCCAGTCAAAAAGTCAGCTTTATTTCTAAAGCGCTTTATACAATTAAATCGTTTCACAGCAGCTTCACAATAGTGACAAATTTGAATTCTGCTGTAACGCATCTCTAACAAGCAAATAGGGTCATTATTCAGCTCGTCAGTTCGGTGTTGATTCAGATCAGTTCCATATACACTTTTTATCCGCAACTGAGGAATTATACACAGTGTATTTGTGTACGTGACAAACTGCTATGTTTTGCTTATTGTGTGTGTGTTTTGTGGTGTTTTGAGAAATAGTTCAAAAACTGTAACTGCTTCAGAATAAAGCTTAACATTTAAACTATTACTGTCCTGTCTTTTTAAATCTGATTTGATTTGAATATGTATTTAATAAAAGGATTTGAGCTCAATAGAATTGTGTTTTTTTAAAAGCTACTACTGATGTCTTAACACACATCAAGGTATGTAAACTCTTACTGGCAGTGTCCTTTTTATTGCTGTAAAACTGAATTTAAATTTTAAAACTTTGGTCGAGAACCCCAGTAATTAATATTTACAGTAAATTCTGCTTTAGATTTAGCCTAGAGATCTAGACGCCCCCTAGCGGCAGCAAAAATTATTTTGCCGCAAAGTGTGGTCTAGCAACTCTCCGTTGACTTTCGAAGTGGAAAAACCAAACTCTGGTGGGGCCAATCACAGCGCTGTATAGAGTCGGCGGCGGGCTTAACATAATGACGACAGAGTTGAGACGGTAAGAGCAAGCTCGGACATACTCGGTTTTAGTCGTTCATCCTCGGATGCGGCCGCGTCGCGTGCCTGTTACAAAAAAGCTGTGGCGAAACGATAAACTTGTAATTTTTGCCGCAGTCGTGCTGTGTCGTCGAGGATAAAGGCTTTACTCCGTGTCAGCGCGCGCTCTGATCGGTATAGGCGCATCGGACCTCTCCCCGAATCATCTCAAGCAAGCTTATTTATAGAACCATTTCTTCTAAGAGTGGTCTTCCCTCCCACAAAATGTCTTCTCGCCTTCTTGAAGCCAACAGAGAAAGATTTAAATGATTTAAAAAATACCCATGTTATTCCTCAGTGAATTTGACAAATAAAAGAGATGATAGCAACTTTGTAAATAAAGCAGAGACACTATAGCTAATGTTCAAACCTAAATTTATCCAAAGCTGTTAATGAGTAAAATGTAAAAGAATAAATCTTTAAGACTCAACCCAGTCTGTCTGCACATATATTGTATTAAGAATTTTTAGTCAATGCATTGTAGCCTATTTTATATGGCACTGTTTCTATATTTGTACACTCTGCACTTGTTCCCTTAACAAACTGTCACAAACTACACTTGAATAAAGAAAGATGTGTACGACGGAGAAGAAATTCTGATATACAAGTGCATTGAGCCATATGATGGAATTCAAAAGGACGATGGATCTGTGAAAATGGTGTGGGACATTTGACATTTGTCACGGTCATATTCCCGTAATGCGAACATGTACCGCCCACAAAAGCTGAAGCACTAAAAAAATTTTTTTAATTGTTTAAGTGGCTGGGCGGCTTGATATAAATGCTTGGTCTTGCTCTTTCAGAAACACTGAACAGTGAACTGAAACAGTGAAGCACTCACTTTTCCACCCTCTAAAGCCCGGAACACACCAAGCCGACGGTCGGCCGTCTGGCAGATTTTGTGCGTCGGCCAACTAGGTTTCCTCGGTGTGATACGCACGGTTCCGTGCCGTTGGCAGAAAATAGTCCTCATCGGCTTTGTTTCGCGTGATTCAACATGTTGAATTGGCGTCGGGCCGTTGGGGAAAGAGAGAACTCTGATTGGCTTGTCAGCTTAGCGAAAGAGTCAGTGCACGAGAATAAACGCAAAACAGCAAGCAAAGAAGTCAAAACGGTAAAGATAGAAGGCTGTTCTTATGTTACGTCTTCTCACCTGAGTGTTCATTGGCGAATATTTTAATATTATCATGAGTGGAGTGGAATAAAGAAAGTGTTTAGCAGGATTGATATTCAAAACGGGAAGCATGCGCTGATTTGTTTTACGTTATGAGTATCTGCAGCCGGCAGCGTTGGTTTTCCTTTTTGAATGACGAATATAGACTAATATATCTGCAGAAATAGACAGTTGGCTCACTCGCTCATTGTAACAGCAGCACTCTTCAGAGACATCAAACGTTCGGCTCAGAAGTGAAAGACAAGTATAGTGCGTGGCACTGCGTGCATCCACTTCCGAATTTATACCCGAGTGATTAATGTAATTCATGCCAATTGCATTGGCTCGTTTTAATAGTACTTAAAGATGACAGGCTCTCGAAGCGTGAAAGGGGAGCTCTGGTGAAATACAAAAAGGAGAGAAAATGTGTAATTTAATCGAAATGATATTAAACGATCAGCCTTACATAATTTGAAGAAGTCAGAAGAAGAAGTCAGATATCAAAGTTGTCAGATATCAATACATTACAAAATTGCAGAAGGTCCTACCCACAGATTAATTTGTCCAGGGCCTTGCTTTATCTCAGCCTGGATGCCAGCCCGAACTCCGCGCACAACATTTTTTGGACGGAAAGTTCGGTCTGGACTCGATCCATTGAGGAGTAATTATGATCGGTTCAAAAATCATCGAGCCAATCAAATTGCCAGGGCGGGCTTTATACAATGATGGACAGGTGATACGCAGGGACGTAATCATCACGTAATCAAAGAGCACTAACTGTCTTCCCTCAGAGATGACTGCAGCTGGAAAATTGAGATGTATAGATTCCGCTGTCGCGCCTGTTTTGAAATAAATCGAGCATTAATTTTAATAGACAAACAGAAAACTGCAATCAAGGCATTTGTCGATCGGAAAGATATTTTTGCCGTCCCACATGATTCGGGAAAAGTGTAACTTATCAGCTGGCTCTGACGGTCGCTGAAGAAGATGGGACGTAATGAAAAGCCTGTGGTCGTTGTGGTTTCTCCTTTGGTCGCACTCATGAAGGAGTAAGTAAAAGAAGCAACACTCGTTATTTAACTTCTAAAATAAGTAAAGTTAGGCTACGTTCTGTATTTGACAACTGTATGCAAAGTAGCTGACTTACTGCGTTGCTCTGATTGGTTGTAGGTTTACCGACTATCCAATTGAGTGCAGAGTTGTTGTTTTTTCCTGGTTCGGTTAAGACACGCCTCATAATCAAATCCAGACGGAGGGTTTCAGACTCATCTTCCAATAGGAAAATGAGTATGACGAAGTGAGGCTAGCTTTATCTACCTTCAACAACATCAATTCCAGGATATTTGTATTTGAATTGCCTGTACAAAGAACACTTCATGTTTGCACAGAGTATTTGCTTTGCAGTGGTTCTGTTTGCTAAGTGTGTAAAATTAGTTACGACAGCACCACAACAGTTGCAGGCGTCCTAAGCTCACATTTGTAAATGTTTTAAAGATGAAGTACATAACACACAGGAGATACACATTGAAAAACTCCCTCAAGTTGTTGTAATTGCGAATAACATATTTTTTGAGAACTCAGTCAGGCTTAATTTAAACTCTAATTTCTAAAAATAAAAAACGTAAAACACAAAAACTATGAAATGTTTAAGATTTACCATATTCGTAGGTTTGCAGTGCTGTCAGTAAATAAATAAAAATCTGTTCTCTTCTCTTTTGTTTTAATTACCCTTTTACGCAAATTGTTGATGATTGCTGATGATTTACTTTGTGATGAATTTTTAGAATAAACAGAAACATGCAAAATGGGACCATTATCACAAATGTTCAGACTTTTCAATCTCTTTTTATATTTGCTTCATTATTATTATTGTGGTTGTTCTTATTTGGACAAAACAGATACAACATCTTTTTCCCATATAAATACCCCTATGTTATCCCAAATTAACATTCCGCACACAGAAGTCCTGCCCAGAACTGGCAAATATTAACTAAGATAAAGACCTTGTTTGGTGAGTTTCTTCATATCCCAGAGTGAGCAAACTAACAGACTGGAAAATGAGATCAAGTTTTGCTATTTTATGTGTTTGGTTATGCTTTAATGTGGATGCATTGACACTTGAATGGTAAGGTATTTCTATTTTAAATGAATAACATACATAAATGATCGCAACGATGACATTTTCTGAATTGTTTGGCAGGTTGCTCTGAGATCCCAGTGGTGGAAGAATGCAGAACTCGCTCCAAGCTCAAGGAAAAACAACTACTCTGATGGCGATAAACTTGACTACAACTGCAAAGATGGCTATGCATCTTCACTAAATATCACCTACATATGTAGGGATAATAAATGGACTAAATCGCATGCTGAAAATTGTTCACGTAGGTATACAAGACATACACAGCCTTTTAAATCACGTTTAAAACTAGTTGTATGCATTAAACATAATTATAGTAACTGATTATCGCATAATTGGATTGTACTGAAAGTCACATACACTTGAATATTGAGGGTCCAAAAGTGGGTTTTATTAGAAGAAGAATTTTTGGTTCCCCAAATAACTTGGCTGGGCGGTTTGATATAAATGATTTGGTGCTTATTTTATATGATATAATTTATAGATAATGCATTTTGCTACAAAATAATGTTGTATAATTAATATTAATGTGTTGATGTTATATATTCTCTTTTATAATATTATTTCAGATTTGGGGGCATTTCTTTCATTATTATATATTTTATAAAATGATTTTGTATCCTGCAAGCTAAAAAATAAAAATAAAATTGTTCACAGATTCACATTAATGAATCAGATTTCCCAATTGATGCCTTTTTGTCATATGCACCGACCAATCGTCATTTGGGCACAAGAAGTTAAAATTTCATTGCATAAATCGTTTGAAAATTACAAGACAGGCAAATTTACATTCATGAAGCGATCTGAATCTGTGTCGTTGAAACTAGGGATGGGCATGATTAATCGACGATCGATTATTGATCATTAAGAATTTCGTCGATCACGTTAATTTGTTATCAATTATCATTAAACTAATGCTGCTGTGTTGCGTAGTGTGAGTGGAAAGTGGACGTGTTCCCCGGGCTGGTCATGTTAGCGGGAGTTACCTGTGCATCCAGCCGGCAACGTCAGTGCCCTCATCAGAGCGGTGTTTTCAGCGGCTGGACTGAAGCATTTGTTTACATCTCGACGCATCCGCACGAGGGAGGTGCGCGCACAGTCTGCAGAGACTCGCCTGCCTGTCAACAGAAGCACACAGTCACCACAAAACATGACAATGTGTACAGCATCCGTGTACAGCAGGACTTTTGTCTTCAAAATCATTTGTTAGTTCTGTTTTTCCCCGGAGAGAATCGAATAGATTTCCGTTACTCTGCGTTTAGCTCAGGCTGAATAAGGGATTTATTTCTGCTGGAGGTCGAGCAGGGAAAGAAACATTAATTTGTGGGTTGAAAAACGATTACATCTACAGGAGTATATATTTAGTTTACGCAGTTCGCAACAGATGCGGATACTACCACTAATAGTACGCGGTCTGTACGCGCATTCCAATCAAAGAACGAGAAAATACATACGTTATTATATGCCAGCTAGATGGCCCCGCTGCAATCAAAGCGAAATCTGATTGGCTGATTAAATCTGACGGATTATCTGATTGTTTAAAGAAACGGTTTCATTGCCTTTCATTTTATACTACAGGCGCCCGCTCTGTCAATTCTGAAGGCCTCCAGGCAGATTTATTTGACCCGGCAACGCATGATGGCTGTAATATATGATTGGATACAAGCTTTAACATAAAACATACTACTGGAAGCAGCGCAACCAAGAGAAAAGCTATGAAATTAAGAGAACAAACTATTTGAAATAATTTAATGCTCATTCATGGAAAAAAATATATTAAAGTGCAAGTCAGTGATTCTTCGAAGAGAAGGCCTTGCTGGCCCTGACGGCCCACCACTGACGCAACGCCACTTTTGCGTTTTCTCTTCAGACTTGTTTCCGTGTAAACATTGCCTAAAGCTCTCTTGTCAGGAGTTTCTAACGTTTGTGATGTGGCAGGCTGGTCCTGACTGCACACATCCGTGAGGTTTTAAAACCTGGACTGGGCTCTACACCAGGGGCTCAGCGTCTTAATTTTAGTGCTTTCTTCACAATTTCAATCTAGAAAGACACTTGTCATTATTTTGGCGTGGGTAAAGATGTTCCCACAGCATCAATCGATGCAAATCAAATAAGTCACCTTTACTTATTTTGCGCTACAGATTGTATCAAAGCAGCTTCACAGTGATAACATGAAAATAATGGGTTGGGCCGATGGACGGTATCATCGTCCATCGTGATGGCTGACAGACATGTTTAGATCGGCAAGATCTTGATATGTAACGTGAGATGGGCGCCGTGTTTGAGCCGCAGTTCAGACATTTCTGTCTGTTGGATGTATTACAGTGTAGGAATTCATCATTTTCTCCCGAAATACATGAAAGTAAGTGGCCCAAAAAAATAGAGTTGACTTTATAATCATTTAAACAGTGTCTCTCTGATATGAATAAAAACCGTCGTCAAATATTTGAATGGGTTGTTATTTCTGCTTCCATAGACACCATTGTGTATTTTACAAACTGAAAATGTATTGTTTTGCTATAAAATATTACATATATACTGGTTTTTAAATGTCTGAAACCTAAAATAAATATTATGTGGTTAAAAACACTGAACAGTTGTGATATAGTGATGACAAGGGCTGCGCGCATTCGTCTTTGGCTCAGCGCCAGCCATTGCGCGAAAGCACGCAGTTTGAATCTGGCAGTAATATCACATTCGCTCCATATACTCGCTCTGTGCTCAGCTGCTGTGCTCAGAGCGTGCCGAATTCGAAATATCTGATAAGATATAGAGGAAAACATGTTGTGGAAAAAGAGAATATTACGAAAATACCCCCCTCCCTCCCGATATCATCGTCCATTGACGATGTTTCACTGTAGACATAATCTGATGCCAAATTTGTAGACATTCGCCCAACCCTATAATAATTAAAGTTTGGTTTTAGAAGAAAATGGCGTCATCATCAACAAACCGAAATACTAACATTACTACGCTATCTCACGACTAATTCGTACAGAGTTATTCAAAAGTGGCTAATTTGTACTAATTCATACAACCTTACTTGTACGAATTCGTACAATTTGTCTGAACCCACGCGATGGTTATGTTTCGGGCGGGGTTAGGGGTAGGTCATTTGGTACGAATTCATACGAACTGGCCAATTTGTAAAATATGTATGATTTAGCAAAAACCATACTAATTCGTACGAGTAAGGTCGTACGAATTGCTACAAATTAGCCACCTCGTAAAATTCGTACGAATTCCCGTGATATCAGGTTGAACATTCATCTTTTGATGTAACAAGTAAATCTGGGTGTTATTAGAAGTGTCCCCAGTTCAGGGTGACTTAAATAGGCAGCCAAATAATCATTTAACTGGTTTGAATGCCAGGTTAAAGAGATGTGTTTTTAGTCTTGTCACACCATTGGACTGATTTCATACTGCTTTATGATGCAATCATGTGTTCCAACAGCATTTGATCAACGCAGGTTCTCGTTACATCTTTAACTCAATACCGGATAACAAAAATGTGGCTGTTATGTTAAACCACTAGTAGTGGAAATCAGTAGTATAGTGACTCCAAAACACTGTGCCACATGAAGTATAAAAGCTTTAGTGACGATAAATATGTGATCAAATGTCTGCTTTCTCTAGAAGCAACATGTCCTCTAAACACAACAGTGGAAGACTCAAAAATAGAGCGATTCCCTGACATTAAAGGTCCTGTCGAACATGGAAAAAAGTTAATATTTTCATGCAATGGACAAGGGCTGATATTAAAAGGACAGAGAGAAATCACCTGTCAATCAAATGGAGAATGGAGCAGCCCTTTCCCTAAATGTGAAGGTAAGGCCACAGAATGTGACGCCTTGCATTGGACAAACATAGATCTGTTGTTCACTAGAAGGATACTTAATTGATCAGATCTTTTGTTCTTCAGAGGTAATGTGTGTTGGCAAAACTGTCAGCAAACATGAGGTCAGACGTCACTGAGGACGGACACTCGGGGCCTGAGGTTTCAATCAGACCTGAACACACAATAACTCTTTCATGTGTTGGGAAGGGAACAAAATTACAAGGAGAGCGAAAAATCATCTGCTTGTCAAGTGGAGAATGGAACGTCCCGTTTCCTAAATGTGTAAGAGGTAAGGTTCACAGGTTTACTAGTCAATGTTTTTTTAGCAGTGTTTGTAAGCATCAATTTGCTCATATTAAAGTGCAAGGTCACAGATTTTCACCTCTTTTTGTATTGTTACAATGTCTGTACTATATATAAATGAACGAGGTTGCAACCATTTTGGTTGCATATGCCCCCGAAATTAAATCTCTGTGACCTCAAAATCTATTTGGCAGCATTTGTACGTCAAGGCATTCCTATTTAAAATGAATAACATACAGAAATGATAGCAATGATGTCATTTTCTGAATTGTTTGGCAGGTTGCTCTGAGATCCCAGAGGTGGAGAATGCAGAGGTTTCCCAAAGCTCAAGGAAAGACAAGTACTCTAATGGTGATACACTTGACTACAACTGCAAAGATGGCTATGCATCTCCACTAAAAATCACCTACATATGTAGGGATAATAAATGGACTAAATGGCATGATGAAAAATGTTCAAGTAGGTCTACAAGACACACACACAAAGTTTAGAACTTAGTGGACTACTCTAAAAATACTTTAATTGTATGCATTCGAAATAATCAGAGTAACTTATTATCATGTAACTTCATTGGACTTGGAAAGCTGATTTTCAGAACTCTGAATTGCATCTTGTTTCTGATTCATGATCAGTCAAACGCTGTGAGCTGCCTGAAGATATTCCAAATGGTCAATACATTATTGTGAGTGGCAGCAACTTTGTTTTGGGAACAACCATCAAGTATGTCTGCAGAGATGGGTGAGTATGCTATGTATGAGTTTATATCTAGACAGATCTATAAAAAAATATATAGATAGATAGATAGATATCTTTGTCAAGCTACCAGATGATGAGCCGATTTGACACCAGAACATGTCGGCATGGTGGATGGGACAATCAATTACCTGTCTGTGAAGGAACTAAAAAAGGTACAGCACACTTAAAAATTAAGGGTCAAAAGTGGGTTTTCATCGAAGAACATTTTTTGGTTCTCCAAAAGACCTTTCAGTGAACAGTTCTTAAAATAACTTTTTTTACATAAATGAACAAGGCTCAAACTTTCGACCATTCTGGTTGCATATGCCCCTGAAATAATCTCTGCCACATCAAAATTAATTTGGCAGCATTTGTATGGCAAGGCATTCCTTTTTTAAATGAATAACAAAGAAATGATAGCAATGATGTAATATTCTAATTTTCTGGCAGATTGCTCCAAGATCCTAGAGGTGGAGAATGCAGAAGTTTCTCAAAGCTCAAGGAAAGACAACTACTCTAATGGTGATACACTTGACTACAACTGCAAACATGGCTATGTATCTCCACAAAAAATCACCTACATATGTAGTAAGAATAAATGGATTAAACTGCGTGGTGCAACATGTTCACGTAGGTATACAAGACACACACACTAAGTTTAGAAATTAGTGGACTACTCTAAAAATACTTTAAATCTAGTTGTATGCATTCAAAATTCAGAGTAGGGTTGCAAAGTTTCCAGAAACTTTCCAGGATTTTCGGAAACTTTCCAGGATTTTTGGGAAGTTCTGAAATTTACCGTAAATATTTAGCCCCTTTGCAACCCTAAATCAGAGTAACTTATTATCATGTAATTTCGTTGGATTTCTCAGAACTCTGAATTGCATCTTTTGTTTCTGATTCACGATCAGTGAAACGCTGTGAGCTGCCTGAAGATATTCCAAATGGTCAATACACTATTGTGAGTGGCAGCAGCTTTGTTTTTGGAACAACCATCAAGTATGTCTGCAGAGATGGGTGAGTATGTTTGAATTTATATCTAGACAGATATATTTGGAAAGAAAAATCTTATAGTTATATTTGTCAAGCTACCAGATGATGAGTCGATTTGACACCAGAACATGTCGGGATGGTGGATGGGACAATCAATTACCTGTCTGTGAAGGTACTTAAAAAGTTACATGCAGTATACTTAAAAATGAAGGGTCGAAAGTGGGTTTTCATGGAAGAAAATGTTTTGGTTCTCCAAAAGACCTTTCAGTGAACAGTTCTTAAAAGTTTTTCTAAGTGTGAGGATCATTTTAAAAATCTGAAGAACCATTTTCCACTATAAAGAACCTTTTGTGGAAAGCTTCTATGGATGTTTAAGGTTTTTCATGGAACCAGATGCCACTACTTTAAAATGTGTAAACAGTGCATTAGGCCTATATTTTCCTTCTTTGACTTCACAAAATACAGATGACATTAGATTTTTTGTCTTTATATTTTGAATGATAATATTTTAAACTGTTTAAGAGGCTGGACCTCCTGATGTAACTGCATTGGTTCCTACATGGATTTTGTCATCTGAGGTCCTGAAACTAGACTTCTTTTTTAATTCTTCTTCTTTATTTAGAGATAACGTGTCTCCCAGACAAGACAGAGGAAAACATGCGAGTGGAGGGACTCCCTGATTATGATGAATTAGTCAGATATGGACACAGGTTGACATTTTCATGTGTTCGTGGTCAGATTTTACAAGGACCGAAAGAAATCACCTGCCAGTCGAATGGGCAATGGAGCAGCCCATTTCCCAAATGTGAAGGTAAGGACACAGAGGGTATATTCAAATTTACATAACTATTAATAAATAAGACTTTATAAAGCATTTTTGTTTACACTTTTGCATATTGCTACAAAATATGTTCTATAATTCATGTTTATTATTATTTAATATAATAACTCATTCTATTCAATTTCAGGTGTAATTCTTTTAATGTATTATACATTTTATTTCTCAACACTATTTTTGAAAATAGTTTGCGTATTGTTCTACAAAAATGCTGATTAGTATATTATTATTTTCTTCATAAGGTAATGCATTTTGCTACATATTAATATTGTTCATAATATATTCACTTTCGGAATATTTCATATTTTGGTGAAATTCTTTCAGTATTAGTATTATATTTTTTATAAAATCATTTTGTATATAGCTAGGTAAAATACAACATAGGTATACAAAAAAAAATTGGTACAGAGATTCATGTAAATTAAATAAATTTCTAAGTGGTAGAGATACAGTCCAGCTTCATGCTGACATTTTTTTATGCAAGTCCACTGGAGGCAAGTGTAAGGAACCCATGTGCAGTGTATTTAATCCAAAGTAAGCTAATAGACTTGACAATGAACAGACTTGACCAAAACAGTCACCAACAGCAGGTTACACTGAACAAAGTTAGACAAAGGAACAATGAAACATGAGGGCTATTTACACAGAGACTAATGACCAAACAAGGGGCACAAATGAACAATTAGGACACAGAACCAATGAGAAAGTAGAACTGAGAAACACATGACTTAAACAACCAATGAGAACATTACACATACACATGGCACATATATGAGGATCAAGGAAAACAAATAACATTAGACCACTATTACAGATGAATTCAGGGGCATATAGGGTATAGAGCGATATTTGTGTTTGAGTAAAACTGGGCTTAGTAGAAGGATATGAATTTAGTTGTCTTAGAAAGTTGTATTTAATGATAATGTATGAATATTAATAATGTTATTAGATATTTATGAGGTTATTTATTGGTTTTATTATGTATTTATGTATTTATTTATTTCAAGGGTAGTAAGGAAAGGCTATTGTGATCCACACTCCATATCAGAAGGTGGCGGTAATGCACACTTAAAAGTTGTTTGCCAACCGCCATTCAATCAACTTTTATTCAAGACGCAAAGGTCCAGAGACAACACAGTATATATATTTAAATAGATAAATCACAATACAAACGGTTAAAAAAATTATGTGGAAGAGGCATCATTTATAAAACAAGATGTATACCTTGTGTCACGCTTATGGCGTGTTCATATCGAATGCAAATTTAATTATTTGCATGAGTAGATTACATACAAAGTCAATGCAAAGACGCGAATAGACGCATCATTCGTGCTGGGCGTTGCGAATGACATGAATTGGGAGACGCGTTTGCCGCAATGTCTTTCGCGCAAGTTGAAAAATTTTAACTCGAGCGAATTTTCAAGTGTCTAACTAGACGCGATAGACACGTATTTGATGCTCTATTCACGTTTGGTGTGAACACACCATTAGAAGCATCAGCTATGGACACAATGACCATATTCTTAGACCCTGTCAGTCTGCACATGAATCTATATATACAATTTCTTAAAACAGCGTTAAAAGTGTGCACATTGTTAGCAGTGTTGGGGTGTAGTTAACTACAAGTAGCGTAGCTACTAACTTAACTACATTTTTCAGTAGCTTGGCAGTAGCTCAGTTGCTTTTTAAACAGTGTAGCTTTTCCAGTAGCTAACTACTTTTTGCAGCAAGTAGCGGTGTAGCGCGAGCAAAAGCTACATTGCTACATTGTCGCGATGCAAGGATATTCTTCTTCTTGTTAGATTACAAACTCATTTTTTGCAATTACCGCCACCTGTTGTTTAATCACACATCTTGCGGCTAACGGTTCACTGTTGTACAGAAGTGGTTATGATATATTACATATTATTATATAGCAAGACGTGACGGCACATTTGGAGGATGGAGAAACAACTAATGTTAATTACCCTTGGCCTTATTTGTCCAAGTTTAATCAGTATTTTTGAGAAAATGTTCTACATGCAATTTACGTTGGATGTTCTTCCAATGCTGTAGGCTATTTGTTGCACTTTTGACAAACAGTCAGAGATATTTTAGTGTTGTTTGTAATAAAACAATACTCTTTGAAATCGTAATTGTATTGCCTTGTTTTAAACACTAAATATTTTACTTAAAACATTCCTCAGACACTTATTCAGTTATTTATAATAAACGTTGTTCAAAAAGAAAAAGTAGTTTCAATGTAGCTAGCTACTTTTTAATTGTAACTTGTAGTGTAGCTAACTACTTTTTTCAACGGGTAGCTTGACTGTAGTTAAACTACTTTAACTTACGAGTAGCTTGTAGCTTGTCAAACTACAGTTTCAGAGTAGCTTCCCCAACACTGATTGTTAGCCACAAACATTTCACTGGCACTACTCCCCCTAGAAATTAAGCACAATCCTCAGCGCATCATTATAAGCCACGAGAAGTTTTTTCATTTTTGACTCACTAAAATTACACCACAGGTGGGCTGTATACAGTGAAGTGCAATAGGTTTTGAAAGAGTGAGATTAACATCAGGAGTGCACATGTGGAATTTGCGTGCCAGCATGTTAGCCTGCCCATACAGTTTTCCACACTGACGCTGCACATCATCATAATCACAGAGGTCATCTCTTATCACATGGCCCAGATATTTCACTTTCTTTACAACCTCTAGGGGTTCACCTGCCAATCAGAAAGAAGGATACACATTTCATATCCTCCCTGGTTCTAGCGATCAGTACCACACTCTTCATTAAGTTAGATTTTATATCAAACATTCGACCGTATTGAGAACATATTCCAAGCCTATCCAAAAGAATCCCTTCCAGCACCTTAGATAGTGTATTTGCAAGTGCAATAGGTCTATAGTGATCTATACTAGTTAATTTACCAGTCTTATTTTTAACTACAGGAACTAGCAAGACAGATAACATGGATCCAGGAAGTATGCCATGCTTCATTAACCCAGAAAAACATACAGCAAGTAAAATTGAAATACTTTGACTTGCGTATTTCAGATGTTCTGCTGCTATTCTAGCTTGCCCACAGGATTTGCTCATTTTAAGTTTGTCAATAGCATAACATACTTCCTCCGGCCTAATTACTACATCATCACTGTGAGGTATCTCTCTTATGTTAAACACATCACTCTTCACACAGTTAAAAATGTTCTCGTAGTGTCTTCTCCATAGCTCTGCAATGTTTTCAGGTTCAGAAATGCCCTCAATACTAGAAGGCAGTGGCATTTTGCTGTTGTTAACCACTTCCACCTCCTTCCAGAACTCATAAACATTCTTAGTATGTAAATTTCTCACCATAGAGTTTGCCCTCATAGTCTGCTCATTTATTTTTATAAAACCCACAGCATATTTAAACCTAGCATTAGACCGTAGGCCTACCTTGTGCTCACAGACTGGTCCATGCCTTGGTTTACCTGCTAAGACCCATCTTCTAAATGCATCTCTTGCCTCCATATGAACATCATGGACAGTCATTTCACCCTGGTCTTACAATATGTTTTCACCACTTTACTTCTTAGTGGTTCACTTCCATCAACTAAATAGTTCACAATTCTATCATACATTACACATAGGTCATTATTGTGACTTACAGCTGCTATTGACACACATAATTGCATCAAAAAGTAACTCAATATTTCTCAAGTACACATCAGTCAGTAACTTGTAATATTGCAGATCATCTTCTGTAAGCCTTGTCCAGTCCAGTATCTCACCTGATTTATGGCTATCACTATAGACAAGCTCAGGTAAACCCTTAATATTTATAAAAATAAAGACAGGAATATGGTCTGCTGTGGCCTAACCATTTAGGATCTCAGCCTCCTTTATACAATCATGTGCATCAGCAGTAGATATACAATGGTCCAACCAAGATGTAGTATGCCATGCTTCACTCACATGTGTATAGCTATCTGCTGGCAGTAATTCCTTAGTGGACAGAATAACCTTGTTATCTTCGCAGAGCTGTGACCAAAAAGTGAATTAATATCTGATATCAGCATTCAGATCCCCCAAGACAAATATGGATGTACATTCAAAATCCCTTATGTAAGACCCTATAAAAGCAAGCTTATTCAAATACTCATTTTCATTTTTGTGACATTCATATGCAGTATATACATTTAAGATTATAAAAACATTCTTATTATGCACCACTTTAATTCCTATGTACCAGTCCACATCTAACCTGATCACAGTGATCAAAGGGTCAAATTTCTTGTGCCAGAATAAAGCCACACCTTCTGGGATCCTACCACGCAAAATTCTGGTGTTTAATGCTGCGTTCACACCGGATGCGATAGCCCATCGAATTTGTGCCGAACACTTCTCAGTTTGACGCTTGACCACTTTGTGTTAATTTGCGTGTCAAGAGTGAAACTGACGTAAAAACAAAAGTTTGAAGCAAAATTTCAGAATTTTGCGCTTCAGAATCGAAATCCGATTGGCGGCCATTGTCTTTATGTCGACCGAGCATACATCAAGAGAGTTACCGCTCTGTATTTACTCTTGAGAGCAGAACAGCGGCGTGGGGATCATCGCCGCTATATTTGTGTCCACCGTACCCTTCGGAGGTGAACCGTTTGGCAAGTTTCACCATTTGATCGTTTCAGGAGCTGCGCTGGATGCTGGCCGCTGTCAGCGGTACTTGCCTGTCACGCTTCCAGTTTGATGACCTGTTGTCCCGCATCAGAGCGAGGATCACTCTGATGCCCTCGCCCTCATCCATCTAATCTAGCTGTCATTTATTTTTGTTTTGATGATAAATAGAGCCAGCCTTTAAAAGTTATTAACCTGTCCTGTGATTATTTTCTCTCTCACGTCCAGACACAAACTTATGCACATGTATGTTGGTTGTCTTTACATCATAATACTATTTCATATAATCTAGATATGGAATGAATAACATTCAATACAAAATGACCATGTCTCATATATAGAAATAAAGTTAAGTGATAAAATATTTGCTTTGTTGTGCATAATCCCACCATGCATTACTAGTCCCACTAGTCATATTACAAAATAATTTATTAAAGTTTCCAGATAATTCGCAGCACGCGAATTCGCATCAAACGCGTGGATGCACAAATAGCACTAACTAAATGATTCGCACAGTTCCACGAATTAACGCGCCAGACGCTCAATTCGCACCATTTGCGCGGAACTTCATGCACGATGAGCGCGTATTCGCGTCTTTCGCGCCGCAGGCTTAAAAAAAAGTATTTTTTATGCGCGTTAATGCATTTTTGCATTGACTTAACATTGAAATCATTCGCTGCCTGACGCGCTATCGCGTCTGGTGTGAACTCACCATAAGTCTGTTGTGGATTCCCCTGCCCCATGAAAGTCATTGTTCACAGTATTGAGTTTACTGCGAGATCTTGAATAGCTAAAAAAAGTCTCTTGCAAACACCACATCAGCATTCTCAAAGAGCTTGTCAATAACAGTGTGTTGGGCTCTAGCTCCAGCATCCTACCCAATATGCAAACCACGGGATTTATAGGATACAACTCTCATAGCAGTTTATCATTGTTTAACATGCATGGGACACCCCTTTGGTTCAGGCACACTCAACTCTGTGTCAAGTGGTGCTTTAATACCTGCACATACTGGAGCCCTAGGCTTGCGATTCTGATAGAAGCGCCTTACATAGGTCCCTTCATCTTTGCGAATACATCTCTGCTACTTCCTTGCATTCAACAGTAACTTTGAAAGAACTCTAGCGAGTATACTCAGTGCCAATCTTCTGACAAGTCACATCTCTGGAAAGTTGTTCTTTTGAATAACAAGCCAGCGTCTCAGAATCTAAGTCAGGATCAAGCTTTGTCACAAAGACACTCACCAGCCTGAGTTGTTACGGCATGCATGTTCTCCACTGTCCTCCAATCCCCCTGCCAGCGGTCTCCTCAATGACATCGTAAGACCGAGGGTCCTGGTGCAGGGTCCTTGTGACTTGGTCCATGGAGCTGGGCCTCCTCACTGGCCATGATTGTGGCAGAATTCCCCTTGCTGGCACTGGTTTGCTCAATCACACTCAGTCGTTTGCTAATGTCTGTAGTTATTCCACGAAGGTTCTCACGTTCAGTCGACTGCTTACACACAGTGTTTTTCATGGAGACCAACTCTACATTTAGCCATTCAATCTTACTAACCAGGCAAGAGACATCGAGGCTATTAAAAGTCACTGATGGTAGATCATCCAAGTGATAGGAACACAAAGCGAGGAACATTCTCACCAACCTCATTCAGTAGGTTTAGACAACTCTTAACATTGTTGACATCTTTCAGTTGCCCTTTGTGAGCTTCACAACGCTGCCCAGTGCCAGAACACAGTTCAAACAGGACATTCTTGGAGTTGTAGCGGTCCCTTGGATTTATTGAACAAGACGCAGAGAGTTTCAAACGGGTGTCGATTTATTTATCCTCTCAACGTGCACCATGCACCATGAACACCGTGAAAACTACAGAATAAACAGAAGAAGTACAAAATGCTTCAATGTAGTTTCACAAATAATTGCACATAAATTTTGTTCACATATTAATCATGTTTACACACAATGCAAATCATTTTTAACTAACAACAAACATGAATATGAAATGTTTTTAAGTCTTTATGACAAAAAAATATCACGTGCTTTTAAATGAAAGACAATATGATTGTTCACATTGATGATATTGCTTGTATACTGAAGATATGTGCAATTAACCCATAAACAAATTAAGTAAAGACAATCTATTTTCCTTAAAATCTCTTTTGATGACAATAAGCTAGACACATTTTCTCATACCTCATTCAGCTCTCCAAGGACGCTATTCAAATAGTTTCCGCCATCAGCTTTCGTGTTCTCTAGATTGACACTCTCACAGTTCGTTCGTAGGTCTTAGAAATGACACGTACAAACAATACAAAATAATAAAATCACAATGTAAACCCTTTCTTCAAAAGGATGAACATGAAAAATAACCAAACATGTTTAACAGTTTTTACCGTTCTTCCGACGACGTGTGAGCACCACATGTGAGGAGAGAGTGGCAGGAAGTTTTTTTGCGTCACAAACACATTAGAAGAAAAAAAATGTGCCTTTTTCAAAATAAAAGCCATACAAACAAAGTGACTCTGTAGAACTATAAATATAATAATAAAACAATATAAAATATATATATATATATATATATATATATATATATATATATATATATATATATAAATATAATGTAATACTATGTAGGATAATATTAATGTGATTTATCAGACATTTACACTCCCACCAAATCCTAGTACCATGAATGAACAAATATACAGAGTGAATGAATTGTACAGGATTTCTTGACTTAAAAGATGAATAGCCTTGACTTAAGCTATCAGAGGTGTAACTATATAGCCTCACGCATAATAAAGTGGTGTACAGTGTTGTCAGTTGCTTTCTTCTAATCAGTTCTCAAGAAGGAGCACCAATTTTTTGATTGGTCTCTCAATTACTGAGGGCTTGGATGGAAGGTCTTTTTTTATAAGGTTTCCTCTCCCCAACTTGCACTTTAACTCGACGAACTAAGCCATCACTGCTTTGAACAGTCTCAATCACTCGTCCAAGTTGCCACTGATTTCTTGGGAGATGATCATCTTTAATAAGGACAATATCGTTCACGTTGAGGTTGCGCTGAGGTGAATGCCATTTCTGTCTTATGGACAAGTTCAACAGATACTCCTTTTTCCAGCGGCTCCAGAATTGTTCTGATAAGATACTGAACCCTTCTCCACCTTTTTGTCGCATACAGGTCCTCCTTGACAAATACTCCAGGGGGAGGAAGAGCAACTTTAGATTTCATCATTATGAGGTGATTTCGGTGTTATAGGCTCCAGTGCCTGAGGATCATTGATTCCATCCACTGTTAACGGGCGGCTGTTAACAATAGCCATGGCCTCATATAGCAGTGTTCTGAGGGAAGCGTCATCAAGTCGGCCTGGGCACTGTGCAAAGGTGGCATTCAGCACGTTTCTAACAGTTCTGATCTGGTGTTCCCAGACACCGCCTGCTTGACTGTCAGAGGGAGCATTGAACACAAATTCGCACTGCTTCTCAGTCAGGAAGATTTCCAGTTGCTTAGTGTCACATTGTTTAAGTGCTTCCTTGAGCTCATTCCTAGCGCCAACAAAATTAGAGCCTTGGTCACAGCGCAGTTGTTCTAACAGCTCCTCTCAGGCTGATGAAGCATCTCAATGAGTTGATGAATGAGTCTGTTGACAAATCTTCAGAGCATTTCAATATGAACAGCTCTAGAGTACAGACATGTGAAAATCAAGCCGTATCTTTTGTATTCTTTGCGGGCTTTCTTCACAATGAAAGGGCTGAAACAGTCCATGCCGCTGCATGTGAAAGGTGCTGGGGCTTCGAAGCGTTTCATTTGGGAAGTTCGGCCATTTGCTGTGTCTCTGTTCGGCCGTCGCAGCTTCCTGCAAAACACACAAGCATGTATCAGCTTAGCGACCAACTTGCTCCCACCAATTACCCAGAATCCGTTGGCCCGAAGCTCCATTAAAGTCTGGCTTCTCCCCTGATGACATGTCTTAGCATGGAAATGGGACACAATCAGCTGGGTGATGTGGCTGTTATTTGGTAGGATGACTGGGTGCTTGACTTTTTTGTAACCTAGCGATGACTGGTTTAATCTCCCACCAACACGAAGAAGTCCTTCAGACAAGATAGGGTCAAGGCGAAAAGAGAGTTTAATTTCGGAAGGTCTTTTTTGCTCTGAAGCATCTTTATCTCCTGGGGAAGGCTTGCTGCTGTACTATCTTAATCACTTCGTCTGCAGCCTTTGCACGCTCCTTAACAGTCACATACTCACTGTGTTGTTTCTGTTTAGACCCCAACCTCTTGATTCTTGCCACCACTTTAAGAATTGTTGTCCATGAGGAAAACTGACTCAAACGCATGAGGATGTCATTGCAGTTTTTGACTTCAGTAGCAAGTACCTGAATTGTCTTGATCTCAGGATCTCCAAAGAGTAATTCTGATGTAGCGCTGGGTGTTAGGAGTAATTCACGCTCCCAGAGAAACTTTGGACCTCGAAGCCAGTTTGTTGCATGAATGTCTGAAGCACGAAGACCTCGGGAAGCATGATCTGCCGGGTTTTCTGCGGTATCGACAAAGTGCCACTGACTGGGATCACTGTTATCCCTTATCAGCTGAACACGATTTGCAACAAATATGTGGAACCTAAGGGCATCATTGTTAATGTACCCAAGCACAACTTGCGAATCTGTCCAGAAAACCTCTTCGTCAATCTTCATGTCAAGTTCACCTCTTAACATGACACTGACATTCGTAGAAACCACTGCTGCCGCAAGTTCTAGTCTCAGGATACTTGTGACCTTTGAGGGCGCAACTCTTGCTTTCCCCAACACGAGACTGCAATGGACAGCAATGATAGTAGATAGTCTCTGCAATGGACATCCATGTCATTTATATACCTGAGGTAAGAGCATGCACCGTACCCCACGCAGCTGGCATCTGAAAAATGGTGCAGCTCTAGTCTGACAATGTTATGGAAGTCATATGGGTGGTAACATCTCTGAATTGAAACCTCTTTCAACCTGTGAAGCCCATTTATCCACTCCTCCCACCGTGGCTTCATATCTTCTGGGAGTGGATCATCCCATCCGATGCCTCTGTGACACAGCTCTTGAAGAATGCGCTTTCCAGTTAGACTGAATGGAGCGATGAACCCAAGTGGATCATAAAGAGAGGCAATGACAGAAAGGCAACCACGCCGGGTTGAAGGCTGATCCTTTAAGCTGCTGCTAAAGCTGAGAGTGTCCGTTTTAATCGACCATTGAATGCCGAGTGCACGCTCTGATGGGGTTGGATCAAGTCCTAGAGGTTCGATAGTTGCTGCTCTTTCTGAGGTATCTAAGGAGGCGAGGGCTGCTTCCTCGTTTGAGTTGAATTTATGGAGGCGTAGACCTCCTCTTTTGCACAACTCCTGTGACTCAGTGATCAGTTTCTTGGCTTCCTTGACCGATGGGATGCTGACTAGGCCGTCATCAACATAAAAGTTCTTCTCTACAAACGTTGATGCCAATGGATAGGTAGCTTTGTGTTGCCGAGCCAGATGTTTCAAGCCGAAATTGGCGCATCCTGGGGACGAGGCGGCTCCGAAGAGATGAACTGCCATCCTGTATTCCTGTGGCTCTTTCTCCAAATCTCCACCTTTCCACCAGAGGAATTTCAGATAATTGCGTGACTCAGGAGTGACGGACAACTGATAAAACATTCTCTCAATATCACAGATAATCGCTACGGCCTCCTTCCTGAAGCGGCAAAGAACTCCTACCAGAGGATTGATAAGATCAGGCCCAGTTAGTAGAGTGTCGTTTAGAGAGGCTCCATGAAATTTGGCTGAACAGTCAAATACAACTCTCAGCTTGTCTGATTTTCTGGGGTGATAGATGCCGTGATGCAGAAGGTACCACTCAGTCTCTCCAGCAGATGTTGTAGGGGCAGGCTCTGCATCACCTCTGCTAATTGTTTCTTCCATGAATGTTTTGTATTGATCATAATATTGTTTATTGGTCTTTAATTTCTTCTTAAGGCACTGCAGTCGAACCATGGCTAGCCTCTTGTTGTTCAAAAGTTTGGGTGGACTGTTGCCCTTAAAAGGGAGGGGCATCTCATAATGTCCATCTTTCTTCTGCGTGATGTTGTCACTGAGGAACTGTATGAAATGAACATCGTTCTGAGACACATACTTATCTTCATAAGTTCTCTCTGTGAAGTCTGATTCTAGGGCCTTTAGAACATCTATCGTCAATGGAATTGGCAGTTCCTTTACTGTGAGCCGATGCACGAAGCTCTGACTTCCTTGTCTGTCAAGGTGAGGGTTTGATGAGCCTATGCTACTCCATCCTAGATTTGATCTCTGTGCAAACGGTTGATTTTTCTCTCCAATGACAACCTCAAGAGGAGCCAGTGCTGCTGGACAGTCATATCCAATCAGGAGCCCTACATCACAGTCTTGAAGGGGTGGAAGCTTATCTGCCAAATGTCTGAGATGAGGCCACTGTAATGCTGTTTCCTTTGTTGGGACGTAAGACTTGTCCACTGGAATAAAGTCACGACTGTAAGCCTGCTGTAGTTGGATGTGGTTCTTAGAGTGCAGTCCTCGAACTTGCAGACCATGGACGTTCTTGCTAGATATGATTGTGTCAATAGCCGTCATAGTACTCAATTTTAGTTTGACTGGTTGGGCATCAACATTCAGCTTGTCAAGTACATCTTCTAAGACAAACGTTGAGTCACTCTGGGTGTCCAGTATTGCGTACATAAGTACTTCTCTGTGTGGCTCTTGTATTGAAGACACAAGGAATGGGACGATACTTGAGGTAGCGGAAGCACGTTGTGTTGATGTATGGGATACGACCTTGTGCGTTTCAAAGCTTGCATGGGTTTCTGTGGAAGTGGAGCTGTTCGTTGTTGCTTCCACAGGTCTTTGTTTCCTGTCTTCGTGCAAGCAGGTTGGGTGACGTCGGCTGCATATGTTGCATGTGTGTCGCCTCTTACACTCTTTGGTCATGTGACCCTTCTTTAAGCACCCAAAGCAGAGCCGATTTTCACAGATGAATGCTCTTTTGTCTTCACCACTTTTCGCTGCGAAGGTGGGACACTTGGTGATGTTATGAACTTCACTTTTACAGACGGAGCAAGGTGATTTTGGTTTACTGCCATTTGTTTCTTGTTTCTCCTGAGCGAAACTCCTTGTTTGTGTATTTGTGTTGAAAGCTTTGGCTCTCTTTGGTGATCTTGCATCTGTTGCCTTGAAATTCATCAACAATGGAGAAGCAATGGGGTTACAAGCTATCCGTGCCTCTTTGCTCAGGAACTTTTTAAAGCATGCAAGATCTGGATAGCTGCCGGATGTGTCAAGTTCCTCAACAACAATTCGACTCCACTTGCGCACGAATCCATTCTGGCAGTTTTTTGAGCAACTTGTGGTTTTCCTCACAATCGTTAAGGATAGCTAGTCCTTTGACATGTGGGATTGCCTCAGTGCAGCCTTAAAGGAAGTCGGCGAACGCTTGTAGTGCTAGTGGGTCGTTTGTGTTGATTTTTGGCCATCTCATGAGCTTATCTCGGAAAGCCTTTTGTATGATGAACGGGTTCCCATATCTGTCATGCAAGACCTTCCATGCTCCATGGTATGCGCTATCTGAATCTTGATAAAAGAAACCTCCTACAGCTTTGTGCGCCTCTCCAGCAAGATCATTTTTGAGATAAAACATCTTCTCACTTGGTGGGAGGGGTTTTCTGTCAATGAGAGATGTGAATGACATCTTCCAATCTGTAAACTGTAAAGGGTCACCACTGAAAGTGGTTGGTTCAGGGACTGGCAAGCGGTTAAGGCTTAATGAGCTGGCGATTGCTTGGGCTAGAGCTGACAGATTCCTGGGTCATTGTTCCTTCAGGAGCAGCTTGGTGAGGTCGGAAGAATGCAGCATAAGGATTCAGTCGAGGTTCAGTTTCCGATCTGTTGCAAGCAAAGTTAGTTTTGTCAATCTCGTCATCATGGTTCTCAAAACCTTCAAAATCATCATATGCTCGAACACGAGCTGTTGCTATGGCAAGGTCATTTGCTGCTTGTAACTGTTGCAATTTGGCTCTTTCTTGTTCCAACTGTTGTTGCATTTCTACCTCCTTTTGTTTCATTTCTACTAGCAATCTTGCCTCTTTAAGTTTCCATTCATTCTCTAACTTGTGAAGATGTGCTTGCTGTGTTTGGATTTCTTTCATGGCTTTTGATTGTTCCAGCTTAGCCGCAAGCTCTGCTTGAGCATCTACTCTACTGCTGTGGGTACTGGCTGAGCTGGAGTGGTTGCTAAATCTCTCTGGTGACTCCACTGAGCTTACCGTTTCTGTTTTAGTGTAGCCAAAGACAGACCAATATTCATCTTTGTTTAATATTTCTCTTACTCTTTCCTTCTCAAGTTGGTCATTATAATCTTGGTTAATAGTCTCTAAACGGTTACTTATGAGATCACAAATGTCTTATGTTAGCGTAACACAGGCATCCATTTTCTTTACAATCTCTGGTGTGGTGCTACTGTTGCGTAGGATAGGTTCATACTGCTGGCTTACATCATCTTGCTTTGCTTGAATGTCTTTCTGTAATTCATTAAGGTCTTCTGATGAACAGAGGGTCTTTAATTTTTTCCTAGTCTCCCTTGCTATCAGCTTCCAAGAGTCATAGGTCTTGTTAAATGCTTTCTCACGTTTTCTGGTGTCTTGGTCATGCATCTCTTGACCTTTCTCTGTTAGCTTTCTTACACGTGAGCTGGACCTGACTCCTGTGTCTTTAAGCGACATCTTGTTTGTTTGTGCTGCTGCTTTAAGTCGAGTGTACTGCTTTAACCTTTGATTGTCCTATGCCTGAATTTATACTTGTAAGCTGTAGTTATCTTTTACCACAGAGTAATGTTTATACCAAGCACTAACAGATTATGGACATCCAAAAGGATTTTTGCATAAAACAGTAACAACAATTCACCCTTTTTATAAATAGATGACACAAGTGTTAGCAACTGAGAATTAGCTCACCAGTTATTTTGACTTTATAATACCACCTTATTATTTCAGTCACTTCCGTTACGCTGTACGTTTGACAAGATATTGTCCATCTTTTTAGCGTTTTTGCTCTTTTGCATCCAGTGTCTCTTTTTGCATCTCTAGTTGTACCTTAAGCATGCTGTCCATTTCAAGTCTTGCCTGGGTGCAGGAGTTGGATGGAAGCGATGGAACAGGCTGGTATCAGGTTGGTAGTAGAACCTCGGATGTGATGGCATCAGCTTCTCACCAGGGATGACAGGGCTGGTGCAGCGATGAGTTTTCACTGTAGCGGTCCCTTGGATTTATTGAACAAGACGCAGAGAGTTTCAAACGGTGTCGATTTATTTATCCTCTCAACGTGCACCATGCACCATGAACACAGTGAAAACTACAGAATAAACAGAAGTAAAAAATGCTTCAATGTAGTTTCACAAATAATTGCACATAAATTTTGTTCACATATTAATCATGTTTACACACAATGCAAATCATGTTTAACTAACAACAAACATGAATATGAAATGTTTTTAAGTCTTTATGACAAAAAAATATCACGTGCTTTTAAATGAAAGACAATATGATTGTTCATATTGATGATATTGCTTGTATACTGAAGATATGTGCAATTAACCCATAAACAAATTAAGTAAAGACAATCTATTTTCCTTAAAATCTCTTTTGATGACAATAAGCTAGACACATTTTCTCATACCTCATTCCGCTCTCCAAGGACGCTATTCAAATAGTTTCCGCCATCAGCTTTCGTGTTCTCTAGATTGACACTCTCACAGTTCGTTCGTAGGTCTTAGAAATGACACGTACAAACAATACAAAATAATAAAATCACAATGTAAACCCTTTCTTCAAAAGGATGAACATGAAAAATAACCAAACATGTTTAACAGTTTTTACCGTTCTCCCGACGACGCGTGAGCCACCACATGTGAGGAGAGAGTGGCAGGAAGTTTTTTTTGCGTCACAAACACATTAGAAGAAAAAAAATGCGCCTTTTTCAAAATAAAAGCCATACAAACAAAGTGACTCTGTAGAACTATAAATATAATAATAAAATAATATAAAATATATATATATATATAAAATGTAATACTATGTAGGATAATATTAATGTGATTTATCAGACATTTACAGGAGTTTTCAATCCACTCTGACCCAAAATGATTTACAGCCATCAGGATAATGTCATCCTGAGGTACAGTCTTCAGTTTGACAGAAAGGAAGCTTAACAGTTTGTCTTCCACTATAATTTTGCCGTCAGTAGCGGTGTAAATCTCAGGTTTAATCCTTTGTTTGATAACATGCCATGCGGCTCTGTCATCGGCGGCCATCTTGGATTCCCTTGGATGTTTTCATTAAAAGAAAAAAGAATAATAATAACAAAAGTATTTAAAAATAAAAGACATGAAATTCAAGGAAAGACAACTATTTTGATGGTGATGCACTTGACTACAATTGCAAACATGGCTATGCATCTCCACTAAAAATCATCTACATATGTAGTAAGAATAAATGGACTAAATGGTGTGGTGCAAAATGTTCACGTAGGTATAGAAGACACGCACAAGTTTAGAAATTAGTGGACTGCACAAAAAAAATACTTTAAATCAAGTTGTAGGTATTCAAATTAATCAGAGTAACTTATTATCATGTAATTTTGTTGGATTTTCAGAACTTTGAATTGCATCTTTTATTTCTGATTCACGATCAGTGAAACGCTGTGAGCTGCCTGAAGATATTCCAAATGGTAAATACACTATTGTGAGTGGCAGCAGCTTTGTTTTTGGAACAACCATCAAGTATGTCTGCAGAGATGGGTGAGTATGTATGAGTTTATATCTAGACAGATCTATTTGAAAAAATAAATTAATTAATCTTATAGATATATTTGTCAAGCTACCAGATGATGAGTCGATTTGACACCAGAACATGTCAGGATGGTGGATGGGACAATCAATTACCTGCCTGTAAAGGTACTGAAAAAGTCAAATACACAAGGGTCAAAAGTGGGCTTTCATGGAAGAACAATATTTGGTTCCCCAAAAGACCTTTCATTTAACAATTCTTAAAATAACCCTTTTTTTCTTGGTGAAGATCATTTTGAAAATCTGAAGAACCATTTTCCACTATAAAGAACCTTTTGTGGGAAAGAAAGTTTTATATTGATGTTGAAGGTTCTTCATGGAACCAGATGCCACTAAATAACCTTTATTTTTCAGTATCTAAATAGGCCTATATTTTTCTTTTTTGACTTCACACAAGTGACATCAGATTGTTGTATTTCACTTCAGAGGTTATTTGTGTCGCAAACCTGCCAGTAAACATGAGAGCAGACGTCACTGAGGTTTCTATCAGATCTGGACACACAATAACTCTTTCATGTGTTGGGAAGGGAGCAAAATTACAAGGACAGAGTAAAATCACCTGCTTGTCAAATGGAGAATGGAACGCCCCATTTCCTAAATGTGTAGGAGGTAAGGTTCACAGGTTTACTAGTCGAGTTTTATTAGCAGTGTTTGTAAGCATCAATATTGCTCATATTAAAGTGTAAGTTCGCTGATTTTCAGCCCTGTTTTATGTATATGTAAATGAACAATGTTTACTCTTTCTCTGTTTTACCTGGAAAGAGAAAGTCCCTTTAATTTTGTCAGAAAAAGTCTGCTGGATGATGATAAATACCCAAGGCTTTTGTGAAAAGATCAGATTGTATTTTTGTATTCCTGCCCACAAGCAGTTGGATCGACAGAGGGTTATTAATAGAACAGTTATTATAAGAGTAGGTTTATCACTGAAATTTGTATGGTTGTCTACTTTTTAAACAGCATTATGGTAAAAATATAACACACTGGCAACAGCTTTCTCTACACGGCAGTGTATTCCTTTAGGGAGTTGGACGGAACAGCAGTTTATTTCAGTTTATCCTGTTTGTTCTTGACTCTGTTTGTCCACTGTGTTTATTGTCATCGAGTTTGAAAGGGAAACTACAGACATGGATGTTTTTTAGATTTTCTGTTGCTATGTTTTAAGAAGTATTTCCTACTAAAGCAAAACTGTATACGACTCTGATCAAGTCTATCCAATAGGAGAAGACAGAGAGTGGCCTTGGTTGGCAACATGCCCAGTGCATTATGCGTGTTGACCTTTTCCTATACATATTTGGCAAAAGGAAAGACAATGACCAATTACAACAAAAAAATTGCCTTTCTACCATCAAGACGGCCATGTTTCATTGAAAGTCATTATGCTAGCAGAGAGTTACTTCTTTAAAGGGGTCATGAACTGGCTTTTTAAATTTTATTATGTTGTTGTCTGAGGTCAACTTATGACGTTCGCTTGGTTTTTGCATTCAAAAACATCAAAATTAGTAAGTAATAGGCAATTTTCTAGCCTAGTTTTGAGCCTAGCTGAAAACGCTCGTTTTTTATGGGCGTCTCGCACTGAAGACTTGGAAGTAAACGCCCACTGCTGTGAGTGAATAACAGTTTTGCCTAATGAGTTTCAACTCACCATTGATGCTCTTGGGAAATTGTTTTGAAAACGTCCAATGTTGTAAAATGGGAACCGGAATGATTCGCCCATACATGTTCGACCGAGAGTCCGTGTGTTGCACAATTCCTGTCAGATCCAATATAGACAGCGCAGCATCGTTCTTTACTCTTAATTGGTCTGCAAATCAAGTCTTGGTTACAAAACAATCCTCAGTGAAATGAAGCAAACAGACGGACAATGTTTTACCTCATCAGCTGGAACGTCATTAAAAATAAAGTTTATCCTTGCAGTCCTATTGGAATGCAGAGGAAGCTTATGCAGCAACTTCTTCTTCCACAACCAGGCACTGCACAATATTTTGTATTGTTGGCAGCTCGATCCGGTTTTTCATCACGAGGTAGGCATCTATGTTATTTAGCTATGCGTGAATGCGCGAATCGGTAGGCGGGGCTAACGGCCGTATTGAAGTAGGCATTGATCTTCTTCTGCAGGGTTGGTGTTTTATCCTCTTTGTCGTCATAGTTCCCCACTTTGAAAAACGAGTCGTTTGTTGAGGCTGATGTCAATAAAAGCTTTTATTGGACTAACAAGGACGTTTTCAGTTCTTAAACTTACAGGATATTCTTATAATATGATGACCGCTTAGATGTCAAAAGCTCAAGGAAAATTTGATTTCTCAGTTCATCACCCCTTCAAAGTAAATGCTCAACTTTGGTACAACAGCAACCACCCAAAACGGCCTTTGCACTAGCTCCGTGACGGCGAGTTTTGCATGGATAAATGCAACTTAAACTTTTTTCGGAATGTCTATCTAGTTTAGATCTAAAGCAGAAAGCCATTTTCTTTCAGCCTTTTATAAAAATTACATTAATTCAATGTGCATTACATTAAAAACATGTTCTGTTGTTTAAGGCCATAAACGGCATCTGGCTGATATTGAGATGTGTTAATGCCATATTTACTTGAGATAAAAACTGTCTAAAAATGTCTTTGCCCTCAGAGAAATGCGAGCGTCCACCACAAGTAGAGTTTGCAGATACAACAGAAATGGCAAAACCGGAGTATAATTCAAGGGAGAGAGTTGAATACATCTGCGTTCATAAATACACACTGGATCTGCGTCCCCCTTACTCTAAATACTTGACCTGTGAACATGGCGAATGGAAAGGGAATATTAAGTGTTTAAGTAAGTATGAACACTAATCCACATCAAAGACACGTAAGGCTTTTCTTACTGTGTTTTGTTTATTATTATTTGTAAGTTTGGTGTATCCTTGTAGTTGTAGGTTGTGCTGTTGAATCAATGAATGTATATTTGTAACAGTGACAGTGAGATGTTGTGTTTGTTTCAGAGCCTTGTTCAGTGACTGTGAAGGAAATGGACAACAGAGGTATAGAGCTGAAATGGGGTGGACGAGAGAAGATATTCTCACCACATCTGGACAGAATCACCTTTGTATGTCAGACGGGCAAACGTTTAATAGGCAGTGACAGGAACCTAATACAATACTGTAATGATGGAGTGATGAATTTACCTGTGTGTGTGTGTGACAAGGAGATGCATCAGCTGTAGGCCTACTACTAATGGAGCAAATCAAAATAAACCCTTTTTTCTCAAGTCAGTTTAGTTTTTGGGAATTATTAAAATGAAAACTACAAAAAATGATAAAAACAACATATTGAAAATGTGCATGTATGAAAACGACACTAACTCATTTAACGCCAGCTAAGTGAGCATTTGTGTGCAATGCAAAAAAGCCTGTAAGACCAAAGAAAGCTGCACTTAATCATGCGTATCATGTGTTTTATATATATTGTCAGCCACACCCTCAGCACTAGATTCCTACACATGCTCCCAATCAGCGGATTACTGATCAGCACTGCATCCAATCATCACTGCAACATAAAAGCACACTCCCTTTAAAACAGGAAACAGATCGAGCTCACCTATTTTGTAGGACATCTCAATAGAGAGCATAAGTCCCGCCCCTCCACTTCCGGCTCATGGGTCCTTATTTTCAGAAAACATATGTGTGGTAGTCAATGGCGAGAGAGAACTTATCTTTTTATTCCGTATGAACTGTGCCCTGAATTACACATATGATGTTTGTCAATTTAAAAGATAATACTGAAAGTAAAAAATGTCGCAGTTTGTCATAAAACAGAAGAGTAACATTTAAAATCACTCAATGAACTACATGCTATCAGGAAGCGAAACTACGAGCAAGATCGCTGCTCGTGTGTGTGCAGTCTGGTACAAAACACTCAGGCATGACGGCGTAACGTTACGATTATAACGTCAGACTATAGAAACAATGACAGACATTACCTTCAGTAAAGTTAGCTTCACTCATTGAGAGAAAATGTGCTCCTTTGGGGTTTGTAGCTTTTGTAATATATGTATTTTCAAAGTCTTAGACCTCTACGGTTTTACATCAAACTGCGACTTTCTTTACTTTAAAATGTATCTTTTAAATTGACAAACATCATGTATGTAATTCAGGAACAATTCAAACAAGATACAAAATATTTGTTGTCTCTCGCCATTGACTACCATACAATATTTTTCTTTGTTTTTTTTCTTTATTTTTTTCCCCGACAACTCGGAAGTTCACGCGCATGGATTCCCTCGATCAAAAAGCTATGTATTTTCCCCATAGACTTTTGGAAAATCGTAAAGAATAAGATCTGTGTTCAACAAAGAGATGTGACCCTTGCATGTTTTGTCTAACAACAAGTTAATCCAAAATGTATACATTTTGAAGCCTATATAAAGTAAAAAAAAAAAAAAACACAAGCAGACACAAAGTTTATAAAACCACACAAGCAGGTTATAACTGGTGTGTTTTATATTATAGATCAAAACACGAAAATATTTAGAGGCTTTGTTCACCACAGATCTCATTTCGGACGATTTAGCAAACAATGTCATCACTTTGGCACTCTATTCTCTAATTGCACCATAAGGAGACTTCCAGAGGAGTCATGAGCAAGGATGCACAAGTGTATCCTACGCGGAAGAGTAATCTTGCTTTATTAATTATTTATTACGACTTTCTTAAATAAACATCAACACAAGGGCAGATCCTTTGAGTGCTGCTGATGCTCGAGTGATCAAGTATTCCAGTGTGCTTTCATTCGATTCTTCACTACTCTTTTACTTAGTTGCAGCTTTCCCTCACATCCTACAGGGGTGGAGGGAGCTGAGACGCGAGGAAAGATAGAGGATTAAAACGTTTGAAAATAGAAGCACCCCCTGTCCCTTTACTTGGCCGGCGTTCCACTCTCTGATCTCCCTCCATAAGCAACATGCGAGTTACGTTGAATGAGCGCCCACTAGTGCTAACTAACTCAATTATAACATTTAATTGGAACGTACTTATAAGCCCTTAATAACTATTTAAACCATATGCGACATCCGAGATTATGTTGAATGAGCGCCCACTAGTGCTAACTAACTCATTTATAACATTTAATTGGAACGTACTTATAAGCCCTTAATAACTATTTAAATCCTTTTTACTTATACATTTGTTTTATGCACCATTCTATATGCATATAAGTTTTTAGAGAATTTATACAAAATCCTATTGGTATTTATGTTGGAGAAAAATTTAATTATACATGAAAAAATATCGATAATATAAACTTTGAAAGTCAGTGAACATACTTTGTAGCTACAAGTATGCAATTAAATCTCAACATAACATACAAAATCATGCATATATTATACACTACAGTACCTTAAGCACAATCTACTGACGTCCCAATCAAGCTGACTTTTTAACACAGATATTTTTGAAGTGTACATCGGAGTAGATTATAGCAACTTCAATTTAAAATTAAAGCTGCAAGCAGCGATGGGCAGGCCCTCGCACCTGTAGCGCGTCGGAGTGAGAGGTGGCCACATTCCATATTCTGGAGCTCAGCCGGTGCGGCTGTGAATTTGCTACGCACTTCATTTACAACATGATCCATGTGCCACAGAAATTCCGTACATGTAGGTCAAACGTGCGGCAGGGGCTGCTTCGTTGAAAGGTCACTTCCTGTTGCCAGCAGGTGGCGCTATGACTGTGGGATATTTTCGGCATGTACATGTGTTTATACTGTTGTATAATGTATAAAATTTCACACAGGTCTGAAGTTACAACAACTTCCTGTTTCATGGTGAATCGTCGACACCTTTTGTCGACACCCATTGACGAAAACGCGCAGATAGCACAACTTTTCATCGTCAATGCCTTTAGAAGGCACAGCAGAAATGTAAAGTCAATCCGACCTAATCCCTAGGAGGAGTTTGTTAAAGTACGTAATGAGTAAATCATCCAAAATGGCGGTAAAATTAGAAAAGGCATCGCTCCAAGAAACTGTTCTGTGCGTCTGGACAAGGTAGATGTACCACAGAAATTTTGAACATGTCGGTCAAACATGCGGCGGGGGCTGCTTTGTTAAATGTCACTTCCTGTTGCCAGCAGGTGGCGCTATGACTGTTGATGAATGTCGGCATGTAGATTTGTTCGGGGCGGGACTCTTGTCAAATGTGTAAAATTTCGTACAGATCTGGGCATTTACAGCCAAGTTACTACAAATTCCTGTTTCATGGCGAATCATTCGACGCCACAGACATGACCATTCGACAAAAATGCGCCGATAGCACAACTTTACATCGTCAATGCCTTTAGAAGGCACAGCAGAAATTTGAAGTTCGATCCGACAAAATGGCCACCAAATTTAAAACGGCAGACATCCTGTCGAGTTTAGGGTAAGGGTTCTTGAGGATTTTCTGTGCGTCTTGAAATGATACACATCCCCACGAAATTTCGTGCATGTAGGTTGAACGTGGACAAGGGGCTAGTTTTTTCCAATTTTCTAGGCGGCGCTAGCAAGCCATTTTGCCACGCCGATTCCACGAAACCCACAAAATACGAACTTTTTCACCAGTCCTGACATGCATGCCAAATTTGGTGAGTTTTTGAGCATGTTGTGGCCGCGAAAATGACGCTTACTTTGCAGAAAGAAAAAAAATAAAGTTCTAAGAATAAAGTTCAAAAATATAACAGCCTAATAATTAACTCTCATATTCTATTCTTGTAGACTTATTATTTCAGTCAAAAATGGAACTAGGACATATAAAAAGCTGCGGTCATTTTTAATGTTCAAATACAGCACATTAAAAGATATAAATTCGAAACTAAACTTCTTTTATATACAGCATCTCAAAGCTACCATGTCCCATCTTACAGCACCCTAAATGTGCAAAGAAGTCATCATTCAACAATATTTAGAGATAAAACGGAGCAATAAAAATATATATACAAACCCAACAATATTTACAAAGCCAACAGGGTTCACTATTTTGAGCAACAATGAAACGCTTTGGCGGAACACAAGTTTATAACTTTTTTTCTGGCAGCAATATTTTCAAGGCACAAGGGCCAAAGCGTTAGCAAGCATCTGAATAGCACAAAGAGGATCCACAATGTCCTTCATTTTGTCACGCCTCAGAACCCAGTCTGGAGCAAATCTGAGGGAAATCAAAAGATTGGTGGGATCAGTATCTTCCTTACAACACAAATTAGGCCAAAAAGCTTTACAGATAGCAGATAACCACATACCTGCTCACTGGTTTTGACTTCCGTGGGGTGGCTTGGAAGAGGAAACTTCCATTGAGAGAGGAGTTCATTTTCTGCTTGACTTTGTTTCTCTCAGCATCCATTTTGCACTTTCGAAGTGTGAGTCGGCAGATGCTACGAATGCGATCTGAAACTTTGGGAAGCGTTCGGACCTCCTGTTTGAAAAAGGCATTCAAACAATGAAGTACAATGATATTGAGCAAGTTTTCATGACGATTATGAAATTTATGAACCCATTTCCAATCATTCTTTAATACTTTGGTTTAAAAGGGAGATTTGGTACGTTTGGCTGCCACAAACAGCTGAACCTAAAGTAACTATTATTTAACAAACAACACCTATGAACTTTGCTTAAAGCTACACTGTGTGATTTTTACCCCCATCTAGCTGTGAAAAGGTATATGACCATCCAGTGAATATTAGTTCCTCTTCCTCTCAATTCGTTTTAACTCCTGCGGTGTATGGACTACTCCAACTACTACGGCCAATGTAGTCCAAGATTAACATGGCTTCCAGTAGGGGTGGTTAATCTGTCTGATTTCCCGATTCCAATTCGATTACGATTATTGAAGTCCCGATTCGATTACAGTCGATTTTCGATTATTAACGATTCTCGATTAGCGATTATTGATTTTCCATTTTACAACAGTAAACAAAAATACACTAGACCAACATATGATTATATTAGCAGCAGCATCATTTTGGTATTAATTGCACTTTTTATTTGTTTGAAATTCAATGAAAATGTAATGATGGTTAGTGAAGACATGCAAACATGCTTGTTGTCTACTACTTAGGCAAACCATTATCTTTAAATAATTTTTTGAACAATTGTGTTGCATTATAATGCAAAGGCACCTGGTTCTATTAATTGACAGCATTAAAATGCATTTTGTGATTTCCTTCAATTGAAAATCTTTGAATCAAGTTTGGGGGCTTGAAGGGCATCCGATTCAGAGAATCACCCAGAAATTCAAAAGAACAGCATTTATCTGAAATAGAAAGCTTTTGTAACATTAAACAATACAGTTCAAAAGTTTGGAGTTGGTAAGAATTTTTCTTAAATTTTTTGGGAGAAAGAAAAAAGAAATCTATACTTTTATTCATCAAGGATAAATTAAATTAAGTTGATCAAAAGTTACAGTGAAGACATTTATAATGTTACAAATCGATTATCTGAATCTTTTGTGTGTGTGACTATAAATACTTTCCTTTAAATGTACAAAGTAATGACCCATAAAGAATTAACGTACAATATATTTTATTAGCATTCCAAAGAACCAACAGGAAAATAAACGTGTGCCTGAACTAGGAGCATAACTTTAACTTACTTGTAGTAAATTAATATTATAATGACCGTTACAGCCGAGTGTTTTTCCTCCTCTGGCTGGAAACGGATCATATGGCTTGTCATATTTGTCGTGTTTCCGTCGTTAGTTTTATTCTACAAAGCTTACAACTAGCGTGGCTCTTGCCCAGTTCCTTTCCCTCTTCAACTTCAGAAGCCAAAATATTTCCACACGTCAGCTTTTAACCTAACAAGGAGGGTGTTTGGATCTTGCGCGCCATCGCGTCTCTGTTATGTGCACGCGTCAGACGGTCCGGTCACTGCACTTCCGTCTTTCGCGTTCCGTCAATATTACGTTTTTATAAATATATATATAATTTTTTTTTTTTTGGAAAATCGATTTTGGGATATTTGTGAATCGATTCAGGATCGTCCATGTCCGCATCGCGATGCATCGAGAATCGATTTTTTTCCCCACCCCTAGCTTCCAGTTCAACCTCGTCTGAGTGTTAACTTAAAAGTAAACGCGAAGGCGAAGCTTGAATTAACAGGTATGTCCCTCTTTGGCTAATGTACTTTCAAGATGGAGGGGCAACATGGTGACTCGACATTAGAACCCCTTACCCGTATGTATTTTCAATGGCAAATTGATACACTCACGAAAATACTTTATTACTTGAAGTAAATATACATTAATGAGCACATATATTTTTGAAAAAACTAAGTGTTTTTAGCTACAAATAAACTAAGAGTTACACAGTGTAGCTTTAAATACAGGAATTTTTTTACCTATGCACTATACACATACCTCCACTCCTTCAATCCTGGCTTTTTAATTGTTCTCAATTGCACTCTATGGGTGACTGGGCCTTTCCTTCATTTGCTCTAAAACTGCAGAACCCTCTTAGCTTATTATAATATGTATTATTAAGAAAACACCCACCATTGCTCTTCTTTCATCCTGGACCAAGAGAACCAAAGAGAAAACAGGTTTTGGTGAAGATGCAGCCACCTTTTACTGCAACCTTGTCTCCAGCTTTCTCCCGGTAGATCTGCAGAAGATCCAGGAGGGTTTCTACAGAGTTGTCCACATCATAAACTGCATCTATGGTTCTGTTGTACTGAAAAATATGAAGAAAAAAAAATCTGAATTTGCTAGAGCAAATATTGCAATATGCAGTTAATAAATCAGCATATTAGGTAAATTATACAAATTTGTAATTTTTTATTAATTAACAGCAACATACTTTTGATAAGTTGAGAAGAACTTGAATGGATAATGTGATGATCTCCATTGAAGGAACACTTCGGTTGCAGCTCCTTATCAAAGTGAAGATGGTGTGAGTCGCTCCACTTTCAACAAGACGTTCACAGCACTCTGGTGAAAGTCTGGTGGCAGTTTCTTTAACCATAAAGAGAGATAACGTTAGTTAACATTTTATGAAACAGCCTATCTATCTCTAATCTTATAAAACGGTTTCTTACCTAAATGTCTCAAGGCCGCAAGAATGTAAGCATAATTCTGAAATCCTAGCAAGTAGCTCAATGCTGTTGTAGTCTTGTTACACAGCTTGTCCTCTTCCTTCACCCTTCGATTTACTTCCCCAAGGCGTCGCCTTATGGAAATGACTTTGCTTGTGTCATGATTTTTTCTTGAACAATGACCCCTCCAAAGTGCCTGAAAACAGTTAATCACATTGCAAGAGTTCTCTTACGAGAGGTTCTCTCGTATTGCGTAAGCTAGGGGAAAGATTCATCTTTGCTGAGAAATTGAAGCCAAAAAATTATCCATAATTTTTGTAATCATTGTCAACGTGGTCTCTCTGCTGCAGACCATGAGCAGGCTAACTAGCAGCTCATTGGTTCGTTCAGAGAGAATGCACAAGCCTATGAGAGAGCAGCGCGGAGCCCGCGTCCAATGAGCAGCAGGCGCTCGCTCATCACGTCAGAGCCCGCCAAAAGGGGCATGGCCTGAGTGTATAAATATGCTCTCTTGGCGCTGTATAAATGATTCATTTCATCTTCAGCAAGCTACACGCTTCCGCTATTCTGAGGAAGCCGTCGCCGTCGAGAAGGCCCTTTCTAGCGAGTTTCGGAGACTGAAGAAGCCGGCCGTCTGCCACCTTCAGCCGCCCTGCAAGCTAGCGCAGTCCGACGACATATCCTTTTTCACAAAAGAGCTTGAGCGTCTTTTTAAAGATCCCTCAGAATTTCTGCAGCCCTTGCCGCTTTCCACTCGAGGAGGCAGACCGCCATCCCATTTGTGCCTTCTGCCTTGGACTGGAGCACGCAGAGCTCGCCCACGCCAACGGAGGATGTGACCACTGCGAGGACCTGCCGTTGTCTTCCCTGCGGGCACGACTTCAGGCCGTCAAGACCGCTTCCGCGCCACCTCTCACTTCGCCGCGAAGAAACGCCACTCCCAGAGGCCGCCGGAGCCCCTGAAGGAGCTATGCGGGCCACCGTTGCCGCCCCCGACCGCTCTCCCTCTCCGCCCCAGCCGGACATACAGTTGCCGCCGAGTGGCCACTCTGTCGCTTCCGAGGACTCGCGGAAGAGGACTCTGTTTCGCTGCACACTACAGAGAGCGAGGACTGGTCTTCTTTCGAGTCTTCAGCGAAAGAGTCTGCGTGGACCCGCGCCGGGATTGAGGAGGAATTGATCTCCTCTCTCAGGCCGTCGAGCGCCTGGGGCTCGGAGTGGTCGCCTCCCCCCGAGCAACCACCGAACCGCATGGATGGTAAATTCCTGCACCGGCGCCCCCGCCCCTGGCTACAACTGGGCCACACCATTCCTGCCGGAGCTTCCAGCTCACGAAATCCTGGAATGCTCCCTTTTAAGCACGAAACCGCTCTGATGTGTCCGCCTCGCTGCGCTCGGTGGACGGAGCCGCTGAAAAGGGTTACACTGCTATACCGCCCATCGAGGACCTGGTCGCTGCTCACCTCTGCCCGCCCTCTACTAGATGGCGTTCCTCCCCTACGCTTCTTCGAAAGCGTGCAGAGCGGGCTATTTCTCCTTCACTGTAAGATCCTCCCGGTATTCCCCTAGGATGCTTAGTGGCTACCCTGCGCACGGCCGCGAGCCAGGTGTTCCCGTAGCATAAGCTAGCTTACGCAATACGAGAGAACCTCTCGTAAGAGAACGAATCAGTTACCTGAACGTAACCTCTGGTTCTCTCTAGATGAGGGAACGAGCATTGCGTTCCCGGCCGTGCTTGCGCCACCAGTGTTTCGCTTCACACTGAAATGATTCAATTATACAGCGCCAAGAGAGCATATTTATACACTCAGGCCACGCCCCTTTTGGCGGGCTCTGACGTAATGAGCGAGCGCCTGCTGCTCATTGGGCGCGGGCTCCGCGCTGCTCTCTCATAGGCTTGTGCATTCTCTCTGAACGAACCAATGAGCTGCTAGTTAGCCCGCTCATGGTCTGCAGCAGAGAGACTGCGTTGACAATGATTGCAAAAATTATGGATAATTTTTTGGCTTCAATTTCTCAGCAAAGATAAATTTTTGCCGTAGCATAAGCTAGCTTACACAATACTCGTTCCCTCATCTAGACAGAACCGAGGTTACGTTACGTAACCGATTTGTTCACTTTCATTGTATGGAAAAGACCAACACCAACATAATGCCCTGTGTGGTCTTAACTAAAGAATAAGGCAAATTAGCAAAGCAATAAAGCAAACTAGTTTGGAAAATATGAAAAATAAACCAAACTAGTTTGGAAAAAAAATACAAAATAAATGATAAGTAAAATACAAAATGTTCCATTTTAAATGAAATTATCCATTTAAAACACTTTTTAGTCATCCAATCTAAAAAATGCAAAAACAAGCATTAAATACAAAATGTGTTATAAAATATATATATGCAGTATGCATCAATACACCATTTGATTTAAAGCACAATACCTGTGCCTTCATTATTCCACGTTGAAGCTTTTCCTTGCTACGTCTAAGGAGGAGCTTCCTGACTGCACACTGGATGGTACTGGCAGCCTGGTTGCGCGATGTAACCAAGTTCTCACTGCCCTCTGGGTCTTGATGATGTCTTCTCTGTCTTTAAGATATCTTTTTCTCTGCAGCTTTGCCTTAAAACATTGCTAAAAAGTTGGGGAGAGGAAGAGAAAATGCTGTTAAATTAAGAGTATTTGCATTAGGCTGAACTTTAATGTCAAGTAGGGGGCCACGCCACAAGTTTCAGACCACTGATGTAGAGGAATAAATGTACCTGGATGTATAGGACCGAAGAGATTTTCTTCTTGGCTGATGTAAGAGCCCAATGCGCTCGCACAGCTCTCTGAATCCTTACTGCGCAAAGATGATGGTAAACGGCAGCTGTGAAACGATGCCGTCTTGCAGCACAAGCCATTTCTTTTACCTATTGATGGAACAAGTTAATACTGAAACTTTTAGCCAATTCAGTATACCTCAATTGATTCAAGAAGCTTTGTATCATGGATGAGAATTAAGTAACCTACTCTTAACTAGCTGGTTGCAGAACGAGTATTTCAATTGTCAATTACATGTGCACAACCTTAGTAATAACATTACTCGTGTTATATATATATAATGTCAACTTACCCGTTGTCTTGCAAGCCAACCACGCCACAAAGCTTGAAGATAAACAGCGGCATTGTGTCGTCGTCTTAGATTTTCTTCCTTCGACTCTGGCAAGCTGCAAGACTCGGAAACGCCGCTGTAGAATTAAGACAGCAGCTCTCTGTTGGTGATACCGTCGTCTTTGGGTACAGCCTCTGAAAGCTGATTGAATCTTCACAGCAGCTGTTTTTTGCTGTGAAAAAGAATAGACTGAAGGCTTAATGATGATTTCAAAGTAGGTAGACAAAAAAATTTTATGTTAAGATATTATTGCTAATAAAATGAAGTCTTTCTATAGCTTCAGTAGTTCTTTGGAAGCCAAAGTAAAACTTAAACAGGGCAATTGACCCAATTTAAAATAAATCAATCCAGGTCGAACAGACCTAAAGAAATGCTTGGCAACAAGCAAAATTACACAACATAAATGTCAACAACCCCTGATTAAATAAATGGACTTTGAAAACAGTTTCCCCGAAACTTTATATTTACAAATGGTAAACTTTAGTGTGTGTATATTTACTGAGTGTTTTAATCATTGCACAAGTCTATTTTGCTTACCGGAATTTACAAACTGGTTGCAAAACAGCGTGATATTTAAAGCTATACTGTGTAATTCTTAGTTTATACTTAGCTAAAAACACTTAGTTCTTTCAAAAATATGTGCTCATTAATGTATATTTCCTTTGTTCAAGTAATAAAGTATTCTTGTGAGTGTATAATATGCCTTTGAAAATACATACGGGTAAGGGGTTCTAATGTCGGTCGCATGTTGCCCCTCCATCTTGAAAGTACATTAGCCAAAGAGGGACATACCCGTTAATTCAAGCTTCGTCTTTCGCGTTTACGTTTAAGTTAACGCTCATGGACGAGGTCGAACTGGAAGCCATGTTAATCTTGGACTATATTGGCCACCGTAGGAGTTAAAACGAAATCCGAATTGAGAAGAACAAAAACTAATATTCACTGAATGGTCATATACCTTTTCACCGCTAGATGGGGGTAAAAATCACACAGTGTAGCTTTAAAGGACAACTTCTCAGAAATCAAAACTTTACTTTTGTGTAATGCTACATCCACACAACTAGGTGTCAGTATAAATCAAATTGATTGCTTGTTACTACCAAGCACAGACAAATTGTACCCTTAAGGACAGAAATATTTATTATAAAGGAACGAGTAATGTTTATTCCAGATTTTCCCACAAAGAGAACAGTTACCTTTTGAACGGAATCTCTCACTCTCTGACCTCTCCATAACGCCTGGATGTATATCACAGATTTTCTAAGCCTCAGAAAGTTCGACACGCTGTTCTCTGGCAATCAGAGTTTCTCTCCATCTTTTTTGAATGACTTGGACACTGTGCTGTACAGCTAGAAACCTTGAAAGGGAGGGCATATAGTCATGTTGTGACTCCTTGTGACAATTTAAAAGCAGAAGCAAAGAATAAAATATCCTTTCAATTTTATACCTTGCACGTTGACGTCTTGCTTGTATACATTGTCGAATTGTTGCAATTGCAGCTCGTTTCAAGATGTAGTTTCGTCTAGCTAGGCATCCTTGGAACCAGGACTGAATTTTCAGGGCAGCTTGTGTTTGCAAGGCACGTCGTCTTGTTTGATAAGCCTGGAATGCTTTCTGATGTTAACCAGAGACAAACCAAACATGAAAATCAAATAAACTTCAATCCATTATCGCAAATAGAAACATAAGCAAAAAAACAGAAACTTGAGAGCAGAAGCAGGGTTACTGCAAGGCCAGGGTAACAGGAGCTCAGGGAACATTTTCAGAGAGAGATGTGACTTTAGGGTTAATCCATGCTTACTTGTATCACAACAGCAGACTTGCGCAGCTGAAGAAACTGTGCACGCTCTCTCTGGCAAAGATGGAAACTTCTGTAATGCTTTTGTATAACCAAAACAGATTTCTTGAGTTGCTGAAACCTGCGTCTCTCAATCATCCCTTGATAATGAGCCTGTTTGAGGGCAAGAAATAAAAGGCCTTCGGATCACTTCTGTTTAATTTTTGAAAATCAATCAAGTTGAAATAAAGGACAAGACAGATTACAACTGCATAGTGATTACCTGAATTTTTATAGCACTTGCCCTCAATCTCTGAAATCTTCTATACTCAATGTGTCCACGTACTCTGGCCTGAAGGATCTTTATATTTTGGAGAGTCTTCAGGTAACTGCACCTCTGTTGCATTGTTTCCCTATGAGCTCTGTAATGCTTTTGGAGTATAACTGCTGCAGCCTGCAATATGCGGAATCTTCTCTGGGCCACAAACATTCTGTAATGAGCTTGCAATTTCAGGACACTTGAGCAGAGTGTCACGTAGTGCTTGCGATGCATGTGCATGCGCACCAAAGATTGAATCTTGATCGCAGCTTGTCGTCTTTTTGTAACCCTCCTTGCCAGCATTCTTCGCAAGGCAGATTGCAAGGTAAGTGTAGCTTGCCTAAGAGCAAGAAAGCCATTCCGATCTTTCTGGACCAGTTTACGTGATCTGTACCACTTCTGGATGAGCGTTGAGCTTGCTTGCATCCTGAGCATGCTGAACTCTGGCACAATGGCCTCTGTATGCAGACTGAATAACAATCGCTGCAGCCTTTGCTTTCATGAAATGCTGTCTTTGAACAGACATCCTGAGGTAGGACTGGATGGTTCTTGCAGCTTGGGTCCGTCTAGCCAATTCTCTCCCCTTCATCCCTCTGAAAGACTTCTGCAGGCATAAAGCAGCATTTCTCACCTCCTGGTATCTATTCACATGCTCGTCTCGAAGTTTCAAAGCTCTGTACCTCTGCTGGAGAACCCTGGCTGCCCATCGCTGTCTCTTAAAAGCCAACCTTTGCTGGTACATGCGGAAGCCAGCCTGTATGATGATGGATGCTTCTTGTTTTTCTGCTAAATGTCTCCTGAAAGAGTGTCCTCGAAAAGCTGCTTGAATGACTACAGCAGACTTTCGCAAACGGAGACAGTTCGCCCGATCTGCTCTAGCCTGGATGTATGATCTGAAATAGCTCTGGATAATGATAGCCGACAGCCTCATGGCCTGGTACTTAACCATTTCTTTGTGCCTTCTAAAAGAAGACTGAATCAAGATAGCTGCCTGACGCTGTAGTAGTAGTTTCCTCCGAACTTTAAGACCTCTATAACATGCTTGCAGAACAAGTGCACCTTGACGCATTTCAAGAAAGCGCTTTCTCTGCTGTTTCGCTGCATTTATGGCACGATACCTTTGCTGAATGGCAATGGCAGCGCATTTCATGGCTAAATACCTCTTACGAGCACTATAAACTCTAAAGGTCGCCTGAACAGTGGTGGCAGCTTGATGCATTTGTTTCAAAGTCTGTCTGGACTTCATGCCACGATAGGCTGCTTGCAGAATCAAAGCAGCATTCTTCCGTTTCTGTAGTGCTGCCATCTCTTGCCTCATCATTTTGTTAGCTCTGAAATGTTGCTGAACAGTACAGGCTGCCCAACGAAGTCGCTGGAAGCGCAACTTGAAGATGTGCTTTCTCACATGGGACTGAATGATTGTTGCAGCTTCTTGCTCTCTCCGGACCTGTCGCCGGACCTGCATTCCCCTGAAAGCTGCCTGGATTGCAACAACAGCCTGGCGTTTAGCAAAATAATCTCTTCGAACACATCTCCCAATCAAAATGGATCTATAGCGTCGTTGACAGAATTCTACCGCAGCTCGGATGGACAAAAAGTGCTTCCTTTGCTTGTAGGCAAGGTACTTCCTTTGAATGACTGTGGCAGCAAAATTCATTTTATGAATATCACGGCGTGCGCGATTTCCTCTGTAAATAGCCTGCATTGCTGTTGCGCTACGCCGCAGCTTTAAAAAGTTCTCTCTTGCCTCTTTTCTCAGTAAATGGCACCTGTATTGCCTCTGTATGACTAATGAAGCCAGTTTCATAGCTTGGAATGGCACTCTAGTCCTGTACATTTTGTACATTGCCTGAATCGCAGTGGCCGCTTCATGCTTTCTAGCAATTTCTTTCCTTAGTCTCATCCCTCGGTACACAGACTGCAAAGTGATGGCAGCGGCTCGTAAGGAGCAATACCTTTTTACGTTGTTGCCTTGCACTTACAATTGCTCTGTATTGTTGCTGAATACAGATGGTGGCATATCTGAGAGCAAGGAAATCATCGACGTTGCTTGTACGCTCTATACGTCTTCTGGATAATTTTCGCAGATTTGTGCCTTTCTGCAATCTCCTTTCTTAACATCATTCCACGGAAAGCTGACTGGATGCATAAGGCAGCTGTTTTTACGGCTTGATATTGCTTCATGACAGCATTTTTAGTTATGGTTGCCCTGAATCGCCGCTGTAAAACTGATGCGGCCCACTGTTGTCTCTGGTACTTTTTGAGTTGGGAATGTCCACGGAAATATGCCTGAATCACTGTTGCAGCTTGGTGCGATTTCCGTAAGTAGTTGCGAACTTGCATTCCTCTGAACGCTGACTGAATAACTACAGCAGCATTTTTCATTTGCAAGTAAGTAGCTTGAATGTCTTTGCCAAGTTTGTAGGCTCTGTATTGCTGCTGTATGATGATAGCTGCGCACTTTGCAGCAACAAAGGCAATACGTACTTTATGCATTCGGAATTGAGCTTGTATTATAGTAGCGGCTTGATGCTCTAGTCTCTAGATTTTGCCTCACTTTGGACCCCCGATATATGGCCTGTAGAGTTATAGTCACCTGCCTCAAATGGACGTAATGGCTTCTTTGCAAACGTCCAAGTACAAAAGCCCGATGGCGTTGCTGAATGACAACAGCAGCACATTTCTGAGCCAAAAACTGCTGGCGGCAACTATGTGCTCTAATCACAGACTGAATCAAAGTTGCTGCTTTGTTTTTCTTCTGCAGTTCTTGCCTTACTCTCTTGCCACGGTAAGCACTCTGTAGCACAATGGCTGCTCTTTTAATTTCAGTGTATTCCAAGAACACTTTCTGTCCATCTCTGAAGGCTCTGTACCATCTTTGAATGACTAGGACAGCCCGTTTCCTTTCCAAAAACTCGGGTCTGTGCCGCATATCTACGATAGTTTGACTGAATGATTGTGGCAAATCTGTGGAGTTGACTGATCTTCTTCCGCTGAGCTCGTCCTCGCCACATTGCTTGAACGGTCACTGAAGCGGATTTAAGAGCCATATACTCTTGTCGTATCTTTTCTCCAAAAGCATTAGCTCTGTATCTCTGTTGCAGAACAATGGCTGATCTTTTCAAACACAAAAAGTGCCTTTGAGCCTTAAACCGCCTGAAAGCAATTTGAATCAGAAGTGCGGCTTGGTGACGTTGAGCCACAGATCTACGGACCTTCCATCCACGGAAAGCTGCTTGTAGAGCCAGAACTGCTGATTTAATCTCAAAAAAACTCCTCTGATCTGCTTTCCTTTGCATGCAGGCTCGGAACCACCTCTGAATCAAGACTGCATTTCGCTCCATTTTAGATATTTGTTGTCTGACAAGGTAGGCCCTGAATGCACTTTGAATGGCAATTGCAGCATTGTGTCTTTTCTTTAAATCCTGAAACTTGCATCTTTGAAGGTGACCTCGGAACCATGCTTGAACACAGACTGCTTTCCTTTTCATATCCAGGTACTGGGTTTTACAACGCTGCATTCTGTACCATGCTTGAATGCGCAAGGCAGCAGTGTTTTTTTCCAGAACTTTTTTTGTATGCCACTTCCGTAAAGCTGCTTGGATAACACAGGCAGCACGGTTTTTCTTCAGGAGACTTCGAATCCTCCAAGCTTTGTATGTTTTCTGTGTGAAGACAAGAAAATGCAAATTAAAGATTAGAAGTATAACCATAATTATAAAGTAATAATTAGAGGTGGGGGATATGGCAAAAATATCATATCACGATTCTTTTCAGGAAAATCGTGATTTTATAACGATTGCTTTTCATGTTGGTTTTACCATTTTGTAAGTTACTGCACATTACAGCCTTACAGCTATTTTATCCCTATTTTTAAAAACAAAGCCAAAATATTAAATAAAAAAGAATGGCAGACATTTAGGCCAAAGTGATGAAGATAATCTTTGTCATTATTTTCTATCTTATTAAAAAATAAGAACAAAGATACACGTTACACAAATGAAATAAACACACTTATTTCAGCCACAGAAGAGTTAACAGTAGCATTCAAGAAAGAAATTAAAATGAACAAACAAAAATAACACTACATTAACTTTTACAAGATGAGCAAAAGTACTTGCGGCATAATCCCCATACCTGAATCACAGTTGCAGCTGCATTTTGAAGAGCAATATCTCTCTCTTTTTCAGCACTCTCAATTTTTCCTGTGCACTGTATCCTCTCCAGAATGTTTGGATCTTGATGGCTGCCTTATTCTGTCGTATCATTCTTCTTCTCAAGATGAACTTCCGCACAATGGCTTGGATTTTAGTGGCAGCCAGATTTTTTTGCTGTGCATGAAGATCAATCAATTTAAAGCACTTTTTTTTTAAATCTAAGCATATCAAAGTTCCAAGCAGCTTGACATGGTGGATAATCTATACTCTTACCTGAATAAGCTCAATGTCCTTCTGTAACTTGTATCTCCGCCATGCACCCTGGATGACTCGGGCCGCTCTTGTTTCATTGCGGAGATCCAAAAGACGGGCACAAAGGAAGGAGAGGTAACATGTGACAACCTGGTGGGGGATAAGCAAATCACAGTTGCATTAAATATACATTAATATGGAAGGTATTTCTACTCAACCTCAGTTTAATCAACTATCAGTTTTACTGCTAACCTAACAATCTAAATGTTAAAAAATTGCCATCTTGATTCAAACATCCATGCAATTTTATTTCTAAATTACAACAATTTGCATGTGTCTATTAAACTTTTGACAAGTACAATCAATCACAGCAAAACAAATATGTGTTGACACTGCAACTGAGCCAGAGAGGAGTTGTCATGTATAGGTATTAGGGTTGCAAAGTTTCCAGAAACTTTCCAGGATTTTCGGAAACTTTCCAGGATTTTTGGGAAGTTTCTGGAAATTTACTGGAAATATTCAGCCCCTTTGCAACCCTAATAGGTATGAAACAGCTATCACACAGTATCATTAGGTCTTTGTTAAAAAAAAAAACAGAAGTACTGGGATAATAGTTTATAGTTCAGATATGAACAATGTCCACGGTATCAAAATAATAGTAAATCACCTTTGAAAGTAACTTGACGCTTCTAATAAAGATTGTATAGATTACATCGTAATTGAATTTTAAAGTCTATTAATGATTAATTCAAGAGAGTCCTTCAAAAAGATTCATGAATCATTAATTCAAACCAAATTTTAATCATAATTTTAATTAAATACAACATTTTTTCAGCACCTCTAGTTAATTACATTTGTAATATTGTTTAGTTGTCTATTCTAAATCAAAGCAGAATCATGATCTACATTTTAAACAATTCTTAATTTATCTAAAATGCAGCTCTAAAATGTTTTTACCTTTTCATTTGGAATAGTGTTGGACATATCCTCTGGATTTATCATAGCAGGCACCCCTCCAAGATATGACACGGCAGTGTTCACTAAATTAAAGTTGCTTCTCTCATTCTCAAGCAGCTCTTTGTGGTCAACTGACAGGATTCTGAACCCAAGACAAAAAAATAAAAAATAAAATAAACAGTTCTAAGACATTTACAGTGATAAACTGTACAAATTACCAAACTATTGTCAGAATAGTTCACCTAAAAGTAATAATTCTGGTATTTGCTCAAAAATAAAGAAGGGGAAAAGTACCAGTTTGCATTGTGGGCAAATTTTCAAAAGAGCAGTCCGAGTCACTTGAGGAGTTATTGAGCTCCAGTCTGCCGCGATGGCCACATTCGATGGTCTGCGTTGTTCTCTGTTGTATCTCCTCTGCAGGAAGATGAGCAGGATGGTAATGATGAATGAGGTAGCACAGGATACGACCATCTGAGAATGACACCGTGAAGTTTTCAGCCTGCAAAAATAATGGAGGAGAGATATAGTTCAAACAAGGATCCTTTGCAGGTTATCATACAAACGTTTTCAGGAGAATTATTACACCTTTCTCAGCAATACTTGATTCAAAAAAGACAAAATATGCGTTTGGAACAACATAACAGTGAATACATGAGCAAACAATTCCAGTAATGTGACTTACCTTTAAATTGTAGAACTCAGAAACAGCATTGACCCAGTTCGAGAAGAAGCGTCACCTTCTGGCTGGGATGTTCAAATGCTTGTCTCGCCCTCATTCGTGTCACTGTTACACCTTTGTTAGCCATTATTGAAGCCAGTTTCCGTTTCGTTCTCCAGGTTTTCCTGAGGAAACTGATTTCCTCTTTGAGCTGATTCTCATCAAGTAGCACTTCCACCTAAGACAAAAGTATCAAAATATTTAAGGAAATACACATTAAATGCATACAACTTCAGACGATAAACATGAGTATCAGTTATCCTAATGATTTATCATTTAAAAAATAAAATGGTGCTAGACAATTAGGGCTGTCAAACGATTAATTACATCCAAAATAAAAGTTTGTGTTTACAAAATATATGTGGGTGCACGATGTATAAGTCTTTTATAGACGCATGTATATTTAAGAAAACCCTCAAACCGTATTCACTTTATAGCCCTTAATCCTGTAATTGTGGACAAATGTGGGCACAGAGGACTGTTTTTTATTTATTTTTTATAGGTGCGATCCTAATTTTTATTTATTATAAATGTTATATCACTGTCTTTGATAAAGTTTTGTCTATCCATTTATGGTGTTTTATATTTTTTGGGGGTATTTTTTAATTTATTTACTTCAAAAAGTACCATATTTTCTATGTAAATTATTTCAATGTAAATTAATTACTATGTAGTTTTTTTAACTATATTAAAATATCATTCCAATAAGTTCTTAGAGCTAAAACCTAAAGATGAAGTGACTTTGCTTTTTTTAAAATAAATAACTATTTTGCACACATTTGTCCAGAAAACGGTTTTAGGGTTAAGAATTTTTTTTATAAAATAGTTATATTTATATATAAATCTATATACAGTATTTACATGAAAATATTTCTTAAATATATACAAGCATTTATACACAGTAACATAATAATGTAAACACAAACTTTTATTTTGGATGTGATGAATCGTTTGACAGCACTATAGATATGATGTTACACAGCCCAGGTCAGTACCTGGAAAGCAAATATGATTTTCCACAGGAGGTTTAGGGTCTTTTCCCTGTGTCCATCCACAATGTCTCTGGAGTCAATGGTCGATCCTTCAAGAAAATGAGGACAAATTCAGTGCTTTGTCAAGATTATGAAGTGTTTCATAAAGAATTACTAGACATTTATCATCAAGGAATAGAGATTAATCACTCACCATGCTCATCTTTAAGGTCAACACCTTTGTCTTTCAGAACCTGCAGTGCAACATCAACATTGTGCACTTTCTGCAGGCGGCTAATAGCAGGTATCCTCAGCTTTCTAGATAAAGTCCAGTCCAGAATAAAGAGCTCCATGACACGCCTGAAAATTAATAAAGAAACATAAGAGCAAGATATATAACATGGGAATTTGGAAGCTTTTTTTAAGTCAATTCCAAACATTGGATAGGACCCCAACAGCCATGACACTTTATTCTGATTCATGCACAATTAACATGCAAAAATGAATTTTTTTTAATTTCAAACGTACACTAAACGAATGCCACATCTCAGGTCAACAGCAAGATTCTTCACAGCAAAGTTGAACTCATCCAGAGGAGTCTGAACATGGGATACTGCTAAGCCCAAGTGGCTGAGGTGCCGTGACAAAATGCCTTCACCACTGAGGAAGTCTCGTGAGAACGCCAGTAGCAGATCTTTGCTTGACTACAGAATACAAAAACACAGCAAGTGTTTAATATTGGCCAAAAACATTTTACATTTTCACTCATTCTTTAATATTTGGCCACTATTTTACAATAGAAATGCCTCTGTAACATCTTTAACAAGAACATGTGGAAATCAAAACATTCAGACTCATTCAGACATTCAAGGGTTGAAACTTTTATTTTGAAATTCAAAACATACCAATGTACTCTCCTGTTAATGTTGGTTTATAAATGATAGCGCTATGCTATGGTATTTTATGACTTCTTTATTTTTTATACACTACCGGTCAAAAGTTTAGGGTTGGTAAGATTTTAAATATTTTTAAAAGAAGTCTCTTCTGCTCACCAAGGCTGCAATTTTTTGATAAAAAAACACAAAAAACACAGTAATATTGTGAAATATTATGATAATTTAAAATGACTTTTTTATGTTAATATATATTAAAATGTAATTTATTCCTCTGAAAAAAAGCAGAATTTTCAGCATCATTACTCCAGTCTTCAATGTCACATGATCCTTCACAAATCACTCTAATATGACGATTTTATGCTCTAAAAATATGTATGATTATTATCCATGTTGAAAACAGTTTTTTACATTTTTATTTCAGGATTCTTTGATGAATCGAAAGTTCAAAAGAACAGCTTTTATCTGAAATGAAAAGCTTTTGTTACATTAAACATTACCCTTTAAAAAGTTTGGGGTCAGTAAGAATTTGTATTTTATTTTTGGGGGAAATAATAAGAAATCAATACTTCTATTCATCAAGGATGAGTTACATTGATCAGAAGTTACAGTAAAGACATTTATAATGTTAGAAAAGATTCTAATTAAATAAATGCTGTTCTTTTGAACTTTCTATTCATCAAAGAATCCTGAAATAAAAATGTAAAAAACTGTTTTCAACATGGATAATGATCATACATGTTTTTGGATCATAAAATCATCATATTAGAGTGATTTGTGAAGGCTCATGTGACACTGAAGACTGGAGTAATGATGCTGAAAATTCAGCTTTTTTTCAGAGGAATAAATTACATTGTAATATATATTAACATAAAAAAGTCATTTTTAAATTGTCATAATATTTCACAATATTACTGTGTTTTTTGTGTATTTTTAACAAAAAAAATGCAGCCTTGGTGAGCAGAAGAGACTTCTTTTAAAAACATAAAAAATCTTACCGACCCTAAACTTTCTGACCGGTAGTGTATATACGTTCAGCCTCTAGAATCCGATCTAATTATGTAGTTCATGGATACTTGTCCATGGAACGCACCACTTCCAGAATTTAATTTAACCCAATATTGAAGCGTGACAGACCATCACTAATCATCATTATAATGAATGTCACTTCAGTTCCGCTTTTAGTGTGAATTATCATATGCAGTAAACTACAGAACAATATAAATGCAAGCACTAAAATGTTTTGCCACAAACTCAACTCATACTCATATCATGCTTATCTTGAGACACCACACACCTTAAATTCAGCATCCATGCAGAACAGACAAGGATCATGTTTCGATTAGTCTGGACTCTTTGGCTTTATCCAGAAAGCAGACCAGCAGAATTAGTTTCTTTAGAGCTGAAGCAGGAGAGTGCCTCCTGATGGCCTGATGAGGTCAAAAATAAAAAAAAAAATGTAAAAAATAAATAAATAAAAAAGAACCTGTTATTATAGACACTAGCCATGTTTCCATCCATTTTTCAATCGAATTATCTGAAGTTCGGTTAAAAAACTCATGCGAATAAAGCTGGTGAAAGTGTGTTTCCATCAAACGGCTTTAGAGCGAATTAAAACCTGTACGTAATGACGTCACATGCTGTTTTGCGATCAAATTGGTATATCGAATTGATTTGAGACATTTTAAGGTGTTTCCATTCATTTTCGCACTGAATCGAACAACATTCAAGCAAACTTTTGCGAACAAAGTTTTGTTAGACAAAGCGGATCGCGCCATCTACCAAAAATGATCAATATTTCACAAGTTGAAGCCTAATAATGCTTATGTGCCAGCTGATGGCAACATATGTATGGGATAATGTATGCGAGGCGGTTGTATTTCGCTATAACCGCCTCGCTATACATTATCCTGCTTATTACATATAAATCAACCAAATAAATAAATAAATCAATAATTTGACACAAAATATTGACTTAAAAACGAGTTTATTGATTTAAAAACGAGTATTGCTTCTGCTAAAGAAAATAGTCTGTTCCGTCTCTGAACTGCGTCCATGGCAACGGTGTGTTACTTAGCAGCGCCGCAGTCTGTTAACCAGAAATAATAGACCACATTATACATTAGAATTCAACCAAGCCACGTAAAAACAAGCAAAACTAACCTAAGAAAACAACGACGCTATAAACATTGCTATGATGATGCCGATGCACGTAAATGCCCGACGACAGCGGAGGTGACTGTGGTGTGGGAACGACAGCGCTCCATCAGTTCTGGGAGATCGTGGTTCACGGAAACCCTTTGGTTGAAGCATTTTTTTTGCTTTGTCCACTTACATCTGTCTTTGTTGACATTCGCCATGTGTGCGCAAACTGGCCGGAAATGAACTCGTCTTCTGACGTGTTGCAACCATAAAAGGGCATAAAACTTAATCGCAATTCATTATTTATTCGGCAAATAACGTTTCCATCAGCTTTTATCGCATTAGCCGTATATCGATCAAGATAAAATCCGATGAGACCGAACGTATTTCATTTGAGTCGATTTTCATGAAATTTCATCGAATTTTACTGTTTCCATAAGGCATTTTTCATTCGATATCACTTAATTTGGATAAAAACGTGTCGATGGAAACATGGCTACTATTTACAACAATAACAAACACCATGAAAAAATAAAAAAGATCACACAAATAAATGAAAAAAAATATATATATATTTCATTACCATCTTTGTAACAAATTGGGCACTTTAGCATGCCTGAACTCAGCAGCTATGTCTGGGTTCCACAGCAGACGTCCAAGAATAAACATGGCCAGTCCCATGACATCACTGTTGCTTTCAAAGTGGTATTAGCTCTCCATAGATTGTCTGAAAAAGGAATGGGCAAAAGATGTGGCATAAACAAAATCATAATATATCTAATGACTTAAATTCTATATTTTCAGCAAGGAAACATATTAAAATGATGCTTTCACAAGCAAAGATAAATACCTCAAGTCCGAGTCTTAGCCAAAGTGGATTGTATGATATCAGCCAGTTAAGAACTTTCTGACGCTCACCTGATATATGAAAATAAAAGGTGAAAATACGATTAACAAGGAAGAAACTTAAGCCCACTTAAAACATTACAAATATATTTTGACATAAGAGTGACCAGGTGTAAAGAACATCAAATGTATATTACATAATATAATAGATTATACCATTCAAAATGATCAGTAAGATTTTAATTAAAGGTCTCGCTTCTTCATGTTTTGCGTGTAAAAAGACAAAACATTTTTCATACAATTTACTTATCTGTTTATACTGCTGTTTTCACTGTCAAAAAAATCGGCCGATGACTTTCGCAACGAGTTCTGTATTGGGCCAGCGGTTCCCGTGTTGTGATTCGACAGAAGCTTATCGCACATTGCCGGAAAGGTCACACCTTTTACCATAAATTGGAGATGCATGATGCGCTGATTGTTATTGTAAAAATGTCAAACATATTACCATATCAATTTGAGCCTGAATCAGACCCCGGAGAACATAGATGAAGAGAATCGATTAGAACCTGTGTGCTAACTTTGAGCTTTACTTTACACACTAAAGTTTGAAAAATGGAATCACGAAGAATGGGACCTTTAATATTTTACTTCAACAAGGACAGATTGATCAAAATTGAAAATGTGATAAAACAAAAGATTTCTATTTAAAACAAATGCAGTTATTTTAATCTTTATTCAAGGAATCCTGAAAAACTTGTAGTTGGACGATAGTGCAATTAATACATTTAATTAAAAACCATTTTATTAAAACTGCTGAGTGTTAGTGCTTTGGATTTATAGTGGATTAATAAAGCTGCAATACCTAAGATTGGCATGTCGCTAGAGGCGCTACATTCAAAACAACAACTGCTTTGCTTGATGACGACGTGGAGGAACGCGGAATGATGGGAACTGTTGTTTTCAACTCCACCGTGGATAAATCAGTCAGACGGGAATTCGAAAATTAGTTGTCATGGATGAGGTAAAGTTCGACTTCTATAAATGTTGCTGTTTAATGACATGCCTGTTTTTCATTAAACTGAAATAGCCGCAAGAACAGTCAGGTTTAAAAGTAAATTAGTTATCACAGATGTTACTGTACGAGTCACTGGACGAAGCTATGGTGGAGAGGGTTTGCATGCAACAGTTCACATTGCGAGTATAATTGAAAAAGAATAATTGTGCACCATTCCATTACAAATGCGCGAAACAAGCTGACTTTTGTTGCTTGATAGACGTGAACGCACAACTACAACTTCCGCATTTATCCAGGCACTACACGTAGTACGAGCGAGAGTCCAGAGTAACGCGAATATGACGCGATTGACTGTCGACTCCCAGCTCACCCCTGCTCACACCCCCTTTCCTTGGTTAAAATTGTAAATTTTCTCGCGATTTAAACATTGCTTGAAACATTTGGAAATATTTGTAAGTTATCATCTTCACTAAATATATAACACTGGCCTTGTGATTTTGGGATATTTTAATGCAAAAAATCTTAGGTATTCCACCTTAAAGCAAGCAACATGGAATAGTATATTTATTATTCAAATAGTATTTACATATCGAATATTCAACTATTCGTGTACACAAAAATTTGTTTATTTTTTCCCAAATTCCGTTTTATTTTTTGGGCAATTAGGTTTTCTTTTAACCCCTTGACTTATTTTAGTTGTAAAACTATATGCTTTTAAAGTTAGTGATTAAAATGTATTAAAAATACAAATAAATTAGGAATGTCCTTAAATTTATTGAGGTAATACAGACATTTACTCAGTAGCCTTTTAGGACAAATACTGCATGATGCAACATAACACTGCACTCTTCAAGTAACAACAAGTATGATTATGAGCTTTAACGGTCATGTAATATAAATTGTATTAGTTTATATAAGTTTAAGTAAAGTCACGACTCTGTCTTTACTGAAAAGTTCGCGTCGCCTTTGTCCAGTCCGGCACCTCATAGACAGACGCGGGTGTAGGAGTACTCTGGGTAACGGTACTGACATTTTCACGGTATGAACATAATCCGTCACAGAATATCATTCACGGTTTCACGGTATACGATCATTAAATGTACTATCATTATAATCATCATCAGCTACAATGGCCCTTAAGTTAATAAAAGATAATATGTCTTTGGTTGAACATGGTCCATTGTAACAAGTTTCTTCTAATAGAGTTCTTTTTGAAATGTATATTTATTTCCTCAGAAATTCTGGTTGTTGGAACTAACTGGCTCAGCATTTCTGTGTATTGAATACAAATGTAATTCTTTTGAACTGCAATCTACAGAAAGATGTAACAACTTCAGTTTGTGTTACACAAGAGAGGCTCTTGGCACGAACTAAACACATTACAAAAAAATTATACACAATAATAATATATTTTAGTCATTTTTTTAGTCATAGACTAAACCAAACTAGTTTTACAGGCTGTACCTGAACACCTATGAGTTCCAGATCTAGTGTATTTGATGTGATTGTTCTTCTAAAAAAACGATTATAAAGTGCACATTAGTGTTCTCTGTCTGTATATGTTCATTCAGGTGTTCACTGCCCTCACATAGTGGGTGAGACAGCTCTTAAAGCCCATGCTGCGCATGCCATGTAGTCATGAGAAGTGTACTTGAGATTATGAACGCGCTGGCTCATTCATACAGAGACCCACTGCGCTGAATATAGAAGGGGCTTGCACACGAGTCTTTTGCCCAGATTCACAGCACACGTACACATCGCGATTCCATCTCAGGCGTACATGGCAGCTATATTTTGATCTATTCATCCATCTATCTTTTAAATCGTGCATTTTACAATATGGGCATATCTGGTATTGTAACACAGAAGACGGTGTGCGCCTTCCCGACAGATCGCAATCCCCAGCATGAACACAGAAATAATATGGCCTTAAGTGAGAAACTGCTATGAATAACCTTCATCTTCACGAGAGGATGGTGTTCCTGAATATGGGAGAACATGTTCGACGCGTGTTTCCTGCTTTTGCAGCCACCTCCGTCCACATACTCTTGCAAATTGGATATCCATCTTCAAGGACAACACCACGACGTTTTCGGATATCTGATATTCTCCCCATATGGCACAATTTTATTGAATTTTTTCTGCGGGAGATAGAGTATTTTTTAGCCTTCTTGCCCTCTCCCCAACATTTTCAGCGCTGTACAGGTATGGAGTGTAAGTAGTCAAGCTGAAAGAAGTTGCATGCGGAGGTGCAGGTGAACTCCTGGTTTAATTTTTTTACGCGGATAAGTAAATGTGCACGATATGAGAATTCGGGACATGTCAATATCGCTAGAAACGCCATACTGGTATACCGTTACAACCTGACGCCTGTGTGCACGTCATATGTGTGTGTTTTACAGTCTATGCACGGCGAGTGAGAGAGGCGGAGGGAGAGCGGGGAGATACAATGGACAAACCCGTCTCCGTGTTTTAAATCGTGTTAAAAACCGAAACGCAGTATGTGACGGCAAATTAGTCAATGTGTGGGAAACACTGCATAAGTCACGCGTCACGGCTCGGCACTGAATGCACTTACAGTGACTCAGTTTAACTTTTCGCTTTACGAAAGCAGAGCTCCGAAAAGCCGCTTTGTCATGCTTCCATTGTTTTCAGTTCAGTCGATGGAGCTAGACTGACGGGCCGAGGGGTTTTGTGTTCGCCCAGATTTGCTTCACCGGGTCTGCGTTTGCCATCCCGACATGCGCTCATCTGCCCACACAAAAGCTCAATTTCAAACCAAATATGTAAAAATCCATGCAATTGGACGCTACCACTAGATTCCGACGCCACGGTGGCCAAATCCATCGACTTCCGTCAGCGAATTTCGCTCTCAGCGGGAGTCATTTGTAGGGCCCTACATACCTATGTTCCTTCCCAGAGATGCCGCTGCCTTTCGCACAGGGAGCCTCTTGGCTTCTGCTTCCAGCTCCAGTCTCTGGGATGGCCTTCACCATGGTGCTCTGACGTGAAACAGCTTGGGCAGACTGCGCACAGAACGGCGGTGTCAGCCGTTGACGGGCTGTGTGAGTCTTCAAAGACAGACTATCTTTTGTTCTGGTGCTTTGGCTATGTCCTGAATTTGTCATTCCCCATAGTCAACGACAAGGCATTCACTAAGAAACAATAAGAGAAAGCCATTACAAGATTGCAGCTGAAATTAATTTAACATAAAACAACAACGCAAAATCGCAGAACAAAAAAAGTACCCACCTTTGGTAACTTCAGTTGCAACTTCTGAAGTCATCAGGAGTGAGAACATAATTCATCCACCAGGTAAGCCCGCTCCTGCTTTTCAATCCATCGCTCATCATAAGCAATGTCTCTTTGCAGCAAATGGCATAGGATGTCTTGGTATGGCTGTCAAGATCTGTACAACTTCAGCAACTCATGCCACTGAAACACACAAAAAATTATACAAATGCAGTAAAAACATACCCGTCTGTGCCGGCTCCATGAAGGTCAGTCTGGCCTGCGCCACGGCCACTATCCTTGCAGGCTTTCGGGTTCGTACTGCTCAGTGACTTCACAGACTGTCCATCTACATCACAACATTTAAAATGCATCATGATTGGCCAAATACTAAGCACATATCGAACAAGTGAATCTGAAGCATTTCAAGAAACACTTCTTACCTTTTCTGAGTTGTTTTCGAGAAGGTATTTCTTTGCTGGAGGTTTTGTAAACTTTCTGGAAGCTTGGGTGGAGCTTTACGGAAAAGAGGAGGCTTTTATTTCAAACATTCTCCTGAACTCATAGAACGTCTCCAGATAGATGCAGACGCAATGAGTTTCCGTCACCTAACGTGGTACAGTATGCATGAGGAGTATAATGGACTGGACCAATAGCCTTTTGTTGGCTGTCCAGATGTGGCACCTTGAAAGTGAACGGCTCCTGTCATGGCTTGGTTTTCTCTTAATCTCTGTCCCACGTGCCTTTGGAACATAACGCTTTTCGCTGGCTGCTTGATATTTCTTTGAACGACCCGCAAAACCATCACTTTTTCTCTTTCACTTGTGCAATATACGACTATGTTTGACAGGACCTTAGGCCCTAGATTGTCATTTTCAGTTTCTGTGGCGAATCCGGACTGCTAATGCTACTAACAGAGGGCAAAACATAAGGTCGCTGAGGAGATATGGAGGACAAAAGCTGTCCAGGAGGGGATCCATTTGAGGTCAGCTTCACCTTTGCAGTCAGCATTGAAGTTAGGGAAATTGGAACTCTAGTGCCACATCTGGACTTTGAGTCTGAGCTAATGATGGGTAGTGACATGCTGTCAGGAGAACTCCGAATCTAGATTCTGCATTACTAGGTTCTGAGAGCTCCATGGTCTTCTTCAGAGCGACGCCTGGAGGTTCTCTCTCAGCGCAAGCCAGGACTCTTGAAAGAGGCTTCTGCTTTGCTTTGGTCAGCTGTGGTCAGAATTCACAGGAAACCTTCTGGAACCATCAGGAACAAGGGTGTCATCAGACTTTATTCGACTTGGTCACTGTGGCGTGCTAAAGGCAAAGGCCTTGAGCCTGAATACATTGTGATTTGGTTCAACGCCCATGTCTTGGTTTGGTTTCACACAGAAAGTCAACCTTGGGTGAGCCACTTCAACTGGTGGCGAAGTGACAGCAGTCGCTCTGAATGATGTTGCTGGATTCGTTTTTTCAGACTCAAGAGAATCAGAAAAATCAAAGCTTGAGCAAGCATTAGGTGGGCTCACCGCACATGATAGATCTGATCCTATTACATCCAGAGCATCTTTCACAGACAGAGAAGGTTTCTCCAGCACTCGACTTTCATCTTGCCCAATCACGGGAAGTGGACTCTGAAAGCATGGGTTTCCAAACCTCTCTGGAGTGCTAGCAGGAGAGAGCGTTTTATTCAAAAGCCTTTTCATTTCTCTGCACTCTGGTTTCACGTGAACAAGTCACATCCTTTTTACCAGGTGTTTCAAGCAATCTCTCAGCTGGTACTAAGACAACCACTGGCGAGTTTCTCTGCAAATGCACATCATCAAAATTTTCTGTTACAAAAGCCGGTTTTGACATCTCAGGAGTGGAGGATGGTGCATTCATCCTAGTGCCACTGGAACCATAGGCAGACCGTTCATGATTCAATGGTGACAATGGGTTGGACGTTCTCTCTTTCCTGTATTGCGACTGGCGAGACACATGAAATGTCTTATTTGCAGCCTTTATTGGCATTGAAGCCACTTTCTTCCCTTTTGAGGGTGCAGGAACCCCCTTCTCGGATTTAATTGAATCCCATAGGGTTTTTCTGAAAAATAATAATAAATAAATAATATTAATACTATTTTGCAGGTACTCAAATTATAATACACACTTTTTTTCTTTTTAATAAAACAGGCTATACAGTACCAGTTAAAAGTTTGGAAACATTGTTTTTAATGTTAAAAAAAGTCTAATGCTCATCAAGGCTGCATTTACTTTGATCAAAAATACAGAAAAAAAGCATTATTGTGAAATATTATTACAATTTCAAATAATGGTTTTCTATTTATTAAAATATAATTTATATCTGTGACGCAAAAGCTGAGTTTAACAGCATTATTGCACTTTATCCTCCAGAGTCACATGATCCTTCAGAAATCATTCTATTATGCTGATTTATTATCAATCTTGGGAACAGTTGTACTGCTTCATTTTTTTATAACTTGTGATACTTTTCAGGATTCTTTGAAGACTAAAATATTTAAAAAGAACAGCATCTTTTTTTTTAAATAGAAATCTTTTGTAACAATATACACGGTCACTAAAAATAATCAATGAATCCTGAAAAAAAGTATCACAGGTTCAAAAGAAATATCAAGCAGCAAACTGTTTCCAACATAATATATATATAACATGATGATAATACTGACTACCAATCCAGCAGGATGATTTCTGAAGGATCATGTGACACTGAAGACTAATGTAAAGGCTGATGAAAATTCACCTTTGCATCACAGAATTCAATTATATTTTAAAGTCAATTTAAATAAATGCAGCCTTGATGACATAACATATTTCTATCAAGAACATTAAAAATAGTAATGTTTCCAAATTTGACTGGTCTTGTATAAACACACAAATTACCTTTTCTTTTTTGTCGCCTCTGCTTTCCCAAGCAATATCGCTTGATGTTTGACGATACCATTTGCAACAAAGCAGAGGAGTTCTCGAACTTCGCCTTCTTCCACTGGTGTCCAAGTGACAGTTAAAATAATGCTGTCCTCAGGCTGAAAAATAGAGAACGCATTACAACTAACTTACTCTCATTCTTTTATAAAACATGGATGGCATTCTTTGGTGGAGCTCGACTGGAAATATTTAGCCAAATGTTCATGCAGCCCTTTTCCATACAATGAAAGTGTAACAGTAAAACAAAAAGCAGTATTAGAAAAGGTCAATTTGTCTGATAACTTTGTGTGAAAAACAAAATATTTTCCAATAATCTTCTCTGCACATATAACATTAAGCTCTACATTTGCATATTTAAATACAGTGTCAAGATGTCAAATCAGGTTTCACATACAATAACGCCCCATTTCGTTGTTCCTCGTGTACTTAGTAATTAATTACAACACACCAATCTTGAATTTACACAAATATTGTGAATAAAGGCTTAAATTCAGTTATGTTTTCCACAGAAAATGTAACGTTACTTCAAAAGACTATAGTTAACGTTACATTACAGAATCATGACTTAGCCTACAACACAGTCAGTTATAGTAACTTATTTACTTTTTTTCAGTTTAAAAGCTTGACATCCTGTCAAACATCTCCTAAGAAATAAATAAAGAAAATAAAGAAATTCAAATATTTTAATTTATTGTTGAACTAACAGCCAATTCTTTTAGATACTAAATGATTCTTAACTTTAGCACTGCGCATGAGCAAACTTCACTAACGTTAGCTAAATGAATAAACAATTACTGAACGTGGCTCATTCTGAACGTGGCTACAAACTTCATTTTCACATTTAACGTTAGTGCACAGATATTATTCCAAAAATGTTGTCTAGCCGAGGAGCTCACTAGTTTTTACACTATTTATTCTTCTCCACTTACCTGTATTGTAAAAGACGCCAGATCAACAGAAAAGCCTTTGGATGCTGAAATTTTCTCCACTATGACTGTCGTTGTTGCATCCTCGGTGGGATTTTCAATTCGTAAAGGCAGAGATTTTGATGATCCCAATTTGACTGTCCCAAATGACACGAAAGGGGACCTAGAAAACTGAAGCAAACTCAGCACAGGAATTGAAGTGTTGTTTTCCTTGCCAGGTTTATCGCGACTACAATGTGAATCAAATGTTGGACTGAAGTCCAAACACTCCGCTTTCGCTATTTTAAAAGACATATTTTTTAACTAAATGCACAGCGATTCGATAACTCCATGTGTCATTGATGCTCACCAACAATAAATGCCGTTTAAAACCACTGTACGTAGTCGCAAGTTTGAATTTGAGTACAGACCAGGCAGCCAATCAGATCGTTGGAGCGGATGGAATTGCCCAATCACTGGACAGAAAAGCAAACTCGAACCAATCAAAGTTCTAGGATTCCTTTAAAAATCTCTACACACGCCCACAATGCAAGAAGATGCTTCATGCACATGCACATTGCTGTGTTATTCAAACGTCTGACTGACTTGACAACAAGTAGTTGCTTGCCATTTGTTGCAGTGTAAAGACGCAAGCCAAACGTTACATGTTTATTTACGCTTACGCACTTGTCCACAGCACGTATGTTTGCGAAATATGATATATAAAATGAAACAATTTCACTAGAATGAAGACTTATTTGCAGCATTTATTTTAGTGTTACAAAGTGGTCTGTTTACATTTTGTTTTACAATTTCCTTAGCGATTTTTTTTCCGATTTATTTTAAATTTATTTTTCTAATATTTATTTTTTCGACATTTAAACTGGAGATGCTTTCTTAAAATATCACATGCAAACGCAGCCTATATAACGTAGTATGCATGTTATTACATGTTTTAACTTTTTTATGGAAGTGTAGAACTCCTAGATGATAAGAATCGCCATAATTTCTTTCTATTTTTCATAATATTAAATTATTTATTTGTATGTATGTATGTATGTATGTATGTATATATATATATATATATATATATATATATATATATATATGAAGAGTTCAGAAGCAAAAGCCTCTAAATGCCATTTGAAATTTTCTTCTAAAATGACCATTTTTCATCTTCATTGCCATTTATGTGAAATTACTGAACTTAAATATACAAGCTTGATAAAAATGATCATCTTAGAAGAAATTTCAAATGGCACTTAGAGGCTTTTGCATCTGAACTCTTCATATATAGTCCATCTATTCTTTCGCAAAAAAAAAAGAATGGAAAATTGTGTTAAAAACCAAATAAAAGTATTGAAATTCAACAACAACAAAAAAAATCACTTTGCAGTTCATGGTTTGGAGTCAAATAAGCTGTGCGTTTAAACAGTAACCGGAAGGCAGTGTACATTCTTACCCTTGAATCCCAGCAAATGGTCTATTTTGCATTAAATTACCCACAAGTGCTTTTGAGAGAAGTCATTAGACTGAAGTATGGAAGGCCTTGATTGCAAGAGGGTTAAACTGACTGCGTAGTAGCATTTTGTCTGCCATCTCGTATTTAATATCCAATGTAATCATCACCTGCTGATTACTATTCAGACAGCATGCCTGATTGCCACTGTCTCTGTTCTAGTCTTCACCAATCCCCTGAGGCCTCTTTGTATTGAGGATACAGAGAGTTGCTCCTCATTGGTGCGTATGTGAATGAGAGTGTGCTAAGACTCAGAGAGCCTAAAACAGACACACACACACTAGACTAGAGGATGCTTGAGGAACACACCGTGATCATGTCAGCTTGCCTACTACCACAATGACATCTAACTATGGATATGGATCTTACGGGTTTGGGTTCGATGTGGCTCAGATTAGTTGTTTGTGTCTTGTTTCTTCTTCTGCAGTGGACAGAAAGTAAGTAGGCTACTTCAGTCTGTAGCTTTTATGCAGTATGACGTCATTCTTAGTCCACTTGTTGAATTTTCTAGTCAAAGAGCAAAGATTTACTTATGTAAGATACTAAAAATATTGTCCCGCAACTAATTTTAGTTGGCCTACTACATTTTCTAAATAATTTTTCATACTACTATTTGTATTTAAACATGTAGAGAGGCTTCTAAACACTTAATGATGGTTTATACTATTACTTTTGTGGGTTTGTGTGTAATTTTCTTCTTATATGGATGAAAAAGACTACCCAGTGGTTTGATATTGTTCCTGTTTGCTTTGATATGGCTCCGCATGAGTGTGGTCAGAGGGATCATAACCCTGGACGCATCGGCCGCAGTGGCACTTAAGGACATAAAAGGCTGTGCATCAAAGACACTTAGAAACAGAGCTGGGCTTTTCATTTTCTAGATTCTGGTACATTTAAAAGGATTGTGATTTGCTTTCATCACATGCATACACACACACAAAGGCCTGAGCATAAATGTCTGCATTTTTGTATAACATTTGAGTTTGATACTTTAAACTGTATGTATCTAAGGAGGATTACAGAGCTCTTTTTAAATGAACATATGGTTTAACATCCTTGTGTTTTGGGGATAATACGTGTGGGCTCAAGTTGAGCGGTGGTCTAGACTTCCAATAAGCTGATTTTACAAAAATCCCCAATGCAAAATGTCCAATTTGGGTCCCAAACCCATCTGGCCAACAACTTGAAATGTAGACATTTGATTTTGAAGGTATAGAAATTTAAGTCTAACGCGCTCAAAAGTTATTGACTTCACAAAGCTTTTTGATGCAATAAACCTACAGCAAATTTCCTCTTTGGACCCTGAATGTAAGTGAGTGGCAATCCTGATAGTGACATTGCCAAATTACCCTCATGATTGCTTGCGCTATTAGCCTTTGTCTCAATGCACAGTCTGTAATAAAAAAAAAACATTGCAGACTGCAGGGTTTGAATGGGGTTTCTAGACACCCCCTAAATGACTGACTTATGTCTATTGCCGGTTACCATAGCAACCCCTGCAAAAGGAAAGCTGGAAGTGTGGAATTGGTTGCTATGGCGACATAATTTGATGCTTTGTTGAGACTCCAAAGTTTGCGAACGTCCTTGCTCAGTGAGTGCCGTGAATACGGCTGACACAGAGGTTAAGCCGTTTTTTTGGATAGATAACAGAGCATTGTCTCCTCTGGCATTTCCGAGAATGACCAGCTGAATACAGGATGGAGAAGGCTTTTATATATGCGCTTTATCTAAAGCTGTGCAGGCCCTGCATTGTGTAGATTTGACCAGTCAGGTATATGACCAAACTGACACTGTAAGGTGAAGTGTACATTTTATTCGATATTAAAGTCCACATGAAATCAAAATTAAAGTGTTTTGCGCTCCATAACAATGAGAAAATTTACATTTAGAAGTAGGGCTGCACGATTAATCGCAATTTACATGAAATCGAAAAACAATTGTACTTAAAACAATTTGGCTTATCTTGATTATGAAATTACAAATGCTGCGATTATTAGGTATTATTATTAAAGAGGGGATTGACTGCTTTTTTTCTTTGCATAATTGTATTTATGGGTGCAATATAACATGTATTCAGGGTTTTTCTTTTTTAAAAGTCTTATTTTTCATAAACTTCACCTTTATTGTCAGCGCGCTCTCCTCTGTCCCCTGACGAGCGGTTCACTTCCTGATTCTATGAAAACACTCCCTCAGAAACACGTAGCTGGCTCAGATTGGTTAGTTTGGCCCGGTGTGTTGTGATTGGCTAAACTGTCGCTCACGTTGTCCGGAAGATTAACGCCCATTACGATTACGCACCAAGATTCACGTCCAGATGTAAATATGTGTTGAACTGCAGTATCAGTTTCAGGCAGAATAAGACCAAGAAAGGCGCGATGAGGAGAGTCAAACAGAACCTCACCACACACGGCTCTTACGAAACGTTTCTGAATGATAATTTGCTAAATTTTTTAACTTTATACACGTTTGTTTTACACAATAGCATCTGACTGGCAACAATAGCAACTGACTGGCTACTAATGTTATACTCAAACAGCGTTGGCATGTTTACATTCTTGATCAAATCGAAAATAACGTCATAAAGCATATATACATGAAAAATACGTTTAAAACATTAGTACTTATAGAAAATTCAGGTCCATAATGTTTGTACGCATTTGTCGTAGACACAAAATAGCATAGTCTAACTAGTAGTGGCTATAAAGGCGCTGGCATTTGAAAAAAATAAAACACAAGGCTACGTCTTGAATTATACATGCAAATACATTTAAAATGATTAAGTCTTAGCCTACTTACAGGTTGTCGCCCAACGCTGCTGCCTCTGGTTTTAAAGTCGGAACTGCTTCATGTTTTAGTAACAGTTTCTTGTTGAATCCGGTGTTGAACTCGCTAGATTACAATCGTCATTTTCAGGAACATAATCAAACATAAATTGTATCCATTGTTGAGGAAGAATAGCGTCCATGGGAAGCCCGAACACAGAAGACCTGACAGCTGCGTGAACAACACACTCGACGAGTTTTTTGACATACATCAGCATGACATCAGAGCAAGTGGGACCCAAGGGGGTAATCCATCAACCGGAAGTTGAAGCCTCGCGGGAGCCGCCATTGTAGCAGACCGTCACCTTCTGTTAGCATTCCATTGACTCCCATTCATTTTGGCGTCACTTTGACAGCGAATAACTTTACATCTGAGGCGTCCAAAGACTCCATTTGTCCATTATTTATTTATGAAGAAACACGACAATGTATAAAAGGCTCCATTACCTTGCATCTTACGTTATGGCCCGTAGAAGCAGTTTTTGAAAAAATAGGATAATGATTGCATCATAACCAAAGACAGTAAAAAAAGATGGACGACGCCCCTTCACTCTTTTCCATCAGAGAGAACTGAAGCCGCCAGTGTCTCGATATGGCGCTGACATCTTGGAACTTGAGTCTGCGCACTTGTGTTTTCGGGGACCAGACATGCGCGGTCGTGAGCAGGAAGTAAAGCCGCGAAATCAAGGCCCCGCCCTCATTCTCACTGAATCAAACGCAAGGACATGCCCCGCACTTCTCTTAAGTGACCCCTGTCTGCTTCATTCCTCTCCAATGATGTCTGCTGATTGCAGAACCTCGTTAAAATAAGGTAAATACAACTACTTACCACATAATCAACATTGTAAAAAAAAGTCCACTGGTGCTTCAGTGACTACTTCAGCACAGAGAACCTGTCAATCACAGCTCTCAATCATGATGTCAGAGCACCATTTTTTATAGCATCACATAACTAAAAACAAACACTTTAAATTACATCAACGTGATAGAAACTACAGTAAATGACAGAAACTATCTTTGGAAAAAGGATATGGATAGACATACGCGCATAAACGTGGATAGCTCAGAATGTATATAGATAACGCGCCACTTGACTTGAAAGTGGTGTGTATGTTTACACAAAAGTCATGATGTCACTCGGCACAACTACTAGAAGACATACAGGCTGCTCACGTGACAGGCTAAGTTTGAGCTTGCACAGTACGTCTGTCAAATCGGCTTTTAACGGGCTTCAATTTTCTCAGTTGAAATCAATGGGGTCACTGTGTCCATTTCTTTTACTGTCTATGGTCAGACCGCACTCTGACACATTTCTAACCGGCAAGCATCTCGCGTTAATCACCGGTGATCGGTTCTGTGCAAATTTTGCTCATGTCAAACAAGCCTAGCATTCAAAACGCACACTTCCGCCAATACGGATCAATGATTTTGATGATATCACTCTGCATTTCAGCTTCTCATCAGATTTGCTGTCCAATCAGATTCTCTTTAGAATCTAAAGCCCCCAGTAGACGCTGACACTGTCTTTACAAAGTGACATCACCAACTACTGGCCTGGCAGCAGAATACAGCTATTTTAATCATTTTATTCTGTGTGAACTGGATTGTTCTGACAACTTAGTTGTCTGTGCATGAAAAAAAACGCAAAGAAAAACCTTTCGTTTTTAGTACATCGTTGTGTAAATTTACACTTAGCTCAAACAGTGAGCTAAGTGTAAATTGCCAGGTTATAGGTTCGCATTAGGAAATGCATAAACGTAAAATGTATTCCCTGAATGCAATTGTTAGAGAAAAATTGACGAATACATTGATGGTATAGGCCTAGTCTAGATTGAACATAAATTGATAACAAGATAATTGTCGAGATAATTGTTGAAGTTGTGTATTTCTTTTAGCAAGGAAGCATATTTATTCAGAGGGTTTGTTATCAAACTTTTTGGCTACAGAAATGCTGTGAAATATGTATATAAAAATACAATAAATATGTAAAAAGGAGACAAACTTTTTAATTTATCCCCTTTTTCAGAGAGGGGCTGCCTTGCACCCTGCTGCAAGTGCAAGTTTTATCATACAAACAGATGAACTGACTGCATCAAGACAGTTAAAGCGCTTTCTCAGGTTTGGCTTCTCTTCGTATATAAGCAATAATCAGCTCTCATTAAAGGGGTCCAGCAACAACAGCTAGATGGGACTAACAGGTTAATCCCATATAGTCACATAAACCCCATGATCTTATTAGGGGTGCTCAAAGCTCATATTCACAATCTCCAAAGCACAAGATCATCAAAACGATTCTTACATGGCTGCATGAACAAATATGTTCAATTTAGGTGATTTCTCCTATTGGGTGCAAGAATTGTACCTTTGTTTGCAGCAGTCCAGTATGGATATTAACAAATCATTAGGCGCAAATCCCCCATTGTCATCAATGGAACAATCACCATAATCACAGTGGTTCTTAGTTTCTATTTTAGGATGGGTCAAGCACAATGCAGACCCAAGGCTTCATCACCAGATTTTTGATTGGCTCTGAAGCCCAGTTGGATCATTAGCTAATTCATCTAATGCTTATTGGCCTTTTGTTTCAAGCTTGTTGGCCTTGTGTTATCTGTTTGAAGGGCAATATACAAGGACAGTGGGGCACCAACATGCAATTACAGTACTAGAATCCTGAAATAGCGTTGAGCTTTAAAGTTTAAAGAGTGACACATTTATCGAAAATAACCATGTAAAGACAAGAATGGATTCATAATAATAAATTAGCTTACTGTTGTTGCTACAGCATGTGAAAGCAAGAATTCAAAAGATACTGTAGCCTTCTTATTAATTGATGTAGGCTAATTTGAAAGTATGATGCTCTAGGATAAATGCGGTGTATGAAACAGCTGAGTCATGCATTGATAAATGCTGTATTTGGACAACAGTTTATGTCAATTTGACAGTGTATTTGCAAACTGACCATGACTCAGCTAGCATGCCAGCGTGCAAGCCCAAAGTATACGTCTTCTGACACTGAAACTTTGTAATGCGTGGCTAAGCACATGTGTGAGGAATGGAGTATATGTTAAAAGGCAGTATTTGTATTTGGCTGTACGCAAACCAAAGTAATGCAAGTTATACTGTACAGCAAATCTCTGCTGTCTGATTGTTTATAGCACGGCAAAATGTTATCGCACATCTCTATGTAAAGTCAGTTATAATATCCAATATCCTCATAGCACACAGTACACTCACGTAAAGCGATATTGGCTACCTAGAAAATCTCAAATGGCTGATCTTTTTTTACGCCACAAAATTAAACCATTTTATCACTCAGTTCTTTATGTAAAGTTGGATATACAAGGATGTCTGACTTTATCTGCATACAATATACTTTACACAGCACATCTTAATCGCTTGATTGCTTGTATTGTCACAAAATGTAAACTAGCTATCGCCCAGCTTCAATCTGTTAAATCTCTTATTTTGTCTTGCGTTCTGAATGGCACGCGCACATCCGCCCCTCAACTCTCTCAGCCTATACAGTCAGGGAGGCAAGTCATGTGATGACGTGTGATGTATGCAAATATATAAGTTGACAGGCAGGTAGGACATCCTGTCATTGCATTCAGACCAAATGCAAAGATTGGACGAAAATAATTTTGGTCCTGAAACTTCCACAGAAGATACATGTACATGTTTTAATATTTAGGCTATGTTTACACGGAAACGATCTGAAGAGAAAACGCAAGTGGCGTTGCGTTATCACTTTTTATTCTGCGTTTAGACGAGCGTTATTGGTGGGAAATCTGTGTGACGCAAAAGTGTGTGAAATTCGATGTAGTGTGCACTCCAGGCGGCTAGGTGGCGATGTGGAGCACTGCCACACAACAAGACCAAATCCGCGCGCCTGCGTACAACCTTCCCTGTCTAGCAGACTTTTGCATTTTTGCCCTTTAGATGGGAACGCGACGGTGGAGCGTTTTTAAGATTTCCACTCTGGAAGGTGGTTTCACTTTTGCATTTTTTTTTGCGTTTCATAAACAAAAGGCACATCCGATAAAATATTTTACGTTTTCACCCGGAGCGTTCCGTGAACGGGGCCTTAGACCACTTCTATTATTCATTGCTATCAAGATGTGAAGAGAGTTTCAACCAGTATAATAAAAAGTGTTTATAAAACAAATTGCCTACTCTACCTTTAAAAAATAAAAGTTCTTTATTTGCATCAGTGGTTTCCAACCTTTAACATCCATGCACAAAAAACGCTTTGAAAACGATTCTTTAGATTATTAAGAATTTTTCTCACTAATAATGCAAAAGTGTGTGAAATTCGATGAAGTGTGCATTCTCCAGGTGGCTGCAGTGGCGAGATGGAGCACCTGCACAACAACACCAAGTCCGCGCGCCTGCGTACAACCTTCCTGTCTAGCAGACTTTTGCATTTTTACCCTTTAGACGGGAACGAGACGGTGGAGCGTTTTAAGATTTCCACTCTGGAGGATGGTTTCACTTTTTTGCATTTTTTTTTGCTTTCGTAAACGAAAGGCACATCCAATAAAATATTTTACGCTTTCACCCAGCGACGTTCTCGTGTAAACGGGGCCTTAGACCACTTCTATTATTCATTGCTATCAAGATGTGAAGAGAGTTTCAACCAGTATAATAAAAAGTGTTTATAAAACAAATTGCCTACTCTACCTTTAAAAATAAAAGTTCTTTATTTGCATCAGTGGTTCGAACCTTTAACATCCATGCACAAAGAACTGCTTTGAAAAACGTTCTTTAGATTATTAAGATATTTTCTGACTAATAAAAAAGCTATTAGCTTTTTTTTTATAGCTATAGCTATTTTAAGAACTGTTTACTGAAAGGTGTGGAGCTTTGGGGAACCCAAACTGGTTCTTCTATGGCACAGCTGTGAAACCCCCATTATGGAACATTTATTTTTAAGGCCCCGTTTACACGAATGGAAAACGCAGATATTTCTCTGCGTTTTGCCCTCTCATTTACACACGAAAACTGAGTTTTTAATCACTGAAAACGATTATTTCTAAAAACTCCGGCCAAAGTGGAAATTTCTGAAAACGCCGGTTTTGTGTTGCCGTGTAAACTGGGAGAAACGGCGTTTTAGGTTCTCTCTTGTCGATTCCAGGATTCTGATTGGCTTGCATGGCTTTATCCTTAACCCCTACACTGCCACCAATAGCTTTGGCATAGTTATGATGGTGCTCGACACCGTATTTATGCGGGTGTGTAAACAATGTTATTTTTGAAAACGGAGAGGAGAGGGAAATATTCGTTTTGCTAAATACCCGGCTTTGTGTAAACGTGGCCTAAGAGTGTAACAGCCTTCACTTTTCATCCAGCGTGCATAAGGGCCAAGGGGAGCAGACAACATTTCAATGAATGTTTTTTTCCTCTTCTTGCAAATTCTTGTAGGTTTAACACTTCTCAAGACCTCAACACTCTGCCTGGAGAAACCTTGCCAAAACAGGGCAGAGTGCAGGGAAGCCCCATCTGACTTCCTATGCCAGTGTCAGTCGCCTGTGCCAGCCCTGCCCAGCACCCGTTGTGAATCTTCCAATGCGCTCTGCCAACTTTCCATCTGCCAGGGCAATGCGACGTGTCATCCCTCCGGCGCCCACCCAGGGGAACTGGTTTGCCAATGTGAGCCCGGCTTGTTGGGGCAGGACTGTTATTCCAGTGCCCAGCTCTGCGCTCAGGGCCTGTGTGGGGACAGTGTCCGCTGTCTGGCAGTGCAAGACAAGAGCCCGGGTTACGCATGCATCTGTCAAGAGGGTTACACCGGGAGTTCTTGCGAGAAAGAGGTGGACTATTGCTCTCCCAACCCCTGCCGCAACCGCGCCATCTGCCGCAGCAGACGGGACGGCCCCACCTGCTTCTGCGTGCCGGGATTCCAGGGCAAGCGCTGCGAGATCGAGGTAAATGAATGCGTGTCGTGGCCCTGCAGGAACGGAGCCACCTGTGTGGACAAGATCGGGCATTTCATCTGTCTCTGCAGGCCTGGATACACGGGTGAGTGAAAGGAGTCTGATGCACCATGTGCGACTCACCTGTTAGACTGACATGTGGAATGTCTCAATAGAGCCAAATGCAGCCAATGCCATCTTGTGGATGAATGATGATATTGCACTCAGGTCCATTTTCACTGACAAAACGTATTAAGCTAATCAATTATCAAGTATGCTGACCCTATAGTGGGTTACGCAATCTATTATTTGGGTAAGAAGTCACCAAAAATTTGGTTTTTAAACTAAGTGTCCCAAATGCAAGAGAATAGAAAACAAGCATTTTGACAACCTCCTCATGTGACTACACGCACTGGTATCTTAAAACAAGAGATATTAATCCTCACGGTTCAAATCTGCTTGAAAACATTTTTTGATCAAGTTAAGGGAAAGCTGTGGGCAGCATATCAATTACCCTAAAGACTGACTGGAGGCTTCCAGTTACAGTCTGTTTGATCCAGGATGAGGCCTGTCCAGATGGTATGTGTAATAAGCCATGCAGAGATCTCGACAAAAAGCGGATTGGCATCTTTGCACTCAACACCACTGTCTGTGATGTTCCAGGTAGCAGCTGTGAGGTTCAGATTGATGAGTGTCAATCACAGCCCTGTCTCCATGGCGGCAGTTGCCATGACCACATCAACGGCTTCTCGTGTACCTGCCTGGCGGGCTTCCAGGGGGAACGCTGTGAAACGAACATTGATGAATGCAGTGACCAGCCATGCCAAAATGGAGCTCTGTGTGTGGATGAAATCAATAGGTACAATACATTTCCATGTTAGTATTTTGGTCTTTTTTATATTAGGTCTCATTTCAGGAAACAATTGATCATTTTTAAAATCTAGGACTGTCGATTTAAATGAATTTGAAAAATTATATATATATATATATATATATATTTACATTTTAGTGTGTACTTCACATTTGTATACATGTTGGCAGTATTTGTTCTTCCTTTAATTTGTGCTGAATTAAAAAAAAAGTTTATAATAAGAATTGGGAGCAATTCATATTGCTGCAATGCTAAACTCTTTATGGTCCAAAAATGGCTTTCATTTTCTTAATGCAAAATATAATCATTTTCTTTGTTTTTGTGAGAACTATTAATGATTGAAAATATAAATAATTGTAAAATAAATACATTTTCAAAAAGGAGTAATGTATTTGTAAATGAAATGATAAACAAAACTAGTACCTCATTACACACAGAGGTGTAAACCATGCACTCTATTATTGTGTAGAAAATATTAAGTTGAAATATATGCTTATTATGTTGAATCATTCTGTTAACGTGCTCAAAATGAGTAGCCTACACCTGAAATAAAATGACCAATATGCTTATATTTATTTCTAAATAATCTTACAGCTACCGCTGTGACTGCTCACAGACTAACTTTACTGGTGTTCACTGTGAGATCCCACCTCCTCCCTGCTGGTCTCAACCCTGCCTCAACGACGCCCCCTGTGAGGATGAATATGGGAACTACACCTGCATTTGTTGGCCAGGTGACTGACTAAAATATGTAATCAATAAGTTACGAGAGGCTGTGCTGTATTGTGAATAAATAACGGCTGAAGGGCGTTGTTAGGCATGACGCGAAGCGGCGTAACCCCTTCAGCCATTACTTATCCACGATACATGCCTCGAATACCTTATTGCTTTTATAAAACGGTTACCACACAATAAAAATATTAAAGTAAAACAAATATGTATATATTAGTGCAGCTTTCATGAAGTAAAATCAGTAAAAACTTTCTTTCCGCTAAAGAAAATAGTCCCTGACCGTGAACAGCAACAGCGTTCCAATGTGTAAATAAAAACAACATACTGCAGTGTTGTGCAGAAATAGAACCAGTGAAGCGGTCGCAGCCGTGTTTTATCGTGAATAAAGCGCAGCAATTGACCAATGAGAATCAAGGATTGGAACTAACCATTTTATAAACTATAATAAACTAGAATATAGAATATAGCCTACTTTGTATATTTTTTTGAATGGTTATGTAGGCTACATGATTGGTAGATATATTTATAATGTAGGCCTACATGCATTGTAATGTTCATTCTCTTCTTCATTTTAGAAACAATGGTAAAGGCTTAAATTAAGTAACGCAAAGGACACAAAACATCAATAGGCTGTCCTCTCATTTCTGCTCTGTAGGGTTCGAGGGTCGTAACTGTGAGACAGATGTCAGTGAGTGTGACAGCAGTCCTTGTTTGAATGAAGGCACTTGCATTGAGCACTCATGGAAGCCACTTTATGGCACAGAGCCCTTGTTTCCTTCTCAATACAACCCCAGGCATGCTTCCGGCTTCATCTGCAAATGTCCACCAGGATTTTCAGGTATCTTACAGCCCCATTAAAACTTTTAATTTACACATCATTCACTAAGTGTGACATTGTTAAAAAGCAGGATTAAGATAAACTGTTGATATTCAGAAGAGAAGTTCTGTTAGTCCCACTCACCAATCTGTCTAAGGACAATTTCTTATTAATCTGACCGATTTAAAGAAGCAGTTTCAATGACAGGGTCAAAAATCCTGCACTGTCCCAACAAACATAGTCACCATAGTGGCTCTAAATTCTGTAAAAATAAAATGTCTGAATGAAAAACAAGAATCAAAAATCCTAATTAGCCAATGCCTGGCTAAATATTGTCTTTAATGAGCATATGAGCATCATGAGGTTCTATAGCCTACATCAGGGGCCTCATTTATAACCATTGCGTACGCACAAAACGGGCCCTGAAAGAGGCATACACCACTTCCGACGCATAAGTTGAGATTTATAAAAACAAACTTGACAGGAAAATTTGCGCACCTGCAGGCTGCACGCAAACTCTGACCCATGCGTACGAATGTTTTGGAGATGGAGCAGTTTGGCGACACCTGTTTTCCTAACGTCTTGTACCTTTAAACATGCTATCATGTAGATGAATAATCATATGCAAATTATATGCAGATGAGGATATGCATTGTAAAACTAGGCGTTGTAATCTCCATATATGGTTATTTCGGGATGGAGACGCATGTGCGCACAATCTTCCGCTGACTGGGATTTATAAAGTGAATTCTGCGCAGGTTCTGGCGTACGCATGGTTTTGTAAGTCTGAATATTTTTTTGGTACGACATTTTTGGCTTTTGGGCATACGTACACTTTTAGTGAGGATTCTACGCACAGTTTTATAAATGAGGCCCCAGAACTTGTCTGATTTGCAAAACAGATCAAATCAGGCGTTTTGTAACACATCATTCAGCACAAATTACTGATTCCCTGACAAGTCCCAGTCAAAACAACTAAACTTATAAATGCAAAATGATTTTTTACTTTTTAGATTGTACCAGAGAGATTGTCTCTGTTACCAGCTCAGGACATGACTCAAAGGCGGAGGCTATAATTGGGCTTCGCCATTGTAAGATGCTCAGGTTGCATTAGGCTAATCCCCGGGAGCTGGCTTTGATGGGGGCCTAGTGTTGCAGTGCACAGTTTTCCTTGAAGGAAGGAATGTACATTGACGGCTGTCTGTTAGGATGGCCTTTGCTATAGAGGGATCCATCAAAAAGCAATGTGACTGAACAGATGTGTGGCTGATGAATCATAGACTTCTAATGCCATGGAAGCTTTAGTTTGGATTTGGAGTGTCCTGTTGCTCGATTTCAGGTACATTTTTGCAGTTTTGTTGTTTGGATTTTGGTTTTGGTTGTACAACACATTGAAAATTTAGTGGGGGAATTTAATTGTAAAAACAATTGTCCTTTATTAGGCTAGTGAAAACTATTTCTGTTTGAACATATGATGAACTTGCAATAAATTTAGGTCATCAGGTTGTATAGCTACTGATCGTTTGTTCATGGTTTCCATTAGGTACATTATTCCCAGCTGCTTAATGTTTTATCCAGGCATTTTAAACTTACGCATAACTAAATGCTCATTCAGTAAACATTTCCGGCACTTCTTTTTAGAAATAAGAAAACACATTTGGCATCCACACTGGCACAAAGTTGAGTGAGGGTTATGCAATTAGCATAAATTCCTGAGGGATTATTGACTAAAACGTGCCCACATTATCCCTGGCGTGAGCCATTGTTTAGTTATTGACCGTTTTCTGACATTGCTGCAAATGCAACAAATAGTTTTAAAGATAATCTCTTCTAAAAACAATACAGTCTTGTTTTAGAATTGCAGAGGTAACAGTTTCATTCTTGGGCTACAATCTTTGTTAAATGTTTACTTGTAAGAAACTTGACTTAATTCCACTCTGGGCTTTCCCATTTCAGGTGCCTTGTGTGAGCAAAATACTACTGCTTGTACCACCAACCCGTGTCATAATGGAGCCATATGTGAGGACTTTCTGGGCAGCTACAAGTGCATCTGCCTGTCTGAAAGCCATGATGAAGTCCTATATGGTGGCCGCAACTGTAGTGAGCCCCTGGTGGGTTGCGAGGGCCACGAGTGCCAGAACGGGGCAGCCTGCATGCCCTTCCTCGAGTGAAGGTGTACATGGATATGATTGCATCTGTCAGCCAGGCTACACCGGCTCTTACTGCCAGACACCCACTGTATTCTCCTTTGAAACAACTGGAGGATTCCTGCACCTGCAGACGCCGCTGCTGGGTGCAGAAACATACTTTAATATCACACTAAGCTTTCGCACAGTGCTGGAAAGCACAGTACTCTTCCAGAGGGGTAGCAGAGGGGTCATTCTCAGCCTAGAGCTGAAGGAGACACACCTGCTTCTTGATCTTAGGAGTGACCCTCAGACAGACACAGCCAACTGGACTCTAACAGCTGCCTCAGGATGTATCTGATGGCGAATGGCACACAGTAGAGGCTGTACTTGGAGAGGGTACCCTTCTGTTGCAACTGCTGGAGCCATGCCAGGATGCAGATAACTGTGGTGCAACAGCCCAAGTGGATACCAGCGCCCTTGAGCTGGAGGCAGCTCTACAAAGCACCTTTGTTGGAGGATTGGATGAGGGAGGCGGCACCGGCTCATTCATCGGCTGCATGAGGGACTTGTTTGTGGACTCACAGCTCATGGTACCGGAGGACTGGTTGAGCAGCTCAGCGGTGAATGTTGTGCAAGGCTGCAAACATCATGACCGATGCCTTTTCTGGTCACATGCGAGAACCATGGAGAGTGTGTTAACCTTTGGCAAGGTTATCAGTGCAGATGTCCGAGACCATACGTGGGTCAAAACTGTGGTGATGGTAAGGACACCAGGGATTGACCTGACATTAACCATGTCTACACTGGAAGTATCCACAGTGTGTTGCAAATGCCCTTTTCTGTTTATTATAGCACAACAGAGCTAGGCCGTGGTTGCTTCTGGTGTAGACACATTGATAGCCTATAAATGTAGAAGATCATAGGATAAAACTTAGTTACAATAGTAAAACAAGAACAGTTCTAGAAACTCTTTAAGAGTTGTATGTCTTCTCTTCCTCACACAGAGTATATTACTGCCAGATTTGGCCTGAAGGACTACGCAAGCTATGCTGTGTTCACCATCAACGACCAACTGGAATCAGACACACTCTATCTGTCTATGTTCTTGCGTACACGGAAGGAGTCTGGTCTTTTGGTGCTGCTTGCCAACAGCACTACTGAGTACTTGCAGATGTGGCTGGAAAAGGGAAAACCGACAGTACAATTCAATAACTTGAAGACTGTAATTGGTGAAAGTGTGGTTAATGATGGAGAGATCCATTTTGTCAGCATCATCATCAAAGAGGGTATGATAACTCTAAAGGAGTCAGACCATGAATTCAGAGCAATGGATGTTCAACCTGTTTCCGTTCAGATTGGAGATGTGATCTATGTTGGCGGGTTGGTTGATGGACAAGAATCATCTGCCTTTGGTGGTTACTTTAAAGGGTGCTTACAAGACTTGGAGCTCAATGAGAGGAAGCTTGAGTTTTTCCCACTTGGCGCTTCTACGATGTCATACAGACCCGACAACATGGTTGATGTTACCGCAGGCTGCACCAGTGATGACTCTTGCTCTGTAAGTAACAATGTTAAGTTTCATGAGCTCTGAACTGCAAAAGGACAATGATTAGGTTACATAAAATCTGGCAGCTTTGTAGACAGAACCTGCTTATCTTATTTAGCTATGTTATCCTCTTTGCACTGGATAAATGTTTACAGCCATGTCAGTTAAGAAACTAATCCAAAACAGATTTAAAAGATGTTTTTGATCTGATTTGATTCACTAATCCAATAAATTATTCAACACATTATTCACATCTTGCATCTTCTAAACCATTTCATATACTTAATTAATTAATTCAGTGGATCATTTTAATGACAGCATTGGATCTGTCACTTTTGTTTTTCCATGCCAGAAAAATCCTTGCCAGAATGGTGGCATGTGCTTCTCTCTATGGGACGACTTCACATGCAACTGCCCTCCTAACACAGCAGGGCAGCACTGTGAAGAGGTGAGCTGGTGCGAACTCAACCCCTGCCCACCACAAGCAATATGCCGGGCCCTCAACCAGGGTTATGAATGTGAGTATTTAGGAAGATGTGATCTCAGATGTATAAAACGGTATTTTAGCAGTATTTACATTTTTTTCTGACTACTAAGACAAAATGAATGGTTACAGAGTTTAAATAAAAATTAAGGATTTTGGATTAATACCCTTCCAGATTTAAAGGGTTAGTTTTGCCAAAAAATGAAAATGATTCCATAATGTACACACCCTCAAGCTATCCTAAGTGTATATGACTTTCATCTTTCAGCCAAACACAATTGCCGTTATATTAAAACAATATCCTGGCTTTATAAAGCTTGGCTCCTCCAAGCTACTCTCCCACTGTAAAGCAATGCGTCAAAGCTTTATAAAGCAATATGTTTTTTGTAAAAAAAAAGTCTTGATTTCTGTTGAGACATTCAGATGGTAGAGTCAGAATTTGGCATAAACAGAATGAGAAAATGGATCCATCATGCCTTGTTACCACTGTGTAGGCTGGTGGTGGTGGTGTAATGGTGTGGGGGATGTTTTCTTGGCACACTGTAGGCGCCTTAGTGCCAATTGGGCATCGTTTAAATGCCACCGCCTACCTGAGCATTGTTTCTGTTTTTCCATCCCTTTATGGCCACCATGTACCCATCCTCTGATGGCTAATTCCAGCAGGATAATGCACCATGTCACAAAGCTCGAATCCTTTCAAATTGGTTTCTTAAACAAGACAATGAGTTCACTGTACTAAAATGGCACCCACAGTCACCAGATCTCAACCCAATAGAGCATCTTTGGCATGTGGTGGAAACGGAAGCTTGGTACCCCGTTCATCGACTGCAAGATGCTATCCTATCACTATGGGCCAACATTTCTAAAGAATGCCTTCAGCACCTTGTTGAATCAATGCCACGTAGAATTAAGGCAGTTCTAAAGACGAAAGGGGTCCAACACAATTTTAGTACGATATTCCTAATAATCCTTTAGTTAGGTGAGTGTATATACCTAGGGTGGCTTGAGGAGAGTAAATTATGGGATATCATTTTTTATATTTTGGGTGAACTATCCCTTTAAGTTGCTGGCTAGGCTTTGGAAAGAGACTGAGAACTGAGATCTTGAAGACTTTAACTGAGATTGTTTTGCGTCTGAATCCTAGAAGTGTTATGTAAACTACATCTGCCTTTACTCTACACAGGCATTTCAAACGGGACTTTTCAGGACAACACCACTCTCATATACCGTGGGAATGGGCTGATCTCCCGCCACCTGACCAGCATCGTTTTCAGTATCCGTACACGTAAACAAAATGCAGTAGTGTTGCATGCGGAGAGTAGGTCAGACTTTGTGACGGTATCCATTCAAGATGGATTTTTGGTGCTTGAGCTTTTAAGTGGACCTTCTTCTTCATCCTCTTTGTCACCAGTAAACCTGCACAGCCCAAGGCCAGTGGCCGATGGAGAGTGGCATGTTGTAGAGCTGTTAATGGCCAGTCCTGAGGCTAACAGCTCACATTGGATGATGGTACCCTTAGATGAAAAGAATGAGCCTACCATATCTGACTCATTGACGGGAAATCTAGACTTCCTCCGAGAGGGAATAGATATCATGCTTGGAGGACTGGGCCCGGAGTCTGGCTGGAATCTAATTGGTTGTCTGAGTAATGTTGAGATTGGTGGAATCGTGCTTCCATATTACGGTCCAGCCGAGGTGAGATTCCCACGTACACAGGAAGAGAAGTTCAATAAAATATCAGAGAAACCTGTCCAGACTGGCTGTGTTGGAGAGGTGGTGTGTGAACCTAACCCCTGCCTGCATGGAGGTATCTGTGACGATCACTTCAACCTTTTCCACTGCTTCTGTCTTCCTGGCTGGGGTGGTGATCGCTGCGAGCTGAATACAAACACTTGTGCCTCCAACCCCTGTCAACACGGATACTGCAGTGTGCAGAACCTTACATACAGCTGCACATGTGAGAGTGGCTACACAGGCATCAACTGTGAGGTGAAGGTGGACATATGTGCTGGTCAAAAGTGTGCTAATGGAGGGACCTGCTTGCATGGCTTAAACAGCTACTCATGCCTCTGTCCCCACCGGTTTACTGGGCCAAATTGCAAGTGAGTCTAGTCTCAAGCAGTTGACTAGTTGACATGTCAGCCCGTTCTCATCCTTCAGCGTCACATAGAACGCTATATGACAAAACGGCGGTACACTACGCACATGGCACCCTTTATCGTTAATATAACACGCAAACCCAAGGCGTTATAAATCCTTTAGCGTAATATGAGACTACCCTACCCAGACTTACGCCGCCTTCACACTGGCAGTTGAAAGTTCGGATATGGCTCAGTAACAACTGGAAGTTATTCATTTCCTATGGAGATTCGCATACAAATGGGTCAGAAATGGGTCCAGACCAAATGCAGAGCAAAGAAAATCGTATCTGTCTGGTCATCCGGATGCGGTAAAAAATTGAACTCTTTGCTAAATGCTACGGACAGTTCCTATCCGACAATTCCAGCGGAAGATAGCATTGCTATGATACTGATAAACAAATCTGAATTCTTTTTTTTCATGATTTTCTAATGTTATTAGGGAAGTTAATATAATTAAATGTAGGCAGACATCGAATTATTGACATTATATCACTAATATATTAATTTTTTTTAGCCAACCTGACATGTCAACGTCCAGGCAGCAGCCTTCCTATAAATATCTCTATAACCCTCATCAGAGAGATCATACGAAACTGACAGAATTAACCTTTCTAATCTCTCCGCCATTTTTGTTCTACCTGCTTCCGACGCTTTTTACTGTATACTACAACGTCCTTTCACACCGGAGGGACTTTTGCAGTTCCTAGAACCTAACGTTCCTATAACCCTTTTTTTCTCAGTGTTCCGACCGGACTAAATTGGGGATTTTTTAGTTCCTCAGACCGTAGTTCCTATAACTCTTTCAGTACCTAGTCTAGAGCGAGGACTTTTTTAGTTCCCTTTCCCTAGGTCTACGTTGATTGGTTCAACTTCATAAGTCATGCCCACTGTCAACACAGAACTTGTAGCGCTCTCTGCCATACGCTGTGTTTTTGCAAAACATTACAACGAGGATTAAGACAAACATAACGCATTCAGCCAGCTAATTGCTAATGCTAGCTAAACTTACCTGTCGTTTTGTTTGCCTCCTGCGCTCTGCTCTTTTATCTTCTTCCATCATATTACTTAATATCATATTACGTTGGAACCTTCGTCTTCTGTGTTTCTCTGTACAGAACTCAAGCATAATCTTTAAACATGGCAATCAGCATCTTCCATGCTGGTTTGTTGTTGTTGTATGTGGCCGCGCTACCGTGCTCTGCGTTACCCCTCCTACCAGTTCCTATGGCCACTTGGCCAGTGCGAACGCAAGCAGCAAAACCGAAGTTTGGGGGAGAGTAGTTCTTAGAACTGTTTAGAAGTGGACAGTTCCTATAACTAAGTTCTTATAACTACTTGATTGGAAAGCGGCTATAGAGCTAAACCTGAAAGAGGGTATCTGAGGACCAAATTGGACCAAAATATATTTGAGACATGATAGAGGGCTCTTCTAACTTTGTCTATTTAGCTACCACCAAGACTACCCTAAGCATCTAGTTGACAGATTTGGGTTAATAGTTTATGGATAAGTTTAGCAGACATTGCGGAGGTTGTGTGCATCCAAAGACCTGATTTAAGGCTTCTTACACCAAGGCAATCCACAGGTATGTCTGTAAGAAATCATGTTTGTCCCTCCTGTAAAACACTGAACCAAGTCAAGAAGAGCGTGCCTTAGATATGATATCAACCTGGTGTTAAAAAGCCATATCTAAACTCAAGAAGCTACTCCACTTTTCAAAGGAAAGAGAATGCAGACAGAAATTTTGACTTTGTACATCGAAACAGGCCACAAACCTCATACAATGATTCCCATCGAATAAACAAAGCAACTTGAATGAATCAAGACCCCTAAGGGACTGATTTGTTTTAAAGGTAATGCAAATCATATAATTGCTTTTATGGTGTTGTTTATGCTAGCGTGACTGCTGCCGTACGCGTCATTTGAAAGTGGTAATGGTAATAATAGTGTCTGTTGAGAGTGCCCATCCTCCAGTGGTTGCGTTAGGCCTTCGGGGTGGCATCTAAGGCAAGTCTCCAGCCATTTATCTCATAAACATGTTTTGTTGCCAGACTGCTTCATAGCACTCCTTTGAAACTGCCTTGCAGGCAGCTGGGAGACATAATACATCTATCTTTCCCCACTGCCGAGTTAGAGAGATCTTTGGTGTAAAGTTTTGCTGCATAAAAAAAAGAATGACGCTTGCTGTTTGTTTGTCTCTTTTCCTGTTCCCTCTGTCTCACAACAGCACTCCGATTGAAGAGGCTCCGTGGTATGTAGTTGTCAGGAGCATGTAAGTGGCATTTTACTGTTGATTTTTTCCTTTATTTTGTATACGTTCTCCTTAGTTTCTTCTTTCGTTCATTCCTTCCTTTCTCTTAACCCTTTATCTCTCTCTACCATCCCTTTCTTTCCTTTCATCCTTCTGCCTTCCTTTGTTTCTTTATCACTTCCTTCGTACTTTCCTCTACCCCTTCTTGTTTGCCTTTGCTCCCTACCTCTTACTTTTCATTTATTCGCTCTACCATCCCTTCTTTCTTGCTATCCTGCTTTCTTTCCTTCCATATTTTTTTCCATTTCTACTTTCCTTTTCCTCTTTTCTTTGTTCTCTTCTTGCCCTTCCTTTCTTCTTGAGGCAATGAGATCCAAGCAGTCAATAACGAATAAATGAGATAATCGACTTTTAACTAACTGAGGTACTACTCAAATAATAAAAGACCAGAGGTCTAACATCTATAATTCTGAAATTTGGAGTATAATAACTTCTACCAGAAGAGATCATACAGACTGGAGATCACCCAAAGTAACAAAGAGCTGGAAGAGCAGTCAGAAGAAGAAGTGAAGCCACCAAATGTCAATGGCCCTATATATCTGTAAGTGTAGGAAAAACGTACATTCCACTTTAAGATCTGTTGTTAGTGTGATAAGAAAGGTCAAACTGAATTATCCATTGTGTCAGTGATATACTGTACGTCATCCCACTAAGAAGGTCGTTGAGGCTGTTACAACTTGCAAAAGAGACAGAAATAGATGCACGATGTGTGGTTTTAACACCTCTGGAACAAAAGAAAGTGAAGCTTGCATTCGTGCAAAAGAACATTGCAGGAAAGGTCCATCTGATGCACATTCTGAGAATATTGTCACTAATGCAGCACCAATATCTAACCCAACAGGAGAATCTTGTCATATAGGAACATATCAGTCATATCCTTAAAAAGGATCACATTGATAAGATGAAATGGGATAAATTTGTAAATACTTGAATATATGATGAAGATTAGGTATATAGAGTAGGAATACATGGATACATAAATTCAAAGATAATATTGATAAGCAATCAATAATAAATGAAGAAATTATAGAAGAAATGATATGAATGAGATATTATCATCAACATTGACCATTTTGGATTCCTTCATCCCCTTTTTCCTTCAGACTACTTTCCAATTTCCTTTCTTTTTCTTCGTTTACCCTTCTTTGTTCCCTTCCTTCACTCATTTCCAGACTAATTCAGACTAATTTCCACTGTCCTCTCTCTCTCTCTGTGTCTCTCTCTCTGTCTCTCTCTCTCTCTCTCTCTCTCTCTCTCTCTCTCTCTCTCTCTCCTTTTACCCTTTCTTTCTTGCCTTCCATCCTACTTTTCTTACTTTTTCTCTATTCCTTTTTATAGGCATCCCGCTTTCTTTCTTTCCTGCCTCTTTCCCTTTTTCCTTTATATTTTTCTTTCTACTTTCCTTTCCCTAAATCGATCCCTCCTTTCTTCAGTTTTTTTTTTCTTTTCACCCTTCCTTTCTTCCATCCTCCATACTTTCCAATATTTTCCTTTCTCTTCATGTCTGTTTCTTTCTTGTTTTTTTTTTTCAGATTTTTTTCATTCTCTCCGTCCTTCATTTTTCTGCCTTTCTGCCTTATTTTCATCCCTTCCTTCATTCAGACTAATTCCCACTGTCCACTCTCTCTCTTCTTTTACCCTTTCTTTCTTTCTCCTTCCCTTTTCTTACTTTTTCTCTATTCCTTTTTTCTAGCCATCCTGCTTTCTTTCTTTCTTTCCTGCCTCTTTCCCTTTTTCCTTTAAATTTTTCTTTCTACTTTCCTTTCCCTGAATCCATCCCTCCTTTCTTCTGTTTTTTTTTCCTTTTCACCTTTCCTTTCTTCCATCCTCCATACTTTCCTTTATCTTCATGTCTGTTTCTTTCTTGATTTTTCATTCTCTCCTTCCTTCTTTTTCTGCCTTTCTGCCTTATTTTCAGATTGTCCGTTTAAAATAAATGAAAATCACAATGAGCAACATTTCCTTTCCCCAAACCCCTTATTTGTCACATCATATATTTGTCCTTCATATTCACTGTATGTTAATCACCATATAAGGTGTCAGTTTATTATTATTCTATGTCTTGTGGTCAGAGGTCCATTCACATGCTAATGTCATTATTCTAATATTAGGCTAATCCTCTTTTGTGCTGGACAAAGAGGGGGTGGGGGGTCTCAGGAGGAGACGATAGCTTCTTCATCATCTGTTATGTTTCATTCTTTTCCCTCATCCTCCCCATCCCCAGACCGCCCAAGCTCCCGGTGTCCATCTGTGGTGATGAACAGCAGAACCATACATGTTTCAATGGAGGGAACTGTTCTGACACCAACATGATGTGTGACTGCCTTCCTGGGTTTTCGGGTCACTGGTGATTATTCCTTCCCTTTCTTTGTTCACACGATCTCATAAATACATGTTAATGAATTTCAGAGTAGTAATTATGGCATGTTTTTAACCAGTTTTAGAATGATTAACAAATATTAACAACAATAATAACTGTAATATTTAAGGTTTGTTTTCACTACACATTTGTCTTTTAGGTGCGAACTTGAACTTGATGAATGTATATCCAACCCTTGCTTGAATGGTGGCTATTGCCAGAACATGGTCAACAAGTTCCAGTGTGTCTGTGAAATGACCTTCGCGGGCGAGACCTGTGAAGTCGACGTAAGCGACCTTTACTTTTACATGGCATCTTTGTTTTGGCAAAACCTCTTCCAGATTCTCTCCTACCTCATTCTGCGTTTCGACGATGAACCAGAGGTAGAATGGGGTGACAACGAGTAAACGGGTCTGTGGTGGGGGCCAAGAAAAAGGCAAGTTTTGCACCGGAGCCAATGTTTAATGGCGGAAGTTCCCGCTTTTTGCCAGTGTTCACACCAAAGGTAGTTCTGGGACAGCTAGCAACATTGGGCGTCAATGTTGGGCATACTTTTTAGTACTTTCTTTGTTTAAAAGTTTTATCTAATAACGCATTAGATATGTATTAGACTAATGAAGAATGGGAGCACTCTGCGCTCAGGCTCTGCAGTTCGCAACGCCGTCAAAATAAAAGTCCAGCACGAAACCAGAGCGGCAGAACATAAGCGACGGTTTACATAACTTCAGAGTTCAATACTGGCGGTGTGAATGCAACCAGGAAAATGTTTTTCCCCTCAGGGGAATATTTAGTTCTCCGGGACCGCCCTGGTGGCTAGTTCCTATAACTTCCTGGTGCAAAAGTGTTTTCTATACAGGTTTAAAAAGCTGGAATGGAATACTGATTAAAAAAAACTCTGTTATTCAAGTTCCAACCTTAGGTATTTGATATATATATATATATATATATATATATATATATATATATATATATATATATATATATATAGAGATCAGGTGTGTATCTGTATCAGGCCATTAGATGGCTTTTCAGTGAAACCACTTAGTGCCTTAAGGTGACACGGCGTTCATAAGTGAGACTGTCAGACAGCACATTTATCAATGGAAATGTTGTTACATGATGACAGTGGTTTCTTCCTGAAACCAAAGGTTTCTTTTTTATAGTACTTTAAGCAGTTCAAGTGAGAATTTTGAGAAGTGTTGTTGTGTTTATTAAGTTAAGCATTACATTGAGTTTGTACATTCGTAATGTATAATTAGTATAACATGAATAATGTTTATACGGCAAGGTTTGCGAATTGAATTGGAATTATGCGAAGGAATTTACTGAATTGCATTTCAACATAGGCAAAATAATGAGTTTTATTGTTCCAGCAAAGATTTTTGCAGTGTAATTTGGTAAATTTTGATTTTATTCAACTAATTGGGAGAATGAATAAAGAGTGCATAAAATCAAAGTTAACGTATATATATAATGAAGTTCATTCGATTTTTAAAAGCATTATCATGCATTTGTAATTGTCACGGTTTCTAAAAAGGACTTTTAGCATAGAAGAGATTTAGTTTATTTCTTTTATATATAATTTCATGTTTCATTTCCATTATTATTTTTATTATGTATCTCCTTTCCATTTTCAATCCCTGATTTACATCCAACAATATTCCACTCTTGATCAACTCATTGCTCTTTTGTATCTTAAAATCATATTTATCATTTTCAACTGTCATTTCCATGTATTTTTTTAATGTCACGTTCAGTTGTTTCAGTAGTTTGTAGTGTTCATCTGTCTGTTGATCTTCATGTTAGACTTCATGACCAGATTGTGTACATTGTGTCTCTCACATTCTGTCTTTAGATGACTGTCTTCAAATAAAGCATTTTCTCTCCATCCCATCCATCATCAATCTGTTGTTTGTCCTTTGTCAGTTTTGTTTAGCTGTCTCTATTCTGTCATTTACGCATCCAGAGACTGTGCCAGTGGCACATCATGCAGGTTTTAAAGAATGTTGCCACAGATTTTGATAGACAGAGCCACTGAACCTTGGGCGGCAGACACATCGAACACGCCACGACACTGTAAAACCTATGGCAGGTGTGCTGAGTCAGCAATTTGTGTATAATCCTGACACCATAGGATGTTGAGACTAGGCAAAAAGTGTGTACTGTGCAAGTTTGAAAGAAGATTTTTTTTACAGTGCATCAGTTGTGACAGCTTTACTGAGTTAAAGTTGCAGTCCGGAGTTTTAGTCTGTCGCCATTTCTGTTCGAAATTTGCAATTGGAGTTATTCGCGGAATTATCAAATTTAGGCGAGTTGTAATTCGCCACGGCACAGCGGGATGAACACAATATTTGAGGAGAGTGTACAGATTATTCTTTTTGGAAGTATGACCAACATAAAAAAAATTAACCGAAAAATGTAATCTGAACAAGTAAGAAACACCAACTTTTGTTATAGTTCTGACATCGCAGTAAATCGCACTGATTAAATCTAAAATTCGCTTATATCAGGCAAAACCGTGCAAATTATACCAGTTGTTAAAGTTAACAACGTTATATGCATTTTGAGCTATCTGCGTGTCTACGGCGTTAAATGTTTCAAGTGATTCCGCGTGTATGTACACGCCGTTAAATGTCAGAGCGAAACGAAGCAAAATGTAGATCTACATCTGGGGAGCGATATTTTTTTCCTAGGAAGATAGGGGAAATCCTATAGGTCAAATATATATATATATATACACTCACCGGCCACTTTATTAGGTACACCTGTCCAACTGCTCGTTAACACTTAATTTCTAAGCAGCCAATCACATGGCGGCAACTCAGTGCATTTAGGCATGTAGACATGGTCAAGACAATCTCCTGCAGTTCAAACCGAGCATCAGTATGGGGAAGAAAGGTGATTTGAGTGACTTTGAACGTGGCATGATTGTTGGTGCCAGAAGGGCTGGTCTGAGTATTTTCAGAAACTGCTAATCTACTGGGATTTTCACACACAACCATCTCTAGGGTTTACAGAAAATGGTCCGAAAAAGAAAAAACATCCAGTGAGCGGCAGTTCTGTGGGCGGAAATGCCTTGTTGATGCCAGAGGTCAGAGGAGAATGGCCAGACTGGTTCGAAGCTGAATAGAAGGGCAACAGTGACTCAAATAACCACCCGTTACAACCAAGGTGGGCAGAAGGGCATCTCTGAACGCACAGTACGTCGAACTTCGAGGCAGATGGGCTACAGCAGCAGAAGACCACACCGGGTGCCACTCCTTTCAGCTAAGAACAGTGAAACTGAGGCTACAATTTGCACAAGCTCAACGAAATTGGACAATAGAAGATTGGAAAAACGTTGCCTGGTCTGATGAGTCTCGATTTCTGCTGCAACATTCGGATGGTAGGGTCAGAGATTTGGCATCTACAACATGAAGCATGGATCCATCCTGCCTTGTATCAACGGTTCAGGCTGGTGGTGGTGGTGTCATGGTGTGGGGAATATTTTCTTGGCACTCTTTGGGCCCCTTGGTACCAATTGAGCATCGTTGCAACGCCACAGCCTACCTGAGTATTGTTGCTGACCATGTCCATCCCTTTATGACCACAATGTACCCAACTTCTGATACCTACTTTCAGCAGGATAATGCGCCATGTCATAAAGCTGGAATCATCTCAGACTGGTTTCTTGAACATGACAATGAGTTCGCTGTACTCAAATGGCCTCCACAGTCACCAGAATCTCGAATCCAATAGAGCATCTTTGTGATGTGGTGGAACGGGAGATTCGCATCATGGATGTGCAGCCGACAAATCTGCGGCAACTGTGTGATGCCATCATGTCAATATGGACCAAACTCCCTGAGGAATGCTTCCAGCACCTTGTTGAATCTATGCCACGAAGAATTGAGGCAGTTCTGAAGGCAAAAGGGGGTCCAACACCGTTACTAGCATGGGGTACCTGAATAAAGTGGCCGGTGAGTGTATATATATATATATATATATATATATATATATATATATATATATATATATATATATATATATATATATACAGTAATGTAACGTTAAGACAGCGGCATTGATAAGCACGCTGAAAAGCAATTGTGTGTGTTGATAGCATGCAAAAATTAAATACGAATTGGCATGTTATATGCCATTACATGAGATCAGTCTGGGATCCGCCATCAAATTGATAATTTTAATTATATCAAGTGAGAAAAGGCTATAAATCTCCACCTCCAGCATCCTCATACGCGATATAACTTATAGCCGAGACTCTTCTTTATGTGTCCAAATGTGACGTAATGACTCAATATAGCCTACTAGCTTAGACTTTTCTTTATGTGTACAGATGTGACGTAATGACGCAAAGATAAGCTTGAATCTCCCGCGGAAATCCACCAGTACCACTGGAATTAAAAAACAGAATTACAAGCTTACTGCTTTGAATCAGAGCTAAGGCAAGCAGATTGTTTTGAACACTGGCTGGTTATGTATTGCTATTTTGTACATCATTTTTAACCAGGTGAGGGTAGGTGATCACAACAATTTAGTTTACAATTCACCTCTACATGGAATTACAGTAGATGCTAGTACTAGTTGAGTTCTTGGCCACATCCACACTCTTAGGCCCTGTGTACACCTGGTATTAAGAAACGCTTCAGAGTCGATCGGATCACAAATGTCCGACGCTAAATACAGGTGTAAACTGGGTCTAAAATGTTTTGAGCTTGTCTACTTTCGACCACTTCCAGAGGTAGATGAAAACGGATTCGACCTGATTACTTTCGTAGTGTAAACACTCATGTGGTCGAATGCGGTTGAACAGCCACAAAACACTGTCTACTCTCCGCCTACTGAACTAATGCAAACATCACGGGAAGCTCTCTATCCAGACAGGGTTTAAACTCTGTCGACTGTAGACCCAAGTTTGGTTGGAAGATGAAAAACGAACCAAGCACATTGTTCTCACACCATTCCAGATTTCTAACACACACTCACAGTTTTCGGCGTGGTCTTGCGTCTGTCAGAGCAGAAACCGACGATGTTGCACTCCATGTGTTTTCCCGTTGTCTCCGAGAGCGTTCATAATATTGCGTGAGCTGAATTCGTCCATTAGATTGAAGGGTCTAAAGAAGTCCATACATTCATCCGCCTATAGACCTTCCCCTCGAAGAAATCAGGACAGAAGTGGATGAAAGTGGACAAAAGAGACGGATTAAAACACCAGGTGTAAACGGGAATGTGTCTCCCTCCTTTAGTGATCCGATCGGACCAAAAGGGCAATAATACCAGGTGTAAACACTGAACAGGACCATAATTAGCCTATTCAGTAATTAAAATGCAATTCATATAATCTCTTCTATGATGACATGTTTTAATAAATATAATTAATAATTATAATTAATATTAAAATAATAATATTATTTCATAATTAAAGAAATAATTAATATATATATATATATATATATATATATATATATATATATATATATATATATATATTTACACACATATAATACATATGTATATATATATATATATATATATATATACATACAGTATATATACACATACAATATATATATATATATATACACACACACACACACACTGTCATATGCTTGAAAATTATTTAATGTATTCAATATGAAGTAATACTCTTAGTTAATGGTTACACATGTGCACATGCATTTTTAATTAGATTTTTTAAATATTTTTCTTGGCAAATATTTTAATTTCCCACATTATATTTATGTGATTGATGAGCTGAACTGATATCACAAATCTTAAGATTATTGTGACTGAATAAAGAAAAGCACGGATAAATTTAATCTTATCAAGGTTATTTTTAACTTGTGAGCAAAATGCTATTGTGCGAGTTAAAGATAGACACTTTCCGCTTTGGTAATCCCATCTAACAGGATAGATGCTGGTTGAGAGGATCTAATGCTAAGACATGTTATGTGTTGCTCTCTGAGCTTGGTGTTTTCTTAAAGACCACATTATATCAAAATTACTCATTCGTGACTTTTAGTGATAGCGTGTGCACAAAAGTGAGCAAAATACCTTTTAAAAGACAAACACATTTAACATTTTCAGTTTCAGTCTCTTTCTTATAGGACTAAAAATATTGATGACTCATCCTGTTCTACACAGATTTTTGTCCAGTCACGGAAATGTCTCTTTCTGATGATATCATCTTTTATAACCCATAGCAATCAGAGCACTATCTGTCAGGCACAAAACAACAACAAAAAACTATATTATAGGCTAGTATTATATTTTGTATAACGTTACAAAATAAATTGCGAGTAGACCAGTGCCGGTATATGATTTAGCAAATCGTTTTATTGAATGGGTGCAATCAAATGAACCATCTGAGCAAAACTATTCTCTACAATGAATTTTGCTTATTCGATTCTCTCAATGATTATTATGGAAAGGACGTTTGTAGTATCAACGGTACATTTACACAACAACAATGTACTAAAAATGGAAATGTTTTTCCTTTGCTTTTCTCGTGTACAGAGATATTGCTTTCGAAACGATCCACGTTTACACGGATCCGTGAAAACTATTAAAAATGCTGTTTCATGCCAGGCCAGTAGATGGCAATGTCACTTTGTAAAAAAAAAAAAAAAACACTACATAAATACTAAGAGAGTGCCGAAGTTATGTTGATGACTTTGTAGGCCAAAACGCAGAAGCGAGTTAGCATTTTAGCACTTCTGGTTCCCTCGCCCTAAAGTCTATAGGTTCTAATGGGTTTTTTGCTAAATCGCCTTTGTAGGACAACTCAAACCCATAGACTTCAGGGTGAGGGAACCAGGAGTGCTAGAATACTAACTCACTTCCATGTTTGTGACATTATGGCCTACAAAGTGACATTATAACTTCGACAATCTATAAGGAACCGTTTACACTACACATTTTTGACAAAAAAATATTTTATGCGTTTTTGGTCGTTCATTTATACGACTGCAGTGTTTTGGTGGCTTGAAAACGCAAGCTTTTGAAAATGGGTTTCAAAGTGCAAGTTTTTGAAAACGATATCATTATCGTCTCAGTGTAAACTACAAAAACACAAATCGTTACACGTCATGCGCATTACGTGTGTTGGATCTAGCGCGCAGTTTTTTTTTTTTTACAAAGTAACATTGCCATATACTGGCCTGGCATGAATAATACAGCATTTTTTTCGATTTTCGCGCATTGTGTGTGATCGTTTGACAACGTTGTCGTCTTTACATGAAAAACGCAAAGGAAAAACCTTTCCGATTTTTAGTACTTCCCCTGTTTGTGTAAACGTTCAACGCAATATAACTATTTAGGTTGACATCCTGTTATTATGAATCATTTGAATTTATTTTTCATAGTTTTATTACTAATGCAATACATTTTCTTAAAAGGCTTAAAAATAGATCATTAATGCAGAGGCAATGCGACAGGGATGCAAGCACAGATCTTGAGGGTTAGTGTTTTTTGACTGCTGAAGCATAAATGTGTCTCAGTGTGAGGAATATGGGTCTGTGGTTCTGTTCCACGTCTGCAGAGAAAGTTTGTGTCTTCAGAGTGACAGAATTGTGCTTGGCCAGCAGAAAGGCGCAGCAGCGTTCTGTGTGAAATGCAACTCAGCAGAGCATCGCTGCAGGTCTGGAAACGAGGGGAAATATGTCGGGAGAAGCTTATCGCAGTGACAGGGTCGTTTGTCTGCTGGAAAGTCTGGCTGTCTCTCTCCTTCTCGCTTTCTCTCACACACATAAAACATTGCATTCAGAGCAGGTGATGAGCTCAGCTCAGAGTTTCTGTGGCCGTGAGCTTCTTGCCTGTCTCGGCTCCTTCAACAGATGGAGCCGGTGTGGGAAGGGCTGGGTTGGATAATCTAATTTTGGTCCTGAATATCAGTCCATTTACTCTAGAGGAGTATATGTGAGAAGTAGCATTTGGTGGTGAATATTGACTCTTGGAACTACTATCATTTTATATACGATATAGCCTAATAGGCTGATAGGCTGAACATACTAATATAGAATAAAATAGTGCATAACAAAATTAATTAGTTTCAGACAGTCAGTCTGTGTTTGTGGGGATTTTACATTGATTATTTCCACAGGTTACATTGTTATGCCAGTAGGTGGCGACAAGTGATTGTATTTTGTTTGAATTAATTGAATCAAAACACTGATTTAACAAAACAAAAGTTTCTCTACCTGAGTGAGTCATTGAATCATTCAGTCAAAAGTTTTATTCAAAAACACATATTAGGTGTGTATCCGACTTGCAGATGCGCAAACCGATCGTTGTATGATATCAAAGTGCAGTAAGAACGTTTAGGCTGTGTGTCCACAAAGCGTTTTTTTAGCCAGCTGAAAATGCTAGACGCTCTGCTGAAGACGTCGAGCTTTGTGTGCTTGAAAGCGTTTTTTCCGTTGAGACGTTTCTTTGCTATGATACAGAATATCCGCAGCACAGTTTACTTGTGACTGATTTCAGCTTCGCAGATAATTAGTTTCATACTAAAAATGTATTTTTCATCCATTTTGTTTGGTTAGCTCTGTTGGTTGATGTCATTGTGCAGAAAGAATGTTGTGACAGTTGGTCGGTGTGTTTAGTCCGCCCCTCCTCCACTGTGATTGGACGGCTGGGTAAAAAGTGACAGTGAGGAGCACTGCGTTTTATCCAAAGTTGAAAATTTTTCAGACGTCGGCACTTCAGCGTGAAAAAAGCGCTCAGCGCCTCGTTACATTCATGGCGTTTTAAAAACACGGCGCTCCCATTGAAAACAATTGAAAACGTACGCCAGGAGCGTGGAAAAACGTTTTGGTGGACACACGGCCTTAGAGAGCAGACGCTTTGTATGCTTTCGAACCACTCTCGCGGTACTCTGATATCACACACTGATCGAATATGCGCCGCAGCACTTCAAATATCGAGCACACCTACTGTACGCTGAGCCCGAAATCTTAAAAACTGTCAGTAATTACTCACCCTCATGTTGTTGTAAACCTGTAAGACTGGTTCATTTTCGGAACACAAATTAAGATATTTTTGATTAAACCTGAGAGCTGGCTCACTCCCTCATAGTGTAACTGAAACTTGCCGGCCCAGAAAGTTATTAAAGACATTGTTAAAATAGTTCAAGTGACTACAGTGGCTCAACCATAAGTTTATCAAGTGACGAGAATACTTTTTGTGCGCAAAACCCCCAAAAATAATGACTTTATTTAACTATTCATTTTCTTGATGTGAAACACAAATTGTTTGTACGTCAGAATGTAGGCTCACTATAGGCCAGCATCACACACGACCAGCCTCGGCCAATAGTGAGCCTACGTTCTGACGTACAACCCAGAAGCGCTGCGCTGTTACACTACGCGAACTCAGCTAATTTTTGGGTGAACTAATCCTTTAATTCCAAGGTAGGAAGGCATTAAGACATGTCTGAATCCAACTTTGATATCCCACAATACTTGATATTCTGTGACAATTGAGCTAAAAAATAAAGATGGCGCCTGAAAGTTGCTGCTGGTGGTAAGTTTGTGTAAAAGTACGTTTTTGACCAACGCTTTCGACTTCTGATGTCATTTCTTGCAAGAAATTAGTACTGTAGTAATTAAATATTCGCTTAGTTATAACCAAAGCTAACTTTTTTATCGCAGACCAGTTTTGTGAGAAATGACCATGCGCAACAGCTGCCTACAAAGTCATTACCTGATAATGTCAAACTAAAGAAACTAAACAAAGACAAATTCAACTGACTTACTCAAAACACATACGTATCTCAGGAACAAAAACAAACGAGTGAGTCATTGAATCATTCATTCAAATGATTCATTTAAACCACTGACGTATTCAGGAACAAATCATCAGTAGTTTTCGTTTGCAAAACAAAAATGTAATCTTATAATGTAACTTTATTAGCCTACTAAATGAACTCTTGTATAAAAGAAAGTATGTTTTGTTAGAAGACTTCATTTTGCATCAGGATTGACTGTGGTAAAAATGTCAAGAGAGGTGGCAGATGGGGTAGGATGGGACACTGGGAGCAGACAGCTGTGCCAATTCGATCTGCACTGGAGACAGTAGCCTACCTTGGTAAAAAAAAAAAAAAATAAAAAAAAAAAAACGTACAGATTGTCAGCTTGTGTAGACTGAGCGAAGATGATCTCAATTTATGTCATCCAAGACAGCAACTTAGTTTTGGGCCAGATGCGGCCCCATATGCGGTACATGTGGATTCCAGATGCGAGCCAGATCTGCTGCTGTATGGGATGCTTCTCAGCGTTTAACCAACATCTAAATGTAGATTATACGGTTTTATTAGGTTAATAATTAAATTAAAATAGCAAAGAGCATCTGCTCTTTGTTGTATTTAAAATATGAATTAAATTGCCTACTCATCACTAACTCCGCCCTGTTTTTTATTTCCTTTAGCTGAACGCAGAGAGTGTGACGTCTGCCCTGTTGCTGTCCATCAGCCTGGTGTCCATTATTCTCTTGTTGGTTCTTTTTGGCGTGGCCACAGCTTTGGTCATGACGGATGAACCGACGGGCCACTCGAGGCACCTACAGCCCCAGTCGGCAGGAGAAGGAAGGTTCAAGAGTGGAGATGTGGAACATTGTGCAACCTCCACCAATGGAGAGACCTCATCTGAGCCCATCAACCAATGATCGGTCAATCATGTTGTTCGTGGCTTGTTGGCTTTAGAAGATGAAGAAAAAAGGCCTCGTTATTCATTGATCATGTGGCAGCTCTCATCAGCTAGATAACCGTAATACAAATGACCATTTTTGATTGGACAATCTTTCACATAATGGATGTTTAATTTATAATATTTTGTGACGAACACATTGATATTTACCTCTGAAAAGCTTTAGGATTCATTGATTGGTGAATGGTTAAAGGCATTAAGCTTTGTATTAGTAGAAAACCTGTAGTATTTTCAAATTACCATGCTTTCCACCGTCATATCCCCTGAGACGAGAGATTTATGTATTTTCTGTCTAGAAAAAATCTTCGATTGACGCAAAATCGTCATTTGGCGTCATCGGAGGATTTTTGGCCAGAGGCTAAAGACTACAGTCAGTAGAAGGGGCTGTCCGCATGTTCTCAACCCACCCATAGAGGGATCTCACTCACAGAATGAACATATAGTGTCAGCCATCTTTTTTTGGAAGCTAAGCTAGCAGGCTCTTGTTCTGTGGAGAAAGCGGAGTAGTAGGCGTAACCGACGGTAATATGTTCGAACCGTCGAATGTCCGTGATTCAGCTTTTGCTATCAGCAGTGGCCATTCATTGTTTACATGCACACCTTTTGTTTCAATCTAACTGAATTCATTCTGATTGTTGAATCTGAATGTAGTGTTTACATGAACGCTAAACAAGTGATCAGTTGATGTACGTTTTAACATTGCAAAGAAAATTCGCGCTCCTCCGTGAGAGATACGGAACCGGTGCGTCGCTCATAGGTGTCGCTCATCGGTAATCACCACCGGCCTCGCGCCGTTCTCCCGCGGCCCTCACTCGTCCCGCTCGCCACAGTAAACATGATGAATGGCGACTGTTGAGACGCAAAAGCCGAATGCCAGGACATTTGGGCAATCTCGAAACCTATTTTCGGGTAGACTCATCACGGAGACTCACTAGTAGCCTACACTTGTTTAACTACTGCGCTGTTACCGGTAGGCGTGGCCTCCTGAGGTTAGTGAAGCAAGTGCATTCTGGGAGTTGTTGTCTTTCATCCACATAAGCTAAAAATTAATTTTCTGGCTTTTCTCAGTCTAGAAAGCTCCAAATTCAAAAATAATTTCACATTTCTTTTTACACAAATGACCCATTTTAAATACACATTCATCTTTCTATAGGTGAAGTATCCCTTTAAGTGTTTAAAATAATAGTAACTTCCTATGCTGCTCAACAATCATGTTTACGGTAGTTAGAACATATTTAATAGAGTTCAGACCAATTGGATTTCATGGAAGAAACGGCTTCGTTTTTGCATTGCGCATGGTCAGGACGTTTCAAGATTTTCTATTTGTGTGTTCGTGCTGTAAAAGTGACATTTGCGAGAGAAAAAACCCTAAAGGCCTGTTCACACCAAGGACGATAACTATAATAATGATAAAGTTCTAAATATAAAAATAGCAGAGAAGCAATATAGCTGATTTGTCGACAGATGACAAAGCGCGCGCGTGCTGAGAATAAACAGTGTTATCGCTCATTGGTGTTGACGCTTATATATTTATTGTTATAGTTATAGTTCTTGGTGTGTACAGGCCTTGAGTCTTCTACGCGAGTCATTTTTGGGCATGCATGGAAAACTTGCTCGTGCAATATTTCACGCAGTCACGATGCTGTTTCCGATTTTATGTATGTTTTACTGTGCGCATGCGTAGATTTTTTTCTCTCTCAGGTGTAGTCTCAGGATTTTTTTTTTTAATTGGTCAAGTAAATTAGATTTTAACCAACATCAACATTTTATAAATGGACAGATTTATAAATATTAACTTAAACATGAACATGTAATAATTTGCTGCTCTTGTTTGGTAAACCAGAAGAAATCGTACAATATAAATTGAACAGCAAATGGTCACAATGCAAATGATTTAATGGTTTTCCCTTCCGAATATACCTTTAGAATCACTTATTTAAATTCAAAAGCCACAGTCAGAAATATAACAACAATGGTCAAATGAAGAGTGAATCTACCCGGGTGAGTTGTATGGACATATATAATTTATTTGAGTTCACAGTGCATACAGTGGTACCAGTAGTTCCTGTAACAACACACCAGATTGAGCCAATTTGCACTTGAAAACCATATAACTGCAGTGAGAGCATGCAGAAGAGTTCTAGCATCCAGCTTCATTCACTCAAAACTAAACTGATCAAATGTTCATTCCATATGTACATACCAGGAAACATTCAAGAAAATGAAAGCACGAATGGTGTGTCTATAATTATGTTGAATAAAATCAGCTGTACAGACTTTTTGTGTGACAAAAACATGTTGCGTTGTGTGGAACATTCAAAAGTACAGTCTGGAGAGTCCAGTGATTCAGCTACAGCAGCTCATTACTCAATTTACAAAAGAATTCAACAGCAAAACAGACGAAGAACGTCACAATACTAAGAAGCAAAAACAAAAATAGTACCATGGTCATAAAAGCTGACATCGTATTATGTTATCGACTAAAAGAAGTACGCTCATGCATCTTAAAAGAATTCCCAGCATTACCAAAAAATACTACTGCACTTTACAACGAAAATGCACATCAATAACTCAAGCATATGTAAACAGGAAAGAAGAAAGATTTTGGGTAGCATGTTCTTCAATTTATGTGCTTACTATCCAGTTTCAAGTAGTGTTTAATTTTAAACAGCTGGTGAACAGTAACTGGTTCAAATGTATCGTAACCAAGCGAAATGGCAAAAACGATGCTTCTCATTTAGTTTTTCCAAAAGATTACACACTTCAGCTTTAAAATCAACACTCGGTAGTTTCAAAGCTGCAACATGAACTGTGACCAAATTTCAAATAATGCTAAATAACATTACAACTCATTTTATTTTCTCTACTTCAATAAGAAACGTGTGTGAATTAGTATAGAAAAGGAGTTAATTACCTTCTATCTATTCAGAATTTTCAGTCATTACCAAAGACAAATATCAAGAAGTCATAATTCCAAGCACATGAATGACAACAATAAACCAAACCATACATGTTTTTCAAATACACGGTATCAAAAAAGTAATAACAACAATAAAAATACGCACTGGAAGCAAATGTAAAAGTGATCACATGGCCATTCTGAGATACTTCGGCTGAGGTCCTGTGTGCTTGATTGGTCTCGAACAGGCTGATGGTCTTTCTTACATTAACCATATACCAAATAAACAGGTTATTAGGCAAAAAAAAGCTCTGACATTCTACTAAGTATTTCAGGTTTTGGTTTGTATACCAATATTTCAGAAACCATTAAAAAGTAAAAATACTTAAGTACCTGTGATAAACAAGTCGTCTACCTATGTAGACAGCATCACATGCATCAATGTGCAGTCACATTTAGCATTGTTCAGTAATTTTTATTTCATTTTTTTGAGAGAAATCCAGTCATTTCCAAAGAAATCCATGCATTCAGGAATTTCACAACAAAAAGTTGCCCTAATGCAGATATAAGTTTCGGTCGGCCGTTGTTTTTGCAGCGTTGACCAACAGAAAGCTGGTCGAAAGTGACTCCACACATCACTAACACTATCAACAATAGACCAGTAAAATCTTGCCAATGTGACCACACCGATAAAGAGTTGCTGTAGAAGGAAGCAGCTACTCAAGCAGATGAACTCAGTTAAGGCACAACCTTGTATTTAAATAGAGGATTGGGGTAAATTTCTTTTCAGAAGTTCCCTAAAGTTGCTGATTGTTAAAAATAGTACACGCAAATGCACTCTTCCCATTTCCAGGATAATACCTTTGAGCTAGCAAAAACTATTAGCATTTTAAAGTGAAAAGAATAGCTATTTTAAGTTGAAACTACTTTTTTTTAAATTTACGTACCATAAGTTTTGATGGTTACATCAACTACATGTCCTGCATGTCATGTGGGCATTGAACAAAAACAGACATGGACTAATAGCCACAAAATGGTTGATAACTCTGATTGGGATTTGCATAGTTCATCGGAACGTCTGATTTGTTCAAAGGCCGAAGGATATATCGTTTCTGGGCTAAACCGCTACGTTGAAAGCCTAGCTTGATTTGAGACAGGGGTCCTGAAACTCCGAATGCTTTTACGCTCACATCTTTACCACAGCAGATTACACAGGAGGGGTGAGGAGAGTCATTAAAGTGTCAGACAGAATGGCACGTGTCCTAAATCATCCTGCTCAACAGCCACTAAAGAAACAAGTGCTGGATCTAATGACCACTTCCTGTTTGGTGTAACATTACAGCTCTGAAGATGACGTTCACAGCTGATTTGAATGAAATGAGTGAAGACAAATATTTTCGTAACTAGAACTGGTACAATTTCATGAGCCTAACATTCATATATCAAGCTAGATTCTCGGCAAACCATAGATGTAGACACCCTCCTCCCGTATATGCATACTTCCCTACTATATAATAGGTGAAAAAGAAGTAAACAAGACGAGTGTGTCCAAATTCATTGTATTCATAAAAAATTTAGCGAGAAGAAAAAACATGACCTACTGACTTCTGGCGAGATTCTTAAGTGCGCATTTGATGGACACTTTGCAATCCTATGAGGCCACGGGAGAAGATTTGTGAATGGCAGAGAAGCGGTGCAACTTAAGCCGTAAGTCACATGACGATATATGGCGAATGTAGAACGCTTCGAATTTGGATGCTAAATAGAAAATACTACTTTTTTATTTTTTTTTGAAGGTTTCAATGTTTGTCCCTTATCAAATGTACTTTTATTACTACTCAGCAGTACAGGATTTAGGACACACCTAGTTTATGCTAAAGCTGCTACAGCACCCCCTGTGGCAACACTGAGAATGCAACACATACTCAAGTTACGTTATAAATTTCACAACTTGTGCATTTGTGTTCTAGTACTTGTGTGGAGCACATTTTGTGCCTTGGACTGAACAAGAGATCAATAAGATTAAAATATACATTTATTCATCAGTAACATGTTGCAGTTTGCGCAAAAAAGTCAGTATACTATGACTATCGTTTTTAAGGCTATTAGTCCTTCAAAAAACGTAACTGGGATTTTCGTCTTAAGCTAAAATTAAAATACTAACAACCTTATCTGGGATAAAAGCATAAACCTGAGAATTGTCTTGAAAAAATACTTTTTTTTCTTCAAAAATATAGCAAATTGAGAAACAGTTGTCCATCTGGCCTAGATAAATATCTCTCTTTAAGACGCAAAAAGTAGTGATAGTAGTTAGCAAGCTAAACAGCTACAGTGTCACAGTCAGGAAATACTGTGTAGAAGCAAATTAAATCTGTTTAAGGCATCATATTAAGCTGAGATTCACTCGCTATTTAAATATTTTCGTATCGAATTTCAGTAAAATATACAGAGAAGTTCGCCCTCACCCACAGTGATTTATCGAAACAGTGATTTGAAACTACGCAAGTGCAAATCATCTGCTGAAATAAATAAAAATGGATGATGAATATTGACATAAATCCCTTTAAACCTAATTTTCGTCCTTTCCATCCACCAGTTCTTAAACATACCAAATGCTGTTGTGAGAAATAAGAGGACCGATCTTCCACATTAACTACAAAACACCTTTGCAAATAATTCATGCAAAGAGTGCTGGTGTGACATCATAGGACAGTGTAAATATGAAACGAGAATTGTTCAGACGTGAGTGTTGCGTCAATTTCTCAGGATTTGTCCAGGCTGGTGTTGTTTTGAATGTGGTTGCTTTCGATCGCCATGCTGATGTGACACATGGACTCGATCTCCTCTAGTAGGCCTTTCTCCTCAGTCTCATGCCCTTTTTTTTCCATATCTGTCTCCTGGAACTGGTTTTCCCTCTCCCAAGGAACGAAGACCGAAGGTTGCCCGTCTGTCTGTCTGTGCCTCTGGGTTTTTCTGGAAAGGACCTTCTGTCGGGAGAGGCCGTGGGCTGCTGGGTGCAGTTTGTGTGCGCTTAGCTGGGCGTCAGCAGAACTGGAGGGTTTGTCAGCATCAACAGGTTCGAAGAGTTGAATTGTAGGTCCCTCTCGGGAGAGAGTTCCTCAATGGGACCTCTTCATTGGGGAGGTTATTGGAAAGGGTAGGACGTGGAGGTAGGGAACGAGAGCTGGGTTGGCGTCGAGGCGAAGGCGGGAGATGCTTACCGTGAACGACGCTGTCATCTTGACCCATATTCCATCCACCTTGTTCTCCGTTTCCTACTTCGCAACCAGCCTGAGCAGGGCTGCTTCCCAAAGGAGACTTGCAATTTTTCTGGAAACCGTACATATGACACACTTAGGCCATGCAGTTGTTCAGACCCTATATACCTCCTTAATATTAATAACAAAATATTGCAATAGTTTAATGCTAACAATGGTTATTTAATTGGTTTCAAAACTCTCTTAAAATTATGAAAGTTTTAAGTTTCCAAAATAATTAAATCTATCCACCCATCCATCCTTTATTCAAATCTTGATAAATAAAATTTGAAGGTACTAATACATAAAAAAACAACATTAAAATGTAAATTAAATAATTCAAATAACTAATAAAAAATATAATTTAAAATAAATAAATAAATATAATAAATATAAACACTGTAAAAAATAAACCGTAAATTTTACGATTAAAAAACAGCAGCTGTGGTTGCCAGAACTTTACCGTTAAAACTACGGTAGGAACATTAATGTTTTACAGACTTAACTTAAAATTTACAGTAATAAACCGTATTTTATTTTCTGATAAAATGTGGATTTACCAACTTATTGACATATTGATGTCTGTTTTAGACCATTTGTATGCACTGACAACCAACAATCATCACAGCAGTGATGAGAGTTACATGAGCAATCACAGCTCATTACAAGTGAATACTTGTATAAAGCAATACTTATTTAAAGAAGCTGCACAGTGTCATTCACACAAACATTAAGCACCATCATGGTAACACACATACAATTAAAAAAATGCAATAAACATAAATTTAACAACATTAAATGTAACATAAAACCCTAATGTACATAACTGATTAGAAAAAAACAATAAAACTATGAGGAACCATAGTTATTTCAACAAAAATACATAAAATGTGAAGTGTCACACAAGGAATTGTGGGAATGTCAATTTACAGTTTTTCACTGTAAATTATACAATGATTTGTTCTTTTTCACTTTCAAAAACTGTAAATTTAACGGTATTTTACTGTAAAATTATTTCACAGTTATTTACCGTGTATAGTACGGAAACTTTCTGTTTACCAATTAACAGTTTTGCACTGTAGCATTTTTACAGTATTTTACCGTTAAAATCACGGATATTTTTTACAGTGAATGTAATAAATATAAAAAAACATAATAATAAATAAAAAATAATTAAAATGAATGAATGAATAAAAAAACAATCATTAATTAATAAAATGTAAACATATGCAAATAATTGAAACAATTAAAAAAATACAAAATAAATAAATAAATAAATAAAAGGCATCCCTCACCGTGGAATTGTAGTCCAGGTCTTCAATTGATCTGAAAAAGTCGAGGCTCTTGCGGCGGACAGTCGCCCTTCCTCGATGTGGGACGTGCTGAGAGAGTCCAGAATCTCCTCCAGCAGGGTCATCTGGCCCGTCTGACTGGCTTCAGACCAGAAACTCTAAATCAGAGTCATCACTGTCCTCGTTGTACGACGGCGCCTCCCCACTGTCCTCAGAGGATATTCTGCTCACACACACACATACGTTTTTAACTCGAAAGTCATGTGTGATGAAAAAAAGCACCAGAGGGCAGTGTTTCCTTGAAGAATGGATGATGTTTACACTATAATTGGTTTGGAAAACACACTGTAATAGAGTTTAAACCCTTACCTGCTGGCTGTGTCATCATTGTTGTCATTGTCTGGAAAGTAGAGGCTCATGTGTGGAGACGACTTTGGATTTTGATGCTAAAATAGAGGATTGAAATGTTAAAATCCCACACAATCTACTAAAGCAACACATTTCCTCAATGAAACTTTGCATGTCCCCATTACAGAGCGACAGCATTAGTTCCTGTCCCCATCATAGGTGCTCGGTCTGCTGAATCCCTTGGCTTTTATAACACACCTGTGTAACACGTTTAATTGGCAAATTAAAGAATTGAAGCATTATAGGGCACCACTTCACGCTGCGGCCCCAGGCTTTAAGGTTTGCTATTAACTAGCCATCCACGACATGAGTACACACACACATACACACACGCACGCACACGCAACGTGCCGCCACTCACTAAAGTAGCCCATAAACTGCCGTTTGCCACATTATCAAAGCACATACTAAACCAAAGCCCTTTTACTGAGCTCGAGGCGCGAGAAAACGTCACGCTGACGTTGCTAACCGGACAGGGTGGATCAGATCAACTGGTCAAGTCTCGCCGTAATGGCTCAAGCGAAAAGCTTCCTGCCATCTTAGGTAACGGTGCCTGCCGAATGGGTTAATGGCCACCCTGTCCATAAAAATAGCTAAGAGATGCGTGTACCGAACACTTTGCCATTGGAATAAACAGGAACACATGTTGGGCACTGATTGCCCCACTCGCTAGTAGCCGGCAGCTATAATGAAAGCGATTACGGGGGGTTCAGGCCTTGAATCCTCCAAAAGGCTTTAATGGATTCCTGTGTCAGGGCCATAAATTTAGCCAGCAAGCCACTTTGGCTTAAGTGAAAAGGCTGGATGCACCTGCGGAACTGTGTCACATTCATTTGGTGTCGGCGGGGTGTGTGTGTGTGTGTGTATGTTTGTTTGCCCTGCAACACTGTTTGCAGTTATGTAGCCCCTTGAGTTGCGTATCCGCCGTGCTGTTCAGAGAGCGGCCCCTCTCTTGTGCTTTCTATGAGCAGAGGTGTTTATTAAAACAAGGCGAGTGCAAGCCCTCTGCAGGATGGCAACACCAGACCTGCGTCTCAAACACCTTCTACCCAAAAAAAAAAGACATACAGTCAGGTATATGAACTAAAAAAAAGTAGACTAAAATGATTCATTTTATTCTTCTGAGATATTTGACATTTTCCGAACAATCATTATGCAATTTTGTAGACTTTAACCTAAAAATAAACGTAAACGTATAAATATAAGTAGCTGCTACAATGCTAAAGTAGTTGCTAAGCCATTGATTTTTGTGGTTTCAAAGGTGTCCAGAGTGTTTTTAGCATGCTGCTAAGCAGTTGTTAGGGTGTTTTGGGTTGTTGCTTACAGAACCAAGTCAAAAACATTAATACTTAGGGTTATGGGAGGGAAATAACAGCAATAGTAATGCTAGTCTTAAAACAATAGCTAATTACACATCAAGATGACACAGCAGAGGATGCTAGAAAGTAACAATAATACAAAGTCAGCCTTATACTACTGTACACATTCACTTCATTCTTTAGTTCTGTCAGGTTTGTGTATTAAACAGTTTATTTAAAAAAATGATATGTGGGCTAAATGCTAGGCTAATTTTTAATGTTTCGATTTTTAGTGAGTTCATGTTGCAAAGTAGTTGCAGTTGTTAAGGCCATGTGAAAATAAGTTTACACTTCGAGGTTATGGGCGTGAAACAACAGTAACAGTAGAGCAGCATGATGAACTTAAACAAAACTAAAATCGTGATTTGGTTTGCTGTGATTATCCAATCAAGGCTGTGATTTAATTAAATATAATATATGCACTGCGTGTATCAGAGTTAAGTGTGGCACATTGTTCTTTTACACATGAGCAATTATTAAAAATAAATGATAAAAAGTATATACTGTATATATATATATATATATATATGTGTGTGTGTGTGTTTGTAGAGTATAGTATATATATATATATATATGTTTATATATATATATATATATACACTCACCGGCCACTTTATTAGGTACACCTGTCCAACTGCTCGTTAACACTTAATTTCTAAGCAGCCAATCACATGGCGGCAACTCAGTGCATTTAGGCATGTAGACATGGTCAAGACAATCTCCTGCAGTTCAAACCGAGCATCAGTATGGGGAAGAAAGGTGATTTGAGTGACTTTGAACGTGGCATGATTGTTGGTGCCAGAAGGGCTGGTCTGAGTATTTCAGAAACTGCTAATCTACTGGGATTTTCACGCACAACCATCTCTAGGGTTTACAGAGAATGGTCCGAAAAGAAAAAACATCCAGTGAGCGGCAGTTCTGTGGGCGGAAATGCCTTGTTGATGCCAGAGGTCAGAGGAGAATGGCCAGACTGGTTCGAGCTGATAGAAGGGCAACAGTGACTCAAATAACCACCCGTTACAACCAAGGTGGGCAGAAGAGCATCTCTGAATGCACAGTACGTCGAACTTTGAGGCAGATGGGCTACAGCAGCAGAAGACCACACCGGGTGCCACTCCTTTCAGCTAAGAACAGGAAACTGAGGCTACAATTTGCACAAGCTCATCGAAATTGGACAATAGAAGATTGGAAAAACGTTGCCTGGTCTGATGAGTCTCGATTTCTGCTGCGACATTCGGATGGTAGGGTCAGAATTTGCCGTCTACAACATGAAAGCATGGATCCATCCTGCCTTGTATCAACGGTTCAGGCTGGTGGTGGTGGTGTCATGGTGTGGGGAATATTTCTTGGCACTCTTTGGGCCCCTTGGTACCAATTGAGCATCGTTGCAACGCCACAGCCTACCTGAGTATTGTTGCTGACCATGTCCATCCCTTTATGACCACAATGTACCCAACTTCTGATGGCTACTTTCAGCAGGATAATGCGCCATGTCATAAAGCTGGAATCATCTCAGACTGGTTTCTTGAACATGACAATGAGTTCGCTGTACTCAAATGGCCTCCACAGTCACCAGATCTCAATCCAATAGAGCATCTTTGGGATGTGGTGGAACGGAAGATTCGCATCATGGATGTGCAGCCAACAAATCTGCGGCAACTGTGTGATGCCATCATGTCAATATGGACCAAACTCCCTGAGGAATGCTTCCAGCACCTTGTTGAATCTATGCCACGAAGAATTGAGGCAGTTCTGAAGGCAAAAGGGGTCCAACCCGTTACTAGCATGGGGTACCTGAATAAAGTGGCCGGTGAGTGTATATGTTTGTTATATGTGTATATATATATATATGTGTGTGTGTGTGTTGTTTGCATGCCTGTGTTTTTGTCTCTATTTACACTTTATTCGATGACCAGTTGTGTAAAAGTGCTTAATAGATAAATAAATAAAATGAAAATGATTACTATTCTTATTATTTATTTTTTATATTATTTTTATATAATTTTTTATATTTTACAGTGAAATATTACAGAATTTGTTAAATAATTTATTTAGCAACAATATTTATTTGTATTATTTATTTATTAATTTTTATTAATATTTATTTCTATATTATCATTTTTAAAATCATCGCTATATTTTACATTTTTAGGCCAAACTAATAAAAACTGAAAGCTTCAAAAAAAAATCCAATTTTAAATCACAAATGTTTAATCAAGAAATATGTATTATATCCCCCATTAGAGTAGCCCTGAGTAATAGAAAAGATTGTCTTAGTAAATCGCGTAATTACTCTCTGAGATGGCACAGCAGAGGATGCTGGGAAATAACACGAAGACAAAGTCAGCATTAAACTTTAGTCACTGCATTCTTTCCAAAGTGAGTCAAAGCGAAACAAAGTCAAAGGCCAGAAAAAGAATCAGGATATGAAGTAAAATAACAAAAGCCGTTCGAGCCACTGTTCCGAGACAGGCCAAAACCGCTGATTTGGAAAACAAGCAGACATGTGCCTATTTGCTTCTTTTATCGTGTCCCCTAAATCAGCACGGACATATTGAGCTGCCACAGGTCAACGTCTGCTCCTTAAACTGCCTGTTTAAATCCACACGGAAAATGGGCTGTCTTCAGTCGAAGCGACGAGCAGACCTCGCGCTCTTCAGCGGAGACTTGAAAACCGTTAAAACTTCATCTCTCTTGTCAGGGCAGGCCGTTTTAAGAGAAAATCCCATTTTGCTTCTAGCGTGGCCAAGTTGTAAGAAGCGGCAACAGGGCTTTACGACTGCAGCCAATCGTCTCGTCAATTTAATAGCCAGGCTTACATTATATATTTCATATGCTATTTCAGACCAGGCACTGATCTCATGCGCCTGGCAGGGTATGGAAAGGGAAGATATGCCTGGAAAATGCAAACAAAACCCCTGCGCCTCCAAGCCAAAACTTAAGCCAGCATCTGCTGAGCCATTCAAGCAGTTCCCCTTTAAACAAAGCCCAGGACCCCTTCCCAGGCAAACTTCCCTCCAACTGGCTCCAGCTAAAAGCAACTTTCCGAATATCAGAGAGCAGGAGAGCGCAAGAAAGAGCCTGAATGTGTGTGCGCTTGTGTCGTTCAGGAGCATCCAGTAGGTGGCACTTTGGTTACAGCCGACAGGGCTTTCTCCCCCACCATCTCCATCTCATCATCATCTCATGCAGATGTGCGGCTTCTCTCCGTTTGCACGGAAACGTCCACCGGCCAAAAGCGCTTTCTCTCCATTTGTACGTCAATGTTTTTTGACACCCAACGAATCCATCTCGACGCTGGCAGTCCTTCAGACCTACAGTTTCACAAAGCTCCATCTCACACGCTCTCACATTCATCCATCCATGAAACTGTATGAGATGAGTTTAGAAAGAATAAGCCATATCTATATAGAATTAAATACATTTAAAAGAATTAAGTACACATCAAATTTTACATCAGTTTTTTGGAGTGAAAAGGATATTCAATAAGAAAACAGAGTGAGACTTGTGCATCATAATGGATCATTTTGATGAAAGATTACAAAAAGTATTTACTTAGTTTATTAACAAGAATGTGTATTAAAAGAATTTCTGGTTTAAGAAAAAGAAAAGAAAAAAATCTGGGTTACAGTGAGACTCAGTGGAAGTGAATTGAGCCAAATACTCATTCGTATCTATTGTACAGCCACAAAATATCAGCAACATGAGTGTTAACATGATTTTAGTCTTAAAAAAAAGTCACGTTTTCAATGTGAACAGTTTTACTTCATTGCCATGACGATGCAAAAACTAAAACCCTAAAACAATCATTTTTTATAACTGTATAGCTCAAATAAAATACAATTTTCAAGTACTTTTATAAGACAAGCTTCATATTTCAGCTTTTAAATCCTCAAAAAATGGCCACATTCACTTTTTTATTAGGAAAGCAAGGAAAACTAGTAAAAAAATATATTAATCATCATTATGCCAAAAATGTTGTCAACTTGTACTGAACCTAGACTATTTCTTTTAAACATTTCAAATGACTAATTATAATTTCATGACACCGAGTTCATTTTACACCGTTAACCCTTCCGCAGCTGTAACGTAATCGTGTTTACAGTGGTCACTGCTTAGGGCGGTATGCAAATGAAGGTGGAAGCCCACAAACCAGAGCAGGAAGTGTGTATGAATTATACACAACGTGAACAGAGCTTTTTGGACTCTTTAATATGCAGCGCTGCTGAACTGGCCACGGCTATAGGGGATCCATCTGCCGGCTTCATCCAGAGAGCGTGTGTGTGTGGAGTCATTCCCCAGAGGCTGTGTGCCACTCAGAGGAGGCAGCCGCAACACACACACCCATAGCTTCAGTCGGCAGGAATAAGCAGGAGATAGAGATCAGCTCCACTCTGCCCCAGGCCCTGCTACTGACACCCAGTCTGGCTTTCACAGGCCCTCAGGCTCGACCTGAAACCAGCCCCTTATACTGTACGCCACATGGATTCGGCGCAGTGAGCCAGAGTCACAAAACACAGCTCAACTTTCTCTGAGTGCAGGAAGTGTTCTTATAGTTTCACATAACATTTGTGAAACTCTACTGGACTTATAACACATATATATATTCAGGCTGTCAAACGATTAATCACATTAATCGCATCCATAATAAAAGTTTGTGTTTACACTGTGTATAATTATTTTGTGTGTATATATATATATATATATATATATATATATATATATATATATATATATATATATATAAAAATACACACACATGCATATTTACGAAAAAAAATATTTATATATAAAATATTTATAAATTATATATATAAATCTATAGTATATACATGATTTTTTTTTAAATATATACAAGCATGTGTGTGTATTTACATATATAAAATAATTATACACAGTGCACCCACATATAAAATGTAAACACAAACTTTATTTTGGATGAATTAATTACGACTAATCATTTGACAGCCCTAATATATATATATATATAGTGTATTTGCTTGTTCTTTTATTGCTTATTGTTATTTTAGATATATATTGTGTATATGAGTGTTTATTTATAGCTTTTTGTTATTAATTATAAAATAATGACATCTGGCATTTTTTAATAATACGATTTATATATATATATTTATACATCACATTTTAATAAATTATTTTTGCATTAGTATTAATACATTGTTTGTTTAATTGCGTAGTATAATTACAATGACTACTGTTTTTCAATTATTACATTTTCATATATTTTTTTATATTAATAATCCTTCATCAAAAGAAACATATATCCCACATATTACGATACTGATTGGTTGATTGTTCATTCTGCGCTCTACCACTAAACTGATTTTGTTTTCCCCTGAAGCTGAGCTGATTTCATGTCTCTCGTGTAACTCGCTCTCTTTCTTCCCACATAATAAAATTAATCCAACCTAAACCAATATTTCTTTATTTATTTATTTAAAATGTAAAGTCAGCTTTGCATCGGGTTCCTGATCACTGATTTAAACTGATTTATTACGGCTCCTAAAAAATTAGACACTTAAATACAAATTTACTCAACAGATAACTGAATGTATACTGGAAATGTTTTGGTTCCACTTGGTAACACTTTACTTTAAAGTTTCCTTGATATACATTACATGTCAGTTTTTACAGTAGTAATAACTATAAATTATACAAACTTAAATGCATCTAACCCCAAACCAACCCCTAACCCTATATAGTATGTAGTTAATTCTTATTACCCAGTACTTAAATGTATAACTACACTCTAACAAAGACACCTTAAAATAAAGTGTAACCATTTATTTTAGGATGTATGTGTCACAGTGTACATTATGCATTTAAGAGCTGAGTAATATTAATTAACTACATGTACTTACTACAGGATTAGGGTGTGTTTAAGGTTAGTTGCATGTAATTATGCACGATTTATAGATAATTACATGTAACGAGTAAAAAATACATTTTATTATATTAGATAAGACGCAAAATAGAAGCATTTCCACTAGTGGTCTTAGACATTTGGACACTACCACGGTTTATCAGATATTGCAGGTCTCATTACACTGCAGCATTTCTCTTGTTTTAATGAACACCAGCAGAAGTGCATTGAAGAATAGAGCGTGTTTGGCCTGCCGCTCAGACCCCGTCACCCTGTGCTCTTTTGTTCTCTGTTAGACGGTAACGATGACTGAGCGGCGCAGTGGATTGATTTGCTCATTGATCTCGTGGAGGGTCTTTGTGGCTCTGGTGCACGAGCAGGAGAACATGCGTATGTACTGTATGTGATGAATCTGAGAGCTCTGATAGAGGGTTTCCTCTGGGACGGCCGAGTGGAGGAGTCGGGTCCGCCAACTTAAGAAAAGCCCTAATTGGAGGACCTCTGTCTCCACACCTTTTCACACCGCCTATTCCTTTCTCCCCACCTCTCCCCGACGACAAGGATGCAACTAATAGCCGTGCTAATTAAGGGCTGGATGGAAAGTCACCGGTCACGATGGCATGCAGGCGGGGAAGGGATCAGGCCAGCCGTGGCTTTTGTCCAATGCCCTTCTGACACGGGACGCGGAGGTGTGAACATGTAAGGGCAACAAGGGCTGGCGGTTCATGCCGGAAGTGAGATATTTTTTTACAGCTAATCCACACTTGCACCATTCAGCTCTGAATTTTTGACCAACATTCATGTTGCTGAGCTACAGTTGTTAAAGCCTCAATAGAGAGAGTGAATAACAGAGCTAAGGAGCACTCTCATGCTGATGAGTGTGTGTCTGAATAGGCAATTTATAACTAGCGTGTACATGCAAATCTACATGAAAAGTGAGTGCAGTCATGAAGAAATCAATGCTGGACAAGTGTACACAGCTCTTTCATTTTAATAAATAAATAAATACTGTGCAAAAGTTTGGGGTCAGTAATTGCAGCATTTGCAGCTGCAATCCAGGGCATAAAGCTCCCGTTCCACCACATCCCAAAGATGCTCGTATTGGGTTGAGATCTGGTGACCTGTGGGGGCCATTTTCAGTACAGTGAACTCATTGTCATGATCAAGAAAACAATTTGAAATGATTCGAGCTTTGTGACATGGTGCATTATCCTGCTGGAAGTAGCCGATCAGAGGATGGGTACATGGTGGCCATAAAGGGATGAACATGGTCAGAAACAATGCTCAGGTAGGCCGTGGCATTTAAACGATTACCCAATTGGCACTAGCCAGGGGCCTAAAGTGTGCCAAGAAAACATCCCCACACCATTACACCACCACCACCAGCCTGCACAGTGGTAACAAGGCATGACGGATCCATGTTCTCGTTCTGTTTACGCCAAATTCTGACTCTACCATCTGAATGTCTCAACAGAAATCGAGACTCATCAGACCAGGCAACATTTTTCCAGTCTTCAACTGTCCAATTTTGGTGAGCTCTTGCAAATTGTAGCCTCTTTTTCCTATTTGTAGTGGAGAGTGAGTGGTACCCGGTGGGGTCTTCTGCTGTTGTAGCCCATCAACCTCAAGGTTGTGTGTGTTGTGGCTTCACAAATGCATTTGCTGCATACCTCGGTTGTAACGAGTGGTTATTTCAGTCAAAGTTGCTCTTCTATCAGCTTGAATCAGTCGGCCATTCTCCTCTGACCATCCAGGACTGCCACATACTGGAATGTTTTTCCCTTTTCAAACCATTCTTTGTACCCTAGAAATAGTTGTGCGTCCCAGTAACTGAGCAGATTGTGAAATAGTCAGCACTGGCCCGTTTGGCACCAACAACCATGCCATGCTCAAAATTGCTTAAATCACATTTCTTTCCCATTCTGACATTCAGTTTGGAGTTCAGGAGATTGTCTTGACCAGGACCACACCCTGAAATGCATTGAAGCAACGGCCATGTGATTGGTTGCTCAGATAATTGCATTAATGAGAAATTAAACAGGTGTTTCTAATAATCCTTTAGGTGAGTGTAAATATATATGTGTGTGTATATATATATTTATATATATAAATATATAATATATAGATTTGTTGCCAAATCATTGAACCTGAAAATTCAGCTTATCAATCAAAGGAATAACTTACATTTTACAGTATATTAAAATATAAATAGTTATTTAAGTTTGATTCTAAATTGCATTAATATTTCACAATATTTCTGTTTTTTTGGACTAAATAAAATGCTGAAAATGATCAGAAGTAAAAATGATCAGAAGAAACTTCTTCAAAATTATTTTGCAGGTCGAATGCAGTAAGAGCATTATGGGAGTACCTGGCTGCATGGCTTGATGGTTATGGGCATCAGCGTGAGGGAGACAGAGTAAGAAGGCGCATGCGTATTTGACATTTTTGGAGATCAAAGCTGTGTAAGGGTGCAAGGAGAATAAAACCTACAGCTACTAAACTATACCAAGGAGAAAACTATACCTAGCAGCAAAATACGTTTGTTTAACGTACAGTAAAATACCAATAGAGGATGGGAAAAAGGTCATGAAACATGATAATGTGCTTTTATAAGTGGACGTCGGGGGAAAAACCACTAAAAAAAGTGTTTTTACCTTACAAAATTAGAGATGCATCAAAACTACAGCCTTTTTACCAGTCCAAAATCTGGTTTTGTGAAACCACCGCAGCCTATTTGGGTTGGAAATGGAGGCAGGCCAGTGAATGATATGAATCCAGGCCACCTCCTGCGTCTATGGAGGCTCACCGCTTCCCTGCCTGGGCTTGGCAACACATCACTGAATCGCACACGCAAGACACACACTACACACGGCCGCTTTAGCCACAGCTGTCAATCAAGCCGCCCCATGTCGGTTCGGACTTACTGGTGTGCAAATGGCCGCTCCTTTCAGGGGGCGGACTGTCCGTGATCCCCTTTTCCCTCTGTGTGCAAGTGTGGGAAAGAGTGTGTACGTGCTCACCGCTCTCCTCTTGTAGTCTCCTGGGTGAAAGGCTTTTAGTGCTGGTGGGAGAACCTTCACAGTACAGGGTTTCCTCCTCTTCAGCATCCTGCCGAGCAGCAAAATAAAAAAAGAGGGAAACTGACAAATCATGTATAATACTTGCATAATACTTCAAAATATCAAATTTTATGTGTTTTTTTTTTAAATCCTAAGATACAGTCAGATTTGACAAAGCTCTGCAAAAAGAGAGCGAGATTTTACTTGGGTTCATTGCTTGGTTCAAAAATGACTTCTGTGTAAAACACAGTTTAATGCATCGCTACACTATTGACAATCGGCGAAATTTCGATGACATTTTCCTAAAGTCATTTGACTTATCTGAGAGCGAAGGAGTTCCACTCGTTTTCAAATCGTTTTTACTTAAATTCACTGCTTGGTTTAAAACTTTTGTTTAAACACTGTGCACCGCTACACTATTGACAATGAGACTTTTTTGCAAGTGAAATTTCATCTAAATATTCCCTAATGTGATTCGACTTTTCTTTCTCTTCAGCATCCTGGTGAAAAAGCAAAAACAAGAAAGGGAAATGCATTTCCCAGTCCATTTAATAAGAATTTGCACACTGTGAATTTCACGTGAGAGAGGAGTTTCATTGAACCAGTGAACTTTCAGTGAAATTTCCCTGATTGAAGGACCTTTCCCTCATCTTAAGCATCCTGCCAAAAAGCAAAAAGAAAACGGGAAACTGAGAAAGCACACAACCCTTTCTTAATATGTACCCAGTTTGGCCAGTGTGAGTTATTCGAAATGTTATGCTACAAGCCCGTTTGAGTCTTGTACGGCAACAGACCGCATGATTATTTATACGAACGCGCACACACCCAATAACACTGACTCATTTGAGAAGCGTCTTGTTCAAATCTGTTTTGGTTTAGCTGAAGCAGAGCAGACAGCAGCTGCTAACATCCGGCGTATCAACTGTGAGAGGTCTCGTCTCCTCTGGGCCGCCTTTCCGAGCTCCTGGCCTGACAGTTCACGCCACAATTGCCTTATCAAAGACATCAGTGTTATGGAAACATACATCTCGTTACATTAGCTTTGAAGAAATCACTCGCTCACTGATGAAATATGCAAAAAGTATGAAAGGTGATGCTGGGGAGGGGGGGTTGACATGACAGCCTATCGCCAGAGGCGCACTTGTTAGAAATGTACACTCCCGAACAAAAGCACTAAGCAGGTTTCACAAGCCATTTAAAACCCTGAGCGCGAAGCCATGGGTGAAGTCATGTGATCCATCTTAAATAGTGTGTGTGTGCATGAGTATTTATGAGTGTGAAGGTGAGAGACGGCGAGCTGCTTTATTCAGAAAGCATTTTTAGGCTTTTGAATGCCCAAAAAAGCACGGTTTTGATAAACAAAGAACTCTGAATAACTCACCTTTTGTGTAATCTTGCCCTTCATGTCACGTATTTTCCTCTTTGCGTGATCTTTGGCCTTTCAAAAGAGAGAGAAATCTATAATCAATACCTGAACAATAGAATTTGGGGAAAATAACTACAACCAACAATGAAATGTCAAAAAGTGAGAGGTGAATCATATTAAAGGGATAGTTCACCCCAGAACATAAAAGAAGATATTATGAGAAATATTGTCCATTGTCCTTTCAATGAAAGTTAATGGGCTTCATCCTTGTTGGCCTGAAACGAGACTTCAAGAGATTTCCACGACGCATGCGCGAGAATTGCGATGTCCTTCAACGACTTCAGTTCAGTTATCGCGCATGTGTCGTGGAAATCTCTTGAAGTCTTGTTTCAGGCCAAGAAGGAAGAAAAGGAATAGTCGAATAAAGTCGTTATTTTGTTTGTTTTTTCGCACAAAAAGTATTCTCGTCGCTTGATAAACTTATAGTTGAGCCACTGTAGTCACATGGAATATTTAAACATTTTCTTGATTGACTTTCTGGGCCGTCAAGAGCCAGTCCCTTAGGCAGCCTATGTGGTAGTGATGCAGCTCTCAAATTTAATAAAAATTATCTTTATTTGTGTTCCGAAGATGAACGAAGGTCTTATGGGGTTGGTACAGCATGGGGGTGAGTAATTAATGACTTAATTTTCATTTTTGGGTGAACTAACCCTTTAAGGTGAGTCACACGAAATCCATTCATTTCAATAAGTATCTGCATGAACAGGATTTTCGTGCAAGAGCGTTCAAGTTCAAGTTAGAAACAGAAAGCTGCTTCTGCGAGCTATGCTTCATTCATCAATAAACTATTGAAAATGTTCCTTTATTTCTTTCAAATTTTCTGAAAAATTCTTGTGGAATTACTAATGTTACTGCACCTTTACACTGCAATGTTTGTACTTCTGCACAATAAGTCCCGCCCCTCCACTTCCGGCTCATGGGACCTTATATTCGGAAAAAATATGTGTGGTAGTCAATGGCGAGAGACAACTTATCTTTTTATTCCGTCTGAACTGTGCCCTGAATTACACATATGATGTTGGTCAATTTAAAAGATAATTCTGAAAGTCAAAAACGTCGCAGTTTATTCATAAAACAGAAGAGTAACTTTTAGTTTTATGTGAAAATCGCTCAATGAACTACATCTCCAGGAAGCGAAACAACAAGCAAGATCCGCTGCTCGTGTGTGTGCAGTCTGGTACAAAACACTCAGGCATGACGGCGTAAGCGTTACCGATTATAACGTAAGACCATAGAAACAATGACAGACATTACCTTCAGTAAAGTTAGCTTCACTCATTGAGAGAAAATGTGCGCCTTTGGGGTTTGTAGTCTTTGTAATTACGTATTATCACATCTTATACTGGTTTCACATCAAACGTCGACTTTCTTTACTTTTAAAATGTATCTTTTAAATTCGACAAACATCATATGTGTAATTCAGGGCACAATTCAAACAAGATCAAAATATTTGTTGTCTCTCGCCATTGACTACCATTCAATATTATTCCGAAACAAGGTCCCATGGTGGTCAACCGGAAGGGGAGGGACTTAGGCTCTCTATAATTTCACATCAATCAATTAAAATGAAGTCTGTCATGTTCTTAACAATAGCATGTAAGAGTGTGGTCAATTACCCAAATTCAGGCCCTAAATCCAAACCCACTTTTTTTTACATGTTACTGCGCAGATTTTGAGGAAAAACCATGAAATATTTTTGCCAAAATGTAGGCGCACAATTCTTTATACAAGCACATGATAGGTCAGACTCAAATTTCTAGTAACTAAAATTCTGACGCATCAGGTTGAAAATCATTTGCATAAACACAATATATAAACACAAAATAAGATATTGGGAACCAAACAACAGGCTATCACATCCATCACGATACATGTTATAATATATAACAATGTCCGACAGAAGAAAGTCATGTAAGTTTGGAGCGACATGAGGGTGAACAAATGATGACAGAATCTTTTGGTGAACCTGTCACTCACCCTCAAGCTGTTCCAAAACTGTATGAGTTTCTTTGTTGTGTTGAACACAAAAGGTAAGAATGGCTTTTCTAGTGAGTTCTTACCATCTGAAGGTTTTTCACGACTGGTTTTGCCCTCTGCCGCTATGGAGAAGAGAACGTACGCATTTTCAGAGAGCGTGCCAACATTTTTTTGTAAGAGTACTGAGAACATCTCACATAAAATATACACACATTTACTGTCACAAATCATTAACGGCTGAATAAACACCTTGTTCCTCGTGTCAAAACCTTTGTTTTGCCCCAAAGCAATGAGAAACAACTTTGCCATTAAAACAAACTATTAACCAGTTAGACCAGAAAGAGTGATGCTCTTATTGAAAGGTATGTTCTTGTCTGAATTTATCTCTCGTTCCCGGGTAACATCGGTCTTTACCAGATGAATGCTGCCAGGCTAACACGCTAAACCTCTGAAATGCGTGGGATGCTGCCGAGTTTACATCCCAAAGCCTTGACCGACATGATGGGCGCTGCGGCCCTTTCTTATGGATTTGTGTCAGTCAGAAGAGGTGAACTTTACACAAAACCTTTTGAAAAAGGCACTCCAGAGAACTAATTCGGCTCCGGCTGACGGATAGAAAGGGGGGACGCAAAGAGACAGTCAAAAAGAAAACAGGCGCGAGAGACAGCGCGGAGAGAGGTGAGAGGAAGACAGCAGAGGGAAGGAGAGAAGAAAAGAGTGCTTTTCTTTTGTTCAATCTATCGAGTAATGGCTGTGTTTCCTGCCAGAAGTCTCTGTGTCATCTCCGATGACTGGCTGTCACATCATATCAAGCCTGTCTCAACATCTTAACTGTCCCACGCCACAGTTTTCACCATCTTCCCTGGCATCACATCTCCACTTTCATGCGATTCGCTCAACTGGATATGTTTCATCACCTCATAACCGACGAGACATAATAAAGGCGCTCAGCTGCTTTGGACTTAATTATTCAACCGAAATTAACATTAACATTATGAGCAGAAAAACGAATAATTGCGTGCTGCTTACCACCTTGGTGTGAATCCACTGTTGATAAGACCTTGAATTACCTAAGAAACAGAACAGCATTAGATGTTAATAATATATTTAGTACAAAATATTACTTGCCAAAAATTATTATAAGAAATTAGTCATTTTATTCATCAAGAATGCATTTAATTGATCAAAAGTGACAGTAAAGGCATTTATAATGCTACAAAAGTTTCCTATTTCCCAAAAAATGTAAATAGAAATGAAAAATCCTGAAAAGTGTATCAGTTTCTACAAAATTATTGAGTAGCACAACCGTTTTCTACATTGATAATAAAACGATGAATCAAACCAAACATAAAACTTTGTAAATATAATGTGCATATGTACACTGTATAAAAAGATTTAAACATTTCTTTTCTTTTGTCAAATCAACTTAAATAATTTATTTGGTTCATTTAACATAATATTTTGAGTTTCTAATGTTTAAATGAATCTCCTTCATTGTATTAACTCAATTTTTCTATTTCAATGAACTTAAAATTTTAAGGCAACCAGTTACTTCCTTTAAGTTAAACCAACAATATTTTTTAGTGTATATATGTATATATACATTTGTTTGTATATATATATATATATATATATATATATATATATATATATATAGTTGCATCTATATATATATATATATATATATATATATATATATTAATTCTTATTCAGAATTAATATATACTCATTCCACAGATGGTAAATGAGGTTTAAGAATGAATTTGTTAACTTGTAAACAAAAAAGAAAACAACTTGTTTTGATAAATAAGAAAATGATGTCATCATGCATGTCTTTTATAGAGTTATTTTTTCTCTATTCTTTTCAATGTGCTTTAACAACTGGTCACTTCTGTTTCATTTGTATGGAAAAGAGCAACATGAACCTTCTTCAAGGTTTCTGATTTTGTATTCCAAATAGTATATAAATAAATAACAACAGAAATTTAGTTTTAGAAGAGTTCCTTTAAATGTTACATTTCAAAATGCCTAATGTTATTGTAGCAACTGTTTCCCAAGGGTAAAAGTAGTGCGAGTGTGTGTGAGCTGTTTTCACTCATTGAAAGATGGAGAGGTGGCACTCACTTCTACAGAAGCCCCCTCTGTGATCTCCTCTTCATAGACGTCTGTAAAGCCCCTTCCTGCGTTTAATTTGGCCAGTCTGCCTTCAATGAACTGCCGCCATAAATTAAAGTATCACAGGTTATTAAGGAAGAAGGGGGATGGAGAACAACACCAAAACAATTCCATCTAGACTGCTCCAGACGTGGTCACTGTGTGTAATTTACATCAGGTGATGGATTAACATGGCAGAGGAGAATGTTGTGTGAGCAATGCCTTTTGGGAAGTTTAATTTCCTCTCGTCACGTAGAGGACATAAAAGGGATCTAATAAATATTCCCATTAAAACTAGGCCTATGACATTTTCAGAACTATAAAAATAAACTTGAAAAATGTATACAAGTATAACAAACCAAAAAAAAATTAAATAAAAGATAATTAGATTTTCTGAGTATATAACATCACATCATATAGTCAAACATCAGTCGAGGTTTTTGAAGATGTTTGATTAAAAATTTATTTTAAATATATAAAAGAAACTAATGTAAAGGAGTATAGATAAAACATGTAAGCATGATACAGTACAGTCAATCATTTTACTAGAACAATACCTTGTGCAAAAAAATTAGTTCTTGTGTAAACTATAATTTTATGTACAATTAAAATTTCTGTTCATATATATTTAAACTCAAAAAACAAGCTAAGACAAGAAGGAATATATAAATGATCTGCAGTTTAAGGAAGTTTATTTAGCCTTCTAACTTAAAATTGTTAAAATTTTTAAGGTAACAATTTTTGCATCCTTATAGGATTAATTAATAACATCTACTAAAAGATACTAGACACATGCTTGTATAAATGTTTAAATGTATACCTTAGCTCATTTATTTCATTTACCACATATCAAATATTCGTACCACTAATTAATCGGATGTGTTTCTGCACAAGTGCTTTGAATCGCCAAGAACACATTATTTTTAATGGGACCACTAAAGTAACAGTGGGCCAGAACAGGTCTCAGGTGTCCCAGTAACAGGGTGAGGACATCTCTAGGGGTCAGGACCTTTCAGTGGACTCTGCTACAGGGTAACTTCATTACAATCTCTTTAATGAGTGATGAGACTACAGGGTTCAGCCTCAGACACCCAATTAGAGCATGTGATCAGGTCAAATTAACACCTATCAAAAACTCTCATCCTTCAGTATCGTGTTACAGACACACTCTCTGTCCCATTAATTGGACACTGCTCCTACCTATCTGCTTGTTTAGTGGATATTTAAAGGCTGGTATGTAATAGAACTGGGCATTGAAACAAATTTCATGATTTCAATTTACAAGTGTGCGATTCATTTTTGCGAATTTACAAGTGTGCGAATTTATTTTGAATATATATCAGTTGCAGCATGCCAATTTTTTCTGAAAGTGAAAAAAAGTCACTCTCAACTAATGCGATAAACTACACAGGGAAACCTGTCAACTGGTACATTACTATAAGAGTAATGGTTAAAATTAACAACTTATTTGTATACAAAAAAAGTCAATGATTTTAATGATATATAATTATGTGTCTACTTCAATTCAGTTGTTTAAATATGGTGGCATAAAAACATGTTTTATGATTAATTTCTTCAAACACACATTAAATATCGAGATTGCACCAATGCTATTGTTTTATATATATCCTAGACATTTGTTAACAACATGTATTCTTTACCTCAATGAGCTCATTGTGTCTGCCCTAAATTAATACACAGTTAAATGAATACATTGTTAGCTAACTGCATGATTTGTATATGTGCATTTCTGAAATATTTACAATTTTCTGTAAAGCTGCTTGAAACTGATACGTGTTGTGAAAAGCTATATAAATAAATGTAAACTGAATTTAAGAACAGTGTTAAGCAAAACATGTAATAGATGTCACAGTAATAGTGCATATATATTCAGCACATATATATTCAATACTTCTCTATAGAGTTAATTATTCTAGCTGACTAAAGAGGATTTGGACATTAAAGCTACACTGTGTGATTTTTACCCAATCTAGCAGTGAAAAGGTATATGACCATCCAGTGAATATTAGTTTCTGTTCCTCTCAATTCCGATTTCGTTTTAACTCCTACGGTGGCCAATGTAGTCCAAGATTAACATGGCTTCCAGTTCGACCTCGTCCATGAGTGTTAACTCAAACGTAAAGCGAAAGCTTGATTTGAATGGGTATGTCCCTCTTTGGCTAATGTACTTTCAAGATGGAGGGGCAACATGGTGACCGACATTAGAACCCCTTACCCGTATGTATTTTCAATGGCATATTATACACTCACGAGAATACTTTATTACTTGAACGAAGTAAATATACATTAAAGAGCACATATATTTTTGATATAAGTGTTTTTAGCTAAGAATAAACTAAAAGAGTTACACAGTGTAGCTTTAAATGGCTTTTCTGAGGTAAATGTTATGGAACATTGACATTATGTGACATTATATGACTTTCCAGGGTTGAAACACTGATTAAACAATTACATGAGACATGATACATTTCGTTAAGTTGTATCGTATCTTTTAACATACCTTCTGATGTTCATTGATTTTTATGTCATGCTTTAACTAGTATTAAAGAGGAAGAGATGGTCAGAGCGCTTGAACTGAAGTGGCTACAGCGATCCGTCACGGCACATTAAAGAGCGGCAAAATCGTTTTTTTATTGTTTGCCAAAAGTAACAAAGCTTATTATGATTTATTGGAAAGAAGGTGTGCTAAAATTAATTTTAAGTGAAGTTCCTAGGCTAAAAGATAAATTCTTGGGATTTAAGTTCTTCAAAATAAGAATCGAGATAGAGTGAGAAATCTCCAGCACTAGTATCTAGGAACAAACACTTTATTTTCTAAATTTCATTAAGCTATATTAACGGTGCACAAAACACCATGTTAATGGGAAAATGCATTGCAAACTAGAATATATAACAATAGATTTGTGATCTTCACATTTAATTATGAACAAAAGGCATAATCTCTAGCTAGAAAAACGTTTCCAAGCAACTTAATTTGCTGAATGCAACTACGCCGCATCAAAAAAATGAAGGTGTCAAGGGGTAGTGATGAGAGTCTGGAGGAAGAACCAGTTAACCGTACCCGTGCAGACAGGGAGATGGGGAGATGCCAGAGCGCTGCGAGCTCTCCGCTGGCAGGGTGATCGTGAGTTAGCATCAGGCGCTGGAAGCCACGTAGGGGGGAAGCTAGGATAAAGAAAGCAGGTCGCCGTCGACAGACTACCCCCGCAATCTCTTGGCAGCCAGCCTCTACTCGTTTCTAGGCAGGGCCGGCCTCCAAGCGGATGTGGTTCATGGTCAGAACGGGGCACTGCGGTGCTGGCCTTTTGCAGTACGGCCAAGTTGAAGATAAGACCTCTCCCGGAGCTACTGCATGGGCGGGAGGTGGTGATGTCTTTGAACTGCTGGTCACTATCTGGGTTTTTGGAGAGAGCGTTATGTGGATGGCGCGTCAAGACGTAGATGTGATTAAATGCGCAACTGCTTGTTCCGGGTATAAATTAAGACTTAATTAAGACTGCGGAGGGGGAAGGAAAGAGGCTCGATATCATGGCTATAAATAGAGCTGGAGGGAGCGATGGTTCAAGTGTAATGTAAGCAAGACAGTAATCCTCTTGGAGTTATTGTGCAATATGTTGCATGAGTATCTATATAAATACCATAAACTTATTAACCTAAATTAACAAATCAAGAACACTGAAAATGTGTTTTTACGTAATTTATGTTTGAGGCTTAAAACTGTGAAAATCTCCATCGTTTCCACTTTACCTGCTTGAAGAGTTGCAGGTTAACGGCCATCTCAAGGAAACTTCTCATGGTGCTGGAGCGATGTGCCACGAAGCTCTTCTCACAGAAGGTGATTGGCTCTCCCTGGGGACAAGAAAGCCAAATTTAATGACTGTAGACAGTCCACTATTGGCTAAAACGCCTGCTGAACTGTGCTGCTTCATCCGAGTCTCACTGACAGATGTTTTGTTTGACTGCGCTCACTTGTTTATCATCATCACCCGTTGCATTCAATTACATCATGTCACATGAACAGATTACAAAAAAAGTTGCCAGAAGAGATCTAAGGCTTGTTGAGAGGAAACACTTTGCTTATATGTGTGAATTAGAAAATTAGATTTGGAATTGTTTTGGGCTTATAGGGTTGAGAACAACATTGTGGTATCTTTGTGTGTATTTGCTATACGTTTCTGTATTTGGTTTCATTTTGTGTATTTTCGGCACATTTCTGTATTTGGTTCCATTGTGTGTATTTGCGGCACATTTCTGTATTTGGTTTCATTGTGTGTATTTGCGGCACATTTCTGTATTTGGTTTCATTGTGTGTATTTGCAGCACATTTCTGTATTTGGTTTCATTGTGTGTATTTGCGGCACATTTCTGTATTTGGTTTCATTGTGTGTATTTGCAGCACATTTCTGTATTTGGTTTCATTGTGTGTATTTGCAGCACATTTCTGTATTTGGTTTCATTGTGTGTATTTGCGGCACATTTCTGTATTTGGTTTCATTGTGAGTATTTGCGGCACATTTCTGTATTTGGTTGCATTGTGAGTATTTGCTGTGCGTTTCTGTAATTGTGTGCTTTGTGCTTATTTGCAGCAAGTTTCTGTTTTTGGTTGCATTGTGAGTACTTTCAACGTGTTTCTGTATTTGGTTGAGTTGTGAGTATTTTCAGCACATTTCTGTATTTGTTTGCGTTGTGATTTTTTGCAGCGCCTTTTCTGTAATTGGTTGCATTGTGTGTATTTGCGGCATATTTCTGTATTTGGTTGAGTTGTGAGTATTTGCAGCACATTTCTGTATTTGGTTGCATTGTGAGTATTTGCTGTGCGTTTCTGTATTTGGTTTCATTGTGAGTACTTGCAATGTGTTTCTGTATTTGGTTGAGTCGTGAGTAATTTCAGCACATTTCTGTATTTGGTTTTCTTTGTGAGTACTTGCGTGCGTTTCTGTATTTGGTTGCATTTTGAGTATTTGCAGTGCGTTTCTGTATTTGGTTGCATTGTGAGTATTTGCTGTGCGTTTCTGTATTTGGTTTCATTGTGAGTACTTGCAATGTGTTTCTGTATTTGGTTGAGTCGTGAGTAATTTCAGCACATTTCTGTATTTGGTTTCATTGTGAGTACTTGCGTGCGTTTCTTTATTTGGTTGCATTTTGAGTATTTGCAGTGCATTTCTGTATTTGGTTGCATTGCGAGTATTTGCTGTGCGTTTCTGTAAATGTGTGCTTTGTGCTTATTTGCAGCAAGTTTCTGGTTGCATTGTGAGTACTTTCAACGTGTTTCTGTATTTGGTTGAGTTGTGAGTATTTTCAGCACATTTCTGTATTTGTTTGCGTTGTGATTTTTTGCAGCGCCTTTCTGTAATTAGTTGCATTGTGTGTATTTGCGGCATATTTCTGTATTTGGTTTCATTGTGAGTATTTGCAGCACATTTCTGTATTTGGTTGCATTGTGAGTATTTGCTGTGCGTTTCTGTATTTGGTGGCATTGTGTGAGTATTTGCTGTGCGTTTCTGTATTTGTCTGCGTGGTGCATATTTGCAGCAAGCTTCTGTTTTTGGTTGTATTGTGAGTACTTTCAATGTGTTTCTGTATTTGGTTGAGTTGTGAGTATTTTCAGCACATTTCTGTATTTGTTTGCATTGAAATGTTTTGCAGCGCCTTTCTGTAATTGGTTCCATTGTGTGCATTTGCGGCACATTTCTGTATTTGGTTTCATTGTGTGTATTTGCAGCACATTTCTGTATTTGGTTTCATTTTTGGTATTTGCGGCACATTTCTGTATTTGGTTTCATTGTGTGTATTTGCAGCACATTTCTGTATTTGGTTTCTTTGTGTGTATTTGCAGCAAATTTCTGTATTTTGTTTCATTTTGTTTTTATTTGCGGCACATTTCTGTATTTGGTTTCATTGTAAGTATTTGCGGCACATTTCTGTATTTGGTTGCATTGTGAGTATTTGCTGTGTGTTTCTGTAATTGTGTGCTTTGTGCTTATTTGCAGCAAGTTTCTGTTTTTGGTTGCATTGTGAGTACTTTCAACGTGTTTCTGTATTTGGTTGAGTTGTGAGTATTTTCAGCACATTTCTGTATTTGTTTGCGTTGTGATTTTTTGCAGCGCCTTTCTGTAATTGGTTGCATTGTGTGTATTTGCGGCATATTTCTGTATTTGGTTGAGTTGTGAGTATTTGCAGCACATTTCTGTATTTGGTTGCATTGTGAGTATTTGCTGTGCGTTTCTGTATTTGGTTTCATTGTGAGTACTTGCAATGTGTTTCTGTATTTGGTTGAGTCGTGAGTAATTTCAGCACATTTCTGTATTTGGTTTTCTTTGTGAATACTTGCGTGCGCTTCTGTATTTGGTTGCATTTTGAGTATTTGCAGTGCGTTTCTGTATTTGGTTGCATTGTGAGTATTTGCTGTGCGTTTCTGTATTTGGTTTCATTGTGAGTACTTGCAATGTGTTTCTGTATTTGGTTGAGTCGTGAGTAATTTCAGCACATTTCTGTATTTGGTTTCATTGTGAGTACTTGCGTGCGTTTCTTTATTTGGTTGCATTTTGAGTATTTGCAGTGCATTTCTGTATTTGGTTGCATTGCGAGTATTTGCTGTGCGTTTCTGTAAATGTGTGCTTTGTGCTTATTTGCAGCAAGTTTCTGGTTGCATTGTGAGTACTTTCAACGTGTTTCTGTATTTGGTTGAGTTGTGAGTATTTTCAGCACATTTCTGTATTTGTTTGCGTTGTGATTTTTGCAGCGCCTTTCTGTAATTAGTTGCATTGTGTGTATTTGCGTATTTCTGTATTTGGTTTCATTGTGAGTATTTGCAGCACATTTCTGTATTTGGTTGCATTGTGAGTATTTGCTGTGCGTTTCTGTATTTGGTGGCATTGTGTGAGTATTTGCTGTGCGTTTCTGTATTTGTCTGCATTGTGCATATTTGCAGCAAGCTTCTGTTTTTGGTTGTATTGTGAGTACTTTCAATGTGTTTCTGTATTTGGTTGAGTTGTGAGTATTTTCAGCACATTTCTGTATTTGTTTGCATTGAAATGTTTTGCAGCGCCTTTCTGTAATTGGTTCCATTGTGTGCATTTGCGGCACATTTCTGTATTTGGTTTCATTGTGTGTATTTGCAGCACATTTCTGTATTTGGTTTCATTGTGTGTATTTGCAGCACATTTCTGTATTTGGTTTCATTGTGTGTATTTGCAGCACATTTCTGTATTTGGTTTCATTGTGTGTATTTGCAGCACATTTCTGTATTTGGTTTCATTGTGTGTATTTGCGGCACATTTCTGTATTTGGTTTCATTGTAAGTATTTGCGGCACATTTCTGTATTTGGTTGCATTGTGAGTATTTGCTGTGCGTTTCTGTAATTGTGTGCTTTGTGCTTATTTGCAGCAAGTTTCTGTTTTTGGTTGCATTGTGAGTACTTTCAACGTGTTTCTGTATTTGGTAGAGTTGTGAGTATTTTCAGCACATTTCTGTATTTGTTTGCGTTGTGATTTTTTGCAGCGCCTTTCTGTAATTGGTTGCATTGTGTGTATTTGCGGCATATTTCTGTATTTGGTTGAGTTGTGAGTATTTGCAGCACATTTCTGTATTTGGTTGCATTGTGAGTATTTGCTGTGCGTTTCTGTATTTGGTTTCATTGTGAGTACTTGCAATGTGTTTCTGTATTTGGTTGAGTCGTGAGTAATTTCAGCACATTTCTGTATTTGGTTTTCTTTGTGAATACTTGCGTGCGTTTCTGTATTTGGTTGCATTTTGAGTATTTGCAGTGCGTTTCTGTATTTGGTTGCATTGTGAGTATTTGCTTGTGCGTTTCTGTAATTGGTTTCATTGTGAGTACTTGCAATGTGTTTCTGTATTTGGTTGAGTCGTGAGTAATTTCAGCACATTTCTGTATTTGGTTTCATTGTGAGTACTTGCGTGCATTTCTTTATTTGGTTGCATTTTGAGTATTTGCAGTGCATTTCTGTATTTGGTTGCATTGCGAGTATTTGCTGTGCGTTTCTGTAAATGTGTGCTTTGTGCTTATTTGCAGCAAGTTTCTGGTTGCATTGTGAGTACTTTCAACGTGTTTCTGTATTTGGTTGAGTTGTGAGTATTTTCAGCACATTTCTGTATTTGTTTGCGTTGTGATTTTTTGCAGCGCCTTTCTGTAATTAGTTGCATTGTGTGTATTTGCGGCATATTTCTGTATTTGGTTTCATTGTGAGTATTTGCAGCACATTTCTGTATTTGGTTGCATTGTGAGTATTTGCTGTGCGTTTCTGTATTTGGTGGCATTGTGTGAGTATTTGCTGTGCGTTTCTGTATTTGTCTGCATTGTGCATATTTGCAGCAAGCTTCTGTTTTTGGTTGTATTGTGAGTACTTTCAATGTGTTTCTGTATTTGGTTGAGTTGTGAGTATTTTCAGCACATTTCTGTATTTGTTTGCATTGAAATGTTTTGCAGCGCCTTTCTGTAATTGGTTCCATTGTGTGCATTTGTGGCATATTTCTGTATTTGGTTTCATTGTGAGTATTTGCAGCACATTTCTGTATTTTGTTTCATTGTGAGTATTTGCGGCATATTTCTGTATTTGGTTGCATTGTGTGTATTTTCTGTGCGTTTCTGTATTTGGTTTCATTGTGAGTACTTGCAATGTATTTCTGTATTTGGTTGAGTTGTGAGTAATTTCAGCACATTTCTGTATTTGGATTCATTGTGAGTACTTGTGTGCGTTTCTGTATTTGGTTTCATTTTGAGTACTTGCAACGTGTTTCTGTATTTGGTTGAGTTGTGAGTATTTTCAGCACATTTCTGTATTTGGTTTCATTGTGAGTATTTGCTGTGTGTTTCTGTATTTGTTTGCATTGTGATTTTTAGCAGCGCCTTTCTGTATTTGGTTGCATTGTGTGTATTTGTATTTCACTGGTTGTAACTATTCTTATACGAATTACAGTGAATGCAAATATTTATAAGCAAACTATTCCTAAGCAAATTGTATCGCATTGTCCTACCTGAATAGTATGCAACTATTTAAGAATGATTTTAACGAACAATTTTCAGAGAAAGTTTTATGAACAAGGCTCAATAGCAAGAAAGGCTAGCATTTCAAGGAACCTTTCTTTTTCGCTCTTTAATTATAATCCAATTATAAATTTGTATAATTCATTTTCACAACAGCTAAGCGGCGTGGCTTAAAACCTGTCTGATCTGCACATTTAGCATCAGTCTTGGTGCTCGGGGGTCAATAACAAAAGAGACCTGTGACGTATCACACTACAGTGACCTATATAAGTCCATGATTGCCGAATCTTGCATGGTAGCCAATTATGATTCCCTGCATTGTTTCATTTACAGCTCAGTTAGATGTCAGCACTACGTTAAGGGCGCTGAAGGGAAAGCATATGGGCTCCATAAAGCAGAGCGGAACTTCACACAGATGATTCGTTGCAAATGTAGGAACCTCTTTAGAAATGTAGCACACAGAATATAAGCCATTATCACAGAACATGACAGTAATCCTGGAGAAATACTGGATGTGTAAAATCAAATACTGCTATCACATTTCAGATACATACAGGCTTTCTTCAAGAAGGAATGCTGTAAGATAATGCATAAATTACTGATTTCATAGTAAAATATTGCAACTAATGCAATGTTTTCAACTAAATAGCTCTGCAATGCTGTCATTTCAAAGACATAAGGGTGTTTTGTCTCTGTAATAACAAAGTGAAATATTAATCAAAATAAAGCAGCACAAAGGCTGATTTTCAATCGTTCGACTTCTCAGACTCTTAATGAGATGGGGCCGACTGTCAAAAAATACGACCCATATTTGAGCTTGCGTTTTAAAGCAAATGCGAAGAAAATTACAGTGCCGTGACTGAGGGCATTCTATTTAAAAAAAGTAAGCATGAAAACAGTGGTAATTCCATGTAGATTTGCAGACAATGTGCTCAATTGAGGCAGCGCTTTGAAGGCTTAGAGTTTCACAGACTTGACTTCGAGCATGTGTGTATTTTTTTCTAGCGGCGAAAGACAGTTTGTGCACAACTGCTAAAACATCAATAATGTATCTTCGCTCTGTGGGTCTACAAAAACCAATTACTCTCTGCCTTGCCAACAAAGATGGCCACATTTGACAAACAGAGAGCACACTTTGTTTTCTTCAACGCCACTCACGTAACCGGGAGGCACATTTCAGGAGTTTAGAGGGTCTGAGAAGACCACGAAGGCCCTGAGACTTCAAAGAGACAGTCCAGGCTTTTTAACATCTGACATTTCAGCTATGCAGACAGGCCCACCTTTCCCTGCACCTGTTTTTCCCTTTCTTTCAGCCTTTCTTTCTCTTGAAATGGCTTGGACTGAAAAACAAAAATAGGCCACTTCTTAGGTTTAACTGAAATATTCTTAAAGTCTACAAAAAATCTAATAAAAATACTTTGGTAGTTAAAAAAAAAAAAAATTGAAAATAAAAAGTTGATGATAAACCCAAGTCATTAAAACTTAGTATTAAAATAATATTTTTAAAATGTGATCTTAGTCACTGACATTAGCAACAAATAAAAATGCATAAATATTTATAAACGCATACTTATAAAATAAATAAATTATGTATCAAGATGGTAGATGGTGTTGATAAAGTGATGATAAGGTGATATTCCGTGCACAGCTTGAAGAGAAGAGTGGTAGTCTTACAGGTTTATATCTCAGGGCGTCCCAATAGGAGCCAAACAACGCAGCCTGAGCATGCAGAAAGGCCCGAGCCACCCCACTGCCTGTAGCGGTCGACTGCTTTTTCAGCTTACTCTTCAAACTGGAGACCTAAAAGAGGGAAAGAGAGGGAGAGAGTTAAATTAACACCTCTGAAATAGGTGGAGGAACAGGCAAACCCATTCAGAGTGTGAAGTGTCACATTTACAGGTCACCCCCCGCCCTAAAAACCAAAGAAAGAAATAAAGAAAAGCCTTCTATCTCTCAAGAGCACCTGCTGCTCTGTTAATTGAAGCAATGGTGCCGTGTGCAAGGGTGGGGCCAGAGAGCAAAATGACTTTGGCAGAGAATCTTGGTCTCTCTTTTCCTTTTTCTTTCTTACTAGTTACTTCCTAAATCTTTCTGACATACAAATACTTTCATTATATGATTTACAATTATCGGCTACTGGTCTGCTTTTAGCTCCTTGTTGTCCAGTCTGATACAGATGTAAATGAACTTTTGAATTAAATGTGTTTGCTTATTTTTGCAGGGCTTAAAAGAAGGGGTGGAAGAAAATAGTGTCAATAAAAGAGTGAAATTCTTCGCTTTAAATAGAAATATGCGGTATAACCAGTGTTGGGGAATGTTACTTTTAACAGTACTGTTTTTTAACATTTAAAGACTGCAGGTTTGCATAATATTCTGAGAAATATGTTTCGGTAATATTTCTGTTTGTTTTGTGTAAGTGAGATGAGTAAATACTTGTTTACATTTAGTTTAGAACTACAATAAGCATTATATTCACACACACACACACACGCACACACAACATACTCCACACTTACTCCCCATTTCTTTCAATGTAGGTACAGGACAGGTGTAAAAAAAGGATGAGTAAAGTAAGTTGCGTTACTTATTTGAAAATGTGTAAATTTAAAGGTAATGGGTTACATTCTGGGTTATTTTCGAAAAAGGCAATCTGATTACGTAACTCAAGGTGTAACACCCCAACACTGGGTGTGACAAACATGCAAAAAACATTTTGTTGTCATGTGACATAGGAAATTAGAGAAAGCAAAGGTTAGTTCATAAAAAATGTGATTTTATTTGTAATTGACACATACGGCAAAATAATAGGGCTGTCAAATGATTAATCGTGATTAATCCCATCCAAAATAAAAGTCTGTGTTTATAAAATATATGTGCATGCACTGTATATAATTATTTTGTGTGTATATATATATATATATATATACACACACACACACACACACACACACACGCATGTATATTTTAGAAAAAAATATTTATATATAATAAATTATATATAAATCTACATACAGTATATACATAAAAATATTTCTTAAATATATACAAGCATGTGTATGGTGGCGTATTGCATTCACTTGAAGAAAAAAAAACTACTCTGTTTTTCTGAATGAACGACTTAATTATCTCAGAATTACATGATAATTTTTCATGGAAAAAAGTTTTTGCTCTGTTTTTCAGAATTAAATCGACTTAATTTTTCATGAGAATTTTTTTTACTCTGTTTTTCTGAATTAATCGACTTAATTTTTCATAAGAAAAAAGTTTTTGCTCTGTTTTTCTGAATTAACGACTTAATTTTTCATAAGAACAAAATTTCAATCAGAAAAACAGAGCAAAAAAATTTTCCATGAAAAATTAACTCATTAATTCAGAAAAACAGAGCAAAAAAAAAATTCTCATGAAAAATTAACTCGTTAATTCAGAAAAACAGAGCAAAAACTTTTTTCTCATGAAAAATTAACTCATTAATTCAGAAAAACAGCAAAAAAAAAAATTCTCATGAAAAATTTACTCGTTAATTCAGAAAAACAGAGCAAAAAAAATTTTCTCATGAAAAATTAACCGTTAATTCAGGAAAACAGAGTAGATTTTTTTTCTTCAAGTGAATGCAATACGCCTCCGTATATGTGTGTGTATTTATATATATATAAAATAATTATACACAGTGTACCCACATATTATGTAAACACAAACTTTTATTTTGGATGCGATTAATCGTTTGACAGCCCTACAAAATAAATATGCATCCATACTTATAAATGCATACTAATTAATAAACAAATAATATAACCAATGGAGTATTTGAATTGCATGTCCCCACTAGATTTTTCCCCATACTCCCAAGCCTTCTGTATCAAAGCATCCAAGCCTGTCATGAGACACAGCGGTGCACGAACACATGGGGATGAACCATGAAGCGGTGCTTGATCCAGGTAATCTAAGGTTAAGCAAATTGATTACATATTCTGTGGCGCTCATAACCATCTGCTGGCATTCATTTGCACGCCTGCAATTGACACTGAGCAGCGTGCATATCAATAATCAGTTTAGATTGCTTCATTAGGGAAGATCAAGCAAGGACCATAAACGAGAGCATTTCCGCAGAATACCAAGAGGCAGTTCAGTTTAGGAACGCAGCAAAAGCACTTGGGTGAATCGCCACTGACCCCTTTGAATGTGGAAATAGGTTTTCTCGCAGATGTTCACAAAATGTGGCATTCTTCATATCGAACAAGTTTAATTTTTGTTGTCTTTTGTTCTATTTGTCCCTATTGGGATGCATCTCTTCTTCACAGAGTCCCTGAGCTGATATGGCGAATACTCAGACGCATCAAACTGGAAGTTTAGCGGCGCGAAATTAACAAGTGTCATCTCCATATTCACACTGGCTAAGCGCTTTTATGTTTATGTAAAGTTAGTGCCATATTAATATTTCATGTTGATGCGTTGTCTTTTTTCCCTCACTTCTCTCGCTCTCCCCAAACAATCCGTTAAACAGTCTTCATTTTTGAAGAATCAAAGAAACCAAAATGCCACTCACACTCAGGAGAACGTTCATCATACCCAGTGGGCAAATAAGAGGAGATAAAACAAAAGGTTGTGCACAAGAATGTCTTCAATATTTATGAATTAAATTCAAATGTATACCTAATGAAATAAATTGTTTTATTTACAATTACATGTACCCCACCCCACTCCTACTCATATATATATATATATATATATACTGCAAATGCTAATAGATACACAGAATGTGAGCATGTAAGATATGCTGCTGCTGCATAAATAGACATGCTTAAATCCAGTAGCAGATATAGGCAGGTGGAGCTGGGGGAGGTATATATATATATATATTAGTGCTGTCAAACGATTAAAATATTTAATCGCGATTAATCACATTAATGTCATAGTTAACTCGTGATTAATTGCACATTTTTATCTATTCTTAATGTCTTTTGATTTCTTTTTGTTACATTTTTTTCTCATTTTAATGCTCTTATCAACATGGAAAAGTGGATTGGCTTGTTTAGTGCAAATGTTTTTTTTTAATTATTATTATTGAAAATAACATTGGAATAGTGTTCAATTTCACTCTAACATATATAGCCTAAATAATCTCTCACACAATGCAACACTGTCCATCAATAAAAGGGTGAAAGAAATACTGACGAGGTCCTGATATTGACGAGGGGTGGAGAATTCGCATCATCTGTGTTTGTGTGTGTGTGTGTGTGTTTGCTTGGCCATCATCAAGTGGTGTTTCAGGCTGGACGTGCTGCGATGATGATAGCTCAGTTCATAATGACAAAACATACAGATCGCTTTGGTCTTGTCAATGGGACAATTTGGCAACTTTTTAAAAGTAAACTTTACATTCAGAATCTCATTGGCATCCATTTCGGCGTCTCGCGCTCGTCATCCACTCAAAACATAACGTTACCATTTGGCCGGCTCGCAAGCTGAAACGAGTGTGTGCGGCACAAAACGTCCTCGCGCTGCGCTCTGAAACCCATTCATAGCTTGCGCCGCGCGAGGACGTTTTGTTGCTTCTTCGACCAAAGCGCAAGCGGATCTAGCTAGACCGGAAACAAAACAACAAAACAACATAAGAATAACATACTGACCATATTCTAACATTTCATCATGTCAAGCTAACGTTATAACATTGATTTGTTTTATGTACTTTTGCTCACCTGTCTAATAAAGCTGTAAAGTCGTGACTCGTGAAGTTCTGTCAGTGTCTCTGTCGAGTGGAAGTCAGTCTTGGACGCTGAGCTCTCGTCATCTCAGAAACATCACGCTGATATTGATTCTCATTCTAGTTCTTCTTGTTTGTCCCAAAGTCTGCTTGCCATGGTCTATGATTGAACGAAACAAGAACTGGATGCCGCCAAACGTTACTCACTATGCAGTTGTCCACGTCTGTCACCATGGTTAAGTCATGGCTATGGCAATACGAGCGGAAATGAGGATAGCCGAGGATAGCGCGGATATTGCGTCATTTACAGGTGGCATTTTTTTTCCGGGACGGCCACTTATTTAAAATTGGAATTTCTGTGAAATAAAAGAACTTTGGAGACTTTTGGGATATTGTAATTACACAACTGCAGGAAATATATCACACTGTGCAAGTGATTTTTGGATATTTTATTACAAAATCCTTACATATTGGACCTTTAATAATAATCTTACTTGAAGTTGTTCGTTCGTCGGCTCAAAAACACAATTTTCTTTGCGGAAGCTTCACTTCTATTTCAAGTGAGTGACATAAAATGTTTAAACTCTAAAACAACATTTCGTGCCCAATTGTTTCCCAGACGTAGTTTTGGTATTGAGGTAAAAGTTAACTTGCCTTGCGTTCGCTATAACAGCGGGTGATGGTTACACAAGAAGACGACTCGGCAGATTTTAAGTGTTTCTTTTGGACAGTGACTTTTTGTTCTGCAGACAGGGTGACTATCCTCGATCAAGTTTCCTCAGGACTTTTGTAAATGCCTAACTATGACCACACCCCAGATTTGGTCCTCTTAAAAGGCTGAATCTCCCAAACATGGTCACTGCCTTCCGCCATTCCTTCTCGAATAGTAAACATTGCGTGCAGCGTGCGGCTACGTCAGACTGGCCGACAGGATTTACAGTGAGTTATTAAAATCGCGATAATCAAACACAGTTTTAATGATTATTACATTTTTAATGTTAATACTAACCGTCAGTATATTTTATTGTGGTTTATCGTGAAAACTGGTTATCGTCCCATCCCTAATATATATATATATATATATATATATATATATATATATATATATATATATATATATATATATATATATATATTAGGGCTGTCAGTTAAACACGTTATTAACAGCATTAACGCAAACCCATTTTAACGGCGTAATTTTTTATCGCGTGATTAACAGTCTTTTTGGTCTAGCAAACTTTGAAGGTTTTTTTTCATATGCTTTTGCAACAAGCATGGCTATGAAACCCATTCATTTCAATGGCATGCGCCGCACAAGGACGTTTTGTTGCTTCGTCGACCAAAGCACAAGTGGATCTAGCTAGACACTGAAAACAAATCAACAGGCATGCTGCACACACTTTTTGGGCTTGCAATGATTCCATTGACAAGACCATCGTCATCTACTTCTTTTACCCTTTTATTGATGGACAGTATTACATTGTGTGAGAGATTATTTGCTCCAAGTTCCATTTGCTCCATTACTTGCTCCTAATTTTAGTGTGAATTTGAACACATTAATGTTATATGCCAATGTTGTTTTCAATAAAAAACATTTGCACAAAGCAAACCGATCCACTTTTCCATGTTGATAAGAGCATTACAATGAGAAAAAATAATGGGACAAAAAGAAATCAAGAGACATTTAGAATAGATAAAAATGTGTGATTATTCGCGAGTTAACTATGCCATTAATGTGATTAATCGCGATTCAATATTTTAATCGTTTGACAACACTAATATATATAGAGAAAAGCCTGAATGACGACACAATTAACTACAATGCATTTTTTCCTCTGTTAGTACTCGATTCATAAATCACGGTCACAGATAATGCTGGTGATACACTTCAATTTAATAATTGGCGGCACAAGTGTGGCCAATAATTGATCAGTTAGACTAATTAACTTCTATACTTTGAGTAACGTTAACGAGATGTGAGCGGGTGGGGCATCAGAGGAGAGCTTAGCTCTACAGGTGATAAACCTATTTGGCAGTGACATTTTTTAGTGTAAAGTCATTCAGCCTATAATCTGATCAAAGGGAGAGTCCCCCATTGGGTCCAATTATAACTATGGTATTGTAAGAGGGGGGTAGTGGGGGGAGGGGGTTGGGTTGGGAGATGACTTATGTTGAGTTATGATATTCATAATCTATGCAGAGAGGCCTTTCCACTATAGGTCTTCTCCCCAAAGCTGTGATCTTTTCAATTTACATCAAGCGAGGATGGCTGAGGATGAAAGTGCAGCCTCCGACTCGCTGAGCCCGTCGAGGGCAAACACAGGGCCTCATTAAACTCTACTGCATGGACTCCCCAACAGGGTTTGAAGTGCGTCAAGTAAAGAGCACGGGGTCAGAGGTGGCCCTGAAAACAGATCTCCATTTAACTCACCAGCTGGAGATGATAATTAGCAGGTGCATCACTGTCTCCTGCTCTAAAGGATGATACCATGGAGATCTGCTCTGCGATGGGCTTCTATTATACACCGCAAGTTTCAACAGAACACCACTTCTGAGACGCTTTCGCGCGCGTGCGCGCACACACACACACACGCCGGTCTCTCCTCGAGAGCTGAGCTGTTTATGGTCAAGGGATTTTAATTCATTGAACTGGACAAGCCGCAGACAGGCGCTACACACAGTCATGTCCTCACACATATACACTTTTCCAGGTTTATAAATGGAGATTTGATGGATTTTACAACCTGCCTGGATATTTAGAGATTTCTTTTAATATATATATAAAAATAAGCCTGTACGATGATAGAAATAATTTATAAATGATACATATAGGTTAAAATAAAGGAGCAATGATGAAATGACCATTTACAAAGTTAATCTAGACATCTCACGATATTGTCAGGTTACATTGTGACCGTTTTGGAGTATGGCTGAAGACTTTTTTTTTATGTGTTTTGTTAAGGATTCTGTCCAGGGATGGAAAGCCGTTGGGAGGCAATTAGAGGACTACAAAGAAAAAGAAATAGATATGAAAATCTTCTGCTTTCTTTTGATGTGCAATAGGCTGAAAAGTAAAATGTACACGCAGACTGAATTCACATCCGTTCAGAAAAACACAAAGACAAAGTGTATTTCAACCGTAATGCTAAAGGAAACGCAGGTCAACATCTTGTTCTTAACACAGCATACAATAAGTAAAAGAATAATATGTTAATTAATTAATTAATTGAAATGATAAAACTTAATATAAAAATCATACAGCTATTTTCAAACAATGCTTGCAAAGTTTAGAGTCATTCTTAATACACTGCATACATTTAAAATAAATACATAGTGTATAACTTAAATGTAAAACTAATAAAACAGACATTATCAAACATAAAAAATGCTTAAGATTGCTAACAAAATGCAAGGTTAGTGTCTTTTTCTTAAAACGCAGCATACATTAAAAATAAATAAATAATATAACTTAAATTAAAAGAAAATTATAGCTTTTTTTCATATTTTTCAGACAGTTAAAAATAAATAAATAAGTACCGAACTGAAAGAAACACCAATACAAATGACCACTCAATAACATTCACTAGTTAGCATTCACAAAGCAAATTACTCCATCAATCACTGCTAGTTTATATGCTAACATAAGCATGCTGAATGCGATTTTGGTATGTGGAAGATGTAATGCAAGTTTGTATTGCAAAAAAACGAAAATATGCATTCAAACACTAAAAAAGACTAAATGTGAAAAGACATCTGCATTTGATTTCAGTCTGACACTCAAGAGCCAATCAAGTACAGTTATTGTTCATCAACAGACCAATAATGGTGGTGCCTTGAGGGCTGGACACTGCATTAGTCCACTCGGGGCGGAAATGAAGCCCCACCTGGTCTGCCCCGTCCCACGCACTAGACGGCACGAAGAACTGATCCTTTAAGAGGGTCCTGAATGGGCTTGATTTGCGATGCCCTGAAATAGAACGAGCGCTGAAGAACGCAACATTCCCACTTTCCCCAAACAGTAATTGTTTGGTGTGTCAGCTGATGTAGTGCTTGTTTTTGTTTTCTCTCGAATCCCAATTAAACACCATACCGGGTGATCTCAGAGGAGGCGCGCGGATATTGCACTCTCTCTGATTAATTTGTTAACCTTCATTTGGTAGCTTAATATACACGAGGTGGGTGTGCAAACTTGAATTTTTGCTGTTGATTGAGAACGTAAACGATCAAACGCAGGAAGTACAAATATAAGTTGCGATGGAAGAGACGAAAAGGGTATGACACGAGCAGCAAAGACAGAAAAACTGGAAAAGTAAACAATAGATCTGGCGCAACTTGAACAAAAGTAATAAAGTCAAAAGGAATATTTTATCAAAACAGTCTCAGGATTGATGCATGACCTGTGAGCAGAGAGAATCGCATCCAAATAAGATTGCAGCGCTGTTTTGTAGCACAATGGATTCATAATTTTCTATTTTTAGATCGTTTTAATGACTGCACAAGTAAACACCCCCATAACCCGCTACCAAATCCAATTATAATTGAATAAAATAAAAAAAGCAACAGTTTCACAATGTTTAAGAAGGAAAACACCTTCATTTATTTGTGAGAAGAGCAAACTCTCCTTTTAACATAATTTATTTTCTTTCTTTTTCCTTATGCAAAATCTACAACCACCCCATCATTAAAATCTCCTAAATATTTATAAATTCACTTCTTGACGGAACTAGAAAAAACAAAGAAAGCACGAAGAGTTGCACTAAAAAGACATCTTTATTTTAATGTTTATATACATGGTGGATCTAAAAGTCACGGTAGACTCGCTGAAAAATGTGTCATTTTCACACGTACAAAATAAAAAAGTAGCGCTAAATTCGTTTTGAATCCTCGTGTGACACTTTCCAAAAGCGTGGTGATTAAAACTGCAACCCAAAAAACACAATCCGTGGACTTTCAACCTCGTCCCATCTGATGTTTCCAATAAAAAGGCATGTTTGAAATCATTCTCAAGCCTTCGCCACATCCTCTCTGAGCCGCTGCAATTATTATCTCTATTTGTAAAATCCGTCGGTTTGTGCAGAACGGAATCGCTACTGGCGTGGTAGCATTTCTAATAGTCAATAAATCTAAAATATTATGTGTGAAATTGGGAAAAACTGCCATTAAGTGACAGACAGCGGTGAGCACAGCATAGGGTCCCGTCTGAAAAAAGGGCCAGGTAATTCAGGACAACTGTCACCCCTGACCCGTCTGAGAGCGGCTCTAGTGGTCAGACTCTCCGAATAATAAAGCCCACATGGTAAAAAAAGCCTTCAAACACTTAATTAGATGAATCTCAAAAGGTTCGGCTTAAATCAATAAAAGACTTGCGAGGAAAGAAAAGAAAAAAGAAACGCTCCAGGGTAAGTTATATTCTATTTTGCTTTATAGTTGTAAAATGCATTGATTTTTTTTAGAGGCCAGAAACGCTAAAATCTCGGAATAAATGTGTATTTAAATAATCAAAGTAAAACAGAGAATTGATTCAATTAAATTCAATCGATTGGCCCTTTTTAAAAACCAAATTGCGAGGCACTTTGGCCATGTGACAGACTATTTAAGATGGGTGGGGGGGGCGTTTGCTCAATTTAAACGTATTCCTTGAGTTATGAATTTTAATATCCCCAAAGGTATGATAACTAGAGAGAAGAAAAATGAATTTTTGCAGTGATAAATATATTATTGTAGGTGACATTTACATTCAGGTGGGGTAATTTAACATGATATGCAGAATACGTTCTATCATTAGTCAATGAAAAATTGCGTGAGAGGATCAAAGCAAACATGAAGCTGCCACTTAATTTATCACGCTACGAAGACAAAGAGGTTTTTTCTTTCCCCTCCGTCAGTTTCAAAAGACCCGACTCTTTTTTTCTTTCTTTTTCATACGACGCTCTCGGTTTGTAATTTAATTTACAAATGGGATGCCGGTGCTGAGATGGCATAACAGAACAGGCTGGCTTTTTCTGCTTGGACAGACAGCAGCGGGATCCACCGAGTCATATAGGAGTGTTAAAACACACCCCCCAGCGGGAGAGAAAAAGAGAACGCGAGGAGAGAAGAGAAAAAACAAACACGTTTCTTTATGTTCAAAAGGACAGATGACAGACGTGTTTCTGACCCTGACGCTGGATGCACTTCCCTGTTGCACTGACCGTGCCACCTGAACATTAATTAAAGAGAGAAAGCGCTGGCAGGTGGCAGAAAAGCAGGATCTAATAATTGGCCCCCTTCTTCCCCGCGCCTTCAGAAAATCCAGGACTTCTCAGCGAGATGTGCCACTGGGCAGAGAGAACGAAAAAAAAGACATGAAGGCAGGAGTTTGAAATTCACAGAGATGGCTGGCGAATTGCGATGGACGTTTAACGTCACAGGGCAAGTTTGCAGAGAGCGCTTTTTGGGGATTCACGGCTGCATCTGCTAATGATGAGGACAGAGGTGCGGTGTGTTCCTCTCACCAGAAAGAAACTGTTTGTTTTAATGTGCAAAGTAGAATGGGAGAAAATGGCAATCGTATTTGTGTGTGTGTTTGTGAGAACAAAAGAAAACGGTAGAGAACGGAGAATGGTAATGTATGTGTGTGTCTGTATGTGGTGGGTTTACTTTTGCTACTTTAGGGACACCATTGTTCCCAGAACTTAGTAAAATTAGGGGAAACTTACCCTTTAAGATATCCTCAAAGTACAAATAATTATTCATATAATTTATACATGTAATATACACACACACCTTTAGACAAATCCTCCTTTTAGAGACATTATTTGAAACAAGGCTTCAAAAATAAAGAAAATATATTTTTTTTGAATTCTAAAATTACAAATAATTTTTGAAAACTTTAAGGTGAGTCTGTAAAAAATACAAATATGTATATATAAGTGTATGGTGAGTGAACGCGTGTGTTGTGGGACACTCACCACGTCACTAGGAAGCTTGTGCAGATCGTCTGTGGGGCTTTCCAGGGTGTTTGTGTCCACGTTCAGAATGACCACATCCTCCAGGGATCTGCCCTTTACTCTCTGGAAAAGCAACACACTTTGTTACACACCGTCCTGACTATTCCCATTTCCTGTGATCGTTTTAATAACTTAATGTGAAAAATAAACAGTAGTAATTTGTATAAACTTTTTGCAACAAAATTGTGAATGGTTAACAAAATGTAAACACAGTACTAATTTCCAGACTACTGACGATTCTCTATTTAGAGAACATATTTTTTTTATTCAATGATGTCAAAACCTCCACATTAAGACTTTAAATAGATTAAATGAACAATGCAGACACTGGATTCTCATAAATGAAACCACTTTTAAGCTTTTAAATTAGGTTCTTAAAAACATGTACGCACCTACAAAGACTCACAGAATCATTCTTGGTTGAGAGTCAAAATGTTTGAATCAATATCAACACAATTTAAATAGAATCATTTAGTACAACTGGAACGTTTTTTTGTAAATAAATGACACATTAAAAAGTTAAAGCAAATGTTACAAATACATTATATATATATATATATATATATATATATATATATATATATAAATATATATATATATATATATATATATATATATGAAGAGTTCAGATGCAAAAGCCTCTAAATGCCATTTGAAATTTTCTTCTAAAATGACCATTTTTATCAAGGTTGTATATTTAAGTTTAGTAATTTCACTTAAATGACAATTAATAGGTAATCTTCATTGCCATTTAAGTGAAATTACTGAACTTAAATATACAAGCTTGATAAAAATGGTCATTTTAGAAGAAAACTTCAAATGGAAAATGTAGAAAATTTAGAACAAAATTTCAAATATATATATTATGTATATATGTATAAATATATTTCAAACATTTGCAACTATTTTCAACTAATAATATATAACACCTAATCAAATAGAAACTATTCAGGCATGTTGAATGAAGCACCGTGTTGAGCGGCGTAAGGCTTCCACACAATGGTAGTCACGGTAGTGGCGACAAATCCAATAATTATTCCTCCAGTGCAGGTGGGGGAAACAGCCAAGTGTGTAAAAAATTTCTGGTTTGTCATTTTTGACAGTCGCTGCTACGGCGGCCCATGTGCTGATTTGGTCTAATTACGTGCAGCCGGATTGGGGAGGGAGGGTTGGAGGGGGGGACTGTCAGCGGGCGAACGTGTGATAAACACCAGCACTGGCGCGACTGTCAGCGTCTATCAGATCTGCGCATGAAGCTATAGGTCTACCTCCAACCAACATGCCATTTCTCAATAACCGAACGCACCATCTCTTTGTTTCTCCGCCGTTTCACCGGCTCTTTCATTTCTCTTGGGCGCCCCGGGAGATGAAAAGCAAAAAAACAATGTGTCAAATTTTGTAGGTTCTCGGCGCTCGGTGATGATGCATCAAAGTAGATGGGCGTTATTAGCATCTCAGATGGTTGGAATCCAGAAGAGCGGTTAGTTTTAAATGACCCGGTGTGAAAAAAGTAAATAATGATGGTTTATGTAATATTGACTAGTGTGCTTCTGATCGAACTTCACGTGAAAGCACTTTAAGGATGATGACGGATGATTTATGTGACGTACCTCTAAAAGGCTGAGATGAACTCCGACCACAGATATGGCATGGGCGCACTGGGAACAGAGACAAAACGCAGTCATTAGCAACATGAACACAGCTTTATTGCATTTTAAAAATAGTCATAATTCAAAGAAATGCGTTGTTTTCTTTCCAACGCGTATACAACGTAAAAACGTTCAAAATGCAGCCGTACATTATACAGAACAAATATAACAACCAGGCCAACAATTTCAAACGAAATAATAATAAACGAGGACCATCGTAAATTGACATATCTTTGACGCAGCATGCATCAGGAGCTAAACTTTAATGGCATCCTCGGCCGTTTCCAGGAACGAGCGCGTTTGAGCAGTGAAGGTGATTAGTGTAATTGGCGAGCGTCACTTTTGAGTCTCGGTGCAGAGCGGGGCGAGGCAGGGCCGTGTAATTAGATAGGTTTGGGTAGCCGCTACAGTGCTCGCTCAATCAGGTTATGTGGCTAATAAGCTGCAGTCTCCCTCACTGCATCTGTTAAGGCCATAGATTTAACTGACAAGCAGGCATGCTGACACGCAGACACGCACGCACATGCACGGGGTGAGCCCTGTCACGTCATTGTTGTCCATGAGTGTAACTTTGTTATGACAGCCTAATTCCCATCATTTCTAATAGCGTTCATTATGAGCGATTGCACAGCCTTATAATATGATAATGCTCTTTTTTTGTATAATTAGATCGCTAAAATATGATAAATCACCTCGGATGTCTGGTCCTGGAGTGGAAAACGGTGCTACTCTTAAAGCTAGATTTATATCAATGTTGTATTATTCGACCACAAATAGTTTCTAGTGTCAAGCATGGCAGCACAAGTCTGTCAATTTAAGGGTATATGGTGTTCTATTAGCTATACAGCAGGGCTGTAAGTTAAGAAGTGTGGTCACGGTTTCAGCCCACAGTTGGCATACGGAAATCAGCCTGCCTCTCAACCCATATATATATGTTTCTGATGGGTAAAAAAGTAGATTGCATGCTGGACTTGTCGTGGTGGCATAATAAATCATGTCCTTCATAAACCCTTTGAGATCCCAGATATGGTGAAAGATATTTATTAGGATGAGGGGTATTTCAGAGGGAAATATTGCATGTTGTGAAACTATATTTTACTGATGGAGCGATAGAATATATCGTCAGGCCAATTAATTGCCTAAAGTCTGGACGAATTTGGAGACTGTACCTGCTTGGCCGATTAAAAGAACTCTGACCTATTAAAATTAAGTTCATTTTTAAGTGAAATATTGTGTAAATGAAAATTATACAAAAATCTATTTGTATACAGACAGACAGATAGATAGATGATAGATAGATGATAGACACAGACAGACAGACAGACAGACAGACACAGACAGACAGACAGACAGACCGACTCGAACCGACAGATAGAGACAGACAGATAGTCAAAGCCAGACAGACATACATACAGACAGACACAGACATATAAATAGTCACAGACAGATAGTCAAAGCCAGACAGACAGACAGACAGACACATAGATAGACAGACAGACATACAGATAGACAGATAGAGACAGACAGATAGTCAAAGCCAGACAGACAGACATACAGACAGAGACAGACATATAAATAGTCACAGACAGATAGTCAAAGCCAGACAGACATACAGACAGAGACAGACATATAAATAGTCACAGACAGATAGTCAAAGCAGACAGACATACAGACAGACACAGACATATAAATAGTCACAGACAGATAGTCAAAGCCAGACAGACAGACAGACAGAAAGACAGACACATAGATAGACAGACAGACATACAGATAGACAGATAGAGACAGACAGATAGTCAAAGCCAGACAGACAGACATACAGACAGAGACAGACATATAAATAGTCACAGACAGATAGTCAAAGCCAGCCAGCCAGACAACAGACGAAGACAGACAGATAGATAGACACAGACAGACAGACAGACACAGGCATATAAATAGTCGCAGACAGATAGTCAAAGCCAGACAGACATACAGACAGACAGACACAGGCATATAAATAGTCACAGACAGATAGTCAAAGTCAGACAGACAGACAGACAGACAGACAGACACATTGATAGACAGACAGACAGACAGATAGAGACAGACAGATAGTCAAAGCCAGACAGACAGACAGACAGACAGAAAGACAGACACATAGATAGACCGACAGACAGATAGACAGATAGACAGATAGACAGATAGAGACAGACAGATAGTCAAAGCCAGACAGACAGACAGACAGACACATAGATAGACAGACAGACCGATGATAGATAGATAGATAGATAGATAGATAGATAGATAGATAGATAGATAGATAGATAGATAGATAGATAGATAGATAGATAGATAGATAGATAGATAGATAGATAGATCACATAGACAGACAGATAGTCACAGACAGATACAGACAGATATAGCCACAGACAGACACAGACAAACAGTCACAGATAAACAGACAGTCACATACAGACAGACGGTCAGACAGACAGACAGACAGACAGACACAGACAGTCACAGATGAACAGACAGTCACAGACAGACAGACAGACAGACAGACAGTCACAGACCGACTGGCTATATCTGTCATTAGGGCGCCTCTTGGGCAGAAAGAAACAAAAAATGTTCACAGACCTGACTGCCAAATGTTCCTGCTGCCTATTGGATGCTCATTATTAAATATTTTGGCTTAAGATCATAATGGTTTCGACACAGAATGCAGTAATATCAGCTTCCAATGCAATCCACAGAATTGCGCCGATTTTCCCCAATCAGTGCACAAAACTTGGATTCCATGGGTGCTGTCAAGATTTGCTTATGATGTACAAATCTAACTTCAATGTAAAAGCTGTACAAATTCCCTCAAAAAGGCCTAAAGCATAAAAATCATACAGCTCTAAAGCTCAAAAAGCGACAGCCCAAGCTTAAGTGATATATAAATGAGAGAGACATTTGTGTGTTTAAGTGTGCAGATGAGCTCTTACCAGCAGTAATCCAGCAGGTGAGGAGGAAGTACAGGAATGAAGATGTGCTGCCAGTGCATAGGGTAAAGCATGGCGGTGGACCCTTGCACGCATGCAGTTAACTACGACAAAAAAAGAAAAAGAAAAAAGACGTGAGCTTCTTAATGTGATGGGGTCATCAATCAACATCCCATCACGCTGCAGGGGATTGCGTTTATTGCAGGCTGTGAAGTTATTCTTTTTATCCAAACATCACACGCTGATTAAATGTGCTTTTTTGGTTTTCTGATGCTAACAGCACCGGTTCAAATCCAAAATTGGGGCATCAATCAAGGGACTACAAATACACACACGGTGTCAAATGCGTAGCGTCTCCAGGACCAGATACAAAATTAATGATGCTTTATTACTGTTATACACATGCACACAGTATACAATCTGACTCTACGAGAAGCAAGCACTTAATTATATCGTTGGTGTGGATGTTTAATGAGTGAACACCCAAGTGACCCCTCACCACACCCCGATTCCCCTCACGGCTACCTAGCCGTTGTAATGACCTGTGTGGCACACGCAGACACGCCAGAGCTTCCTCATCTTCCAGATTAAAATAACATGATTAAATATGGAAAAAGAACAGAGGTCTGAAGGCTCCTCTGGGACTTCATTAGGGCAAATTGCCAAAGAATGAAACATGAGTTAGCCAAGAGAGACTGTGAGCTGTTAGAATACCACGGGGAGTAGGGGCTGGAAGAAGGGGTCTTGACAATTGGAGCTTCCAGTAATGTGTGTGAACCATGGCTCCGAAGTATCAAGAGACCCCCTGCTCACTGACACACAATATCACAATTGACCACTGAAACCAACCAAGCTTGGCGGTGGCACAACAGCTCGCTTCAAAGAGATCAGTTTAAATCCAGAATCCCGTCTGTGCGCGAGGTGTAAGGCTGGTTGCGTGTTTTTAAATTCTGTGACATTGTGTTCGAAACGCAACCGCTCAAGATAAGACGTGACCTATCGAGTCAAGAAATAGTACAGCTTTAATTAACAGTAATTTAGTGCCGTGCATTATAACATATGCAAATTTGTTGTGCAGTACTCTGAAAAGAACGAAAAGGCTTAAGTGGTGACAGATCTAATTTTGTTCAGGCAATTTAGAAGAAAGAAATGAATATTTATGGCATTTTTCGCCAATTGAAGTTTGGTTGATATCAAAAGCTTTGAGACCCGTTCTGTTCGAGATCCTTTTTCTCAAGGTCCAATAAATGAATCATGCTGAGAGGTCATTGCACTGCAAAAAAACACTTTTCTTTGACTGCGAACAGACTGCCATCTAGTTTCTTAGAGGGGAACCCTTCCGTACCATGCAGAGATGGGTAAAAAAGCCTAATGGCATATTCCAATTAATTCAACAATGTCCACAGACAAGCCCAATTGGCTTGATTTATTCTGGACTTGAAAGTAAAGCCGTGCAGTCTTCTTTCAAAGACGAGGGCACAAAAAGGAGGTGGAAAAACCTAGATAAACATTAAAAGGTGGAATTCAAAAACAAATTAACTCTTGATATTTTTCCCACAAAAGTTGTTTTGCTCCCAACCGAGGGATTCATCATAAAGCGCGCACAATCCTGCAAGAAAGTCAGTCGTGACCTCCTTTCTGTGACAATTAAAGAGAAAGTTCAGAATAACTGTATCGATGCCACTGAATCTCCAGTTGTACCCACAATGCACTGCTGGAGTGCTGCACCTAATAAAATATTTGGCGGTCTTATGAATAATTAATAAATAAAGAAATGCCAAATAAAAAGAAAGCCAAATGGCCACAAAAGGCAAGGTATTCCTTTGAATGAAGAAGTCATCCGCAAGAACAAATGCTGGATTACGGCTTGTTTGGATGCGGGGCTGCATCCTGCCGAGACCTGTGAGCTACCGCTGCCGTTGGCGATAATGAGCGTGCTGGGACGTGTTAAGTGGGGGTCTTCTCTATGGAGACCAAACATAGAGCAGATTATACAATAAAGACTTCCAATGTATACATAACACTGTCCTTTTATGAAGAATGTGTTTACATGAAAATGAACAAACATGCAACATCGGTTTTAAATAAAATATATGCCAAAATGAAATTTACTAGTTCAAATTACTAGTGATAGGCTGATATTTCAAGCTGATCATCGAAAGAGAAATGTTACCTCCCCATGTCAGATCCAAACTATCGTATATGATGTGACCCTATCCTTTGATATTACATAAAAATCATGACACTCAAAGGCTCGTTCACAAACTCATTAATTAGCCTGTTTATTAAAAAGATGACAAGGCAAAAGATGAAACACTTGCATGCTAGGAGACCTAGAAATAGATCTGTACCTTTCAGGAAAGGGAATAGAACGATTTTGCCATCTTTGCTCAGCGAACTCTGGATTTGCCCAATCAGGTGACAGTCACATAACCCTCACTTCACAATCAAACCACATCCACACTCATCTCTAGGAGTACATTTGTACCATTTTGCCTTGCTGAGATATATTCCACAGATGAAGTATAAAGATATGCTTTGTAACACCTTTCCAGTGAACCCTGTCTATGTAAACAAGTTGACGAACATATTCCCTACATCTAGGTAGAAGCTGGGATTCAAAAATATCCATGGCAACTTCTCCAAGAATAGACAAAGACCAAAAAAAAAGGTCCCGTTCTTTGATAAGCACAACAAAGCTCACAGTGGAATCTGTGATTGGGGCAGACTGGAGACTAGAGGTGCGATTCCCCCTGACAAGGGTGACAGCGCCGCAGTCTGCGCTGACTCCTGCTACCTGCGAGACTTCTCTCCCCTGGCCCTCTCCTTGTTTCCCAATTACCAAGCCTCGCTCTCCTCTCCTGTTGACAAACGCACGGCTCCGAGCGGGGCGCCGACACAGGTGTATCGCTAACAAGGCGGTGGCATTAAAAAAAGAAAAGGTAGAGGTAGGGCGCAGGGCGCCAAACACCACTAATCCACCTCCCACTGCAACACAATATCACAAAGAAGAGACCAGGAAGTGCCGCAGGAAGATAAAATGTCTATTAAAGGTGTGGTAAGAGAGATGCTTGAAGAAGGAATGGAAATAAGACGGCATTGCTGAGTAGAGAGTAAAAGCGGAGAGTGTGGGGCCGAAAGGAACCTCAGTGGCTAGCACCACAGGCCAAGACAGGATCGGGTCTTGTTAGCATACCACTGACAGCATGATGAGAAGGCGGCTGTCAAAGACTCGGGGCCGGCCGAGGGGGTCTCCGCAGATGAAACGCGCCAGGGCCTCCCAGTTGACTGAGTTAGAGGGATCCTGATGCAGCACAATTATACTGGCATATGACAAGACTGCATGGGCGGCTGCCTCCCAGAGCCTGCGACATGGTTTTAAAAACAGTGGTACTCCTTACCTCTGGTCACAAAACAGCAATAAGTCAACTGATGCATTTGTTGTTAGATCATGATTTATTCCTTTGCTTTCCAATACAGGCGAGTGTGCGGCCATGTTCTGCTAGACTGACACAGCAGGTTCACTGGGGGCCCGAACACTCAGGGTCCACTGGCAGCATACATAATGGATTCCCTCTCTTCCTCCTTCCTTCTCTTTCTTTATCTTTATCCCATTGGCTGGCTAGAGAAACTGTAGCGGTGGGCTGACCACACCCTGGATACTGCCATATGCCCTCTCAGAACATTTCAGAAATTGCCCATATGTCTGTATTTGTGTCTATGAAATTTTGCCAAAACTGGTCTTCCTATAGTTGCTTGGAACTCCCAGAAGCTCTGGAGAAGAAGACGGATGGTTTCCGTATTTGAGATGATGAAAGTCTTCGCTGAGGTGGAACCTTAATATCACTAGTCTTCGTAGTAACTCTTTTGGCATATTAGTTTCATAAACTCAAGGTCGCTCATGCTCCCATTCTGCAAAACAGTAATATCTTGTTATGAGATAGTAAAAAAAACTATTTTCCCAAGAGACTAATGATTTGCACATTCTAACCCTCGTGTCAGTGAGCACACGGAATGAAGGCGGCAGCCCGGAGGAGTGAAATACTCTGTGGATAGGGTCATTGCGACAGCCTCCTCCGGAGCCAGAGGGTCCAAGGGGAGCCCCTCGGTTCCGGCACTGTCGGCGAGCGCACCGCAGATGCTCTCAGGGGGGAATCGGAGCGAGATAGGGAGCGAATGACATCACTTGACGCCGCTTCTCCAACTGTCGTGAAAGTTCGGACCATCGTCCGCCCCCATGCGATAAGCGCCCACTCCCTTTTTCAGGCAAGAAGAGCCAGAAAGAAAATAGTGTGAAAGAGTCAGGGATCCAAATAAGTGATAATTTAAAGCTAACAGACTTGACTGTGCATAAGCCCTGAGAAATACCCCAAATGACAAAACGGTGAGATCTGAATCAGTGTACAAGAATTTTTTAAAAACGTTTTAGATCATTTTTTATCTAAAGTTCAAATAATGAGAAACAGGACATCTAAATAACTCTTTTATTATGAAGTGCATGAGGTAGTTGACGATGCCCAGCCCTAGACAAGATCTACAGTCTATGATTCTAGCATCATCCACCTTGAGCAAGGTTTCAAGTCTTGTGGGGGAAAAACACATACAACAAATGATCCCATCGCACATCATGATAATTGGAAACGTATATGATAAAACATTTCTTTACATGCAATTGTTCCCAAAAGACCTACTTTAAATTATTGTATAAAAACAACATATATTAATATTTTTAAGTAAGAAGAAAGCTGTCTGATGTGTAAATGAGAACGACATAAAAAACTCACAGTGCTAAGCTTGCTTGAGGTAATGATGATGCGTCGTTCATGCAGCATGCTGGCGTAGAGGTGCAACATGTTGTTCACATCCACTGCTACAAAGTACTTCGGTTAAATTTCTCTAGGAGGAGAAAAAAATGATGTTGATTAAGACGCAATTGGACAACACATCACACCTAAAAATGTATGAATGTAGTTGCATTAGATATATTTAGGCCTGATTTCACAGACAGGGGCTTAGGCCCCGCCCACACTACTGCATTTTCGTTTAAAAACGGAGAATTAAAACGAATACAATCTCAGTCCACACCAGCGTTTTATCTGCGTATTAGAATTGATTTCCGTCACATTAAAACGACTGAAAACGAAAGAAAAGGTTTGGATAATAAATTATGAAAGATGATGCCCAAAAGGGGAGGGGCCTAATACAATAATACCGTTTCTATGGTAACGCAACGTCCAATTTCAAAACAGTTTTTACAGGATGAATTCTGAGTTCGTAAGCTTTCAAATGATACCTAATTTATGATAACTACTAAAATATGTGATATAATAAAAAAGGCGATAAAAAATAATATTATATTTTAGAGGATAATATATACATATTATAATTTTTAGAGAATAATATTATACTATAATTTTTTTTATTGAAAAATATTAGATTATTTGTTTTATTATTAACTTTTAGCATAAAAACAGAATTTGCAATGATTAAAAGTCGATCAATTGGCTTTTTGTGACAAAGGTCAGAATTGCGACAAAGGTCTGTTATGAGGCAGATTTTTAGAGGTGCACTCTTGTCAAAAATGTATCGGTTACTCTTCCTTCATAATTTGTAGCATAAAACAGCAGTCAAATATCTATTTAGGAGTCTTAGACCTTTCCAACCATATATAGTTTGTCATAATTAGATTAGGATTTAATAGTAATAAATCAAAGTAAAGTTAGGCGTCCCGTATACGGGGCGGTGACAGTTTTAAACATTATAATCAACATTATATATAGTAGTTCAATGTAGTACTTGCACTAAAACTCTGAAAACTTTAATTTTTTCTCACACAGTAATTTGGATTTTGGGTGAACTATCCACGATACATATTGTCACTATCCACGATACATATTGTTGCATTTTTGTACAGCGATATATTGTGGCACGATATATTGTTACACCCCTAGAAAAAACGTTACTGGTGTGCATCTTTGAGACAAAACAATGGCACTGACATATTTTAAAAACAGCTTAAACATGAATTTTAGTCTGGGACTACAGTAGGCTTAAGCCTTGTCTGTGAAAGCAATATTTTTTGCTTTGTTTCATGTTTTGGTTTGCTTTATTTTCAGCTTCATGATTACTTTTTCTCTTAGTCACTGACATTCATACAGTACATTAAGTGTGGCTTTATTTTTGGGGCCTCTGTATTTGTAACTGGGTTAAACATACTCACACTTTCAGGTATGGTGGGGAGTCCATTAATGTCAGGAGCTATGAAGTATGAATGCTGCAGAAAACCGACAAGAAAAGAAGAAGCAAGGTCACTATTTTGCAACCATCCAGTATTTAGAGTTTATAGACATTTTAACTTACTGTCTGTTCCACAACCAATAAATAAACCGCGATTGGCCTGAACTGTGTCTAAGCTTGTTAACATCACACATACAGACAACAGATACGGATACATGAAGTCAACAAACGCCGATCCCTGTGGACACTACCGGAGGAGGCTCCCCGCATCGGAGAGAATGTCTTTATTAAGGTACAAAAGCCAACTGCTCTGTTCTGACAGTATCAAGAGAGGTCTGCAAGGCGTACTTTTGAACAGGCGAGCAAGTTTAATGTCTGGATCAAAGAGGTCTCCGAAGCAAAGATCCCCACGCTGCCTGCTAACTTTAGCACTTTTTTTTGCATATGTGGAGCGCTCCGCTCTTTCCAATGCTGGGTCGCAATTTGCCGTGCGTGAAGAGTACCCATCTGTTGCTCAACTTTTGCTGCCTTCGCGTATGTTCCACAAACAAATGCAAGTGCAACTAGCATCTTCTAATACTCGAAAGATGTAAAATATGTATCATGGATGCTGTGATCACATGACTGGAGCAATCAAACCAAGTGCTGTGCAATGTCAAAACAATTTATCTGGGCTCCGTGTGTGTGTCCAGAGTACTTTTGCTATAATCGTTACGAACGTAAACAGTTTGAAGATATCAATAAACCAGAGTGACCAAGTCTTCTTCATGTGCTGACATGTGTTTATTTTCCCATACCGAGCAGCTGACTGCCCTCCATGTTGTGGACTACAGTTCCAGCTCGCGGTGGCCAACACTTTGCAGCCGTGTTTATAAAAATCACACATTATCAGAGCGCTTGTTATCACCACGCTCTGCCTGCTGCTCCCTGTAGTGTGATCAGAATCCCAGACTCTGCACCCAACACCACTCCTCAGCACACACACACACACATCTGATTGAAACATTACTCCCCAACACAGTGCTGATTCAAACCTCTCCTATCACCAAGACCCTCTTCCCAAATACCAAAAGTGTTCATTCTGCTAATCATTTTAACTTCAGAGATGTTAAAGCAGAACATGGCGTGATTAGTAAACCCACCACCGGCTGAAAGACGGTAACTCCAAGAAACCCCTTCGGATGACCTGATGGGCTTTTAGATTTGAAGCTAAGGTCAAATTCTTGATAATTGATGCCGAAGTAATAGCAAGCTTAATATCTAGTGATGTCAACTTATTGTATTTAATATAGCGTGATAAATAAATGTTTTTTTGTGACATACAAGTATAAACAGAAACACACATTGAATATTTTCTCTGAGGTGTCTAAATAAAGAGTAACTAAACACTAAACCAACTTTTTTTAGTTAATGATCTGTAAGAATGGATCTCTATTAATACCAGTCATTGATTCGAGTAATTTTTTTGACATTTGTGTATAAAGTGTTTTATTTCTACAATATATGGTGTAAAAACGTCTTAGTGCTGCCCTCTTCAGGTTGAACGGTGGCTACTGCAGTTGAATTTTCCTATTGGATGTTACGCACTTTGTGACGTACGCAGGTTTCAGCTCACCACGCGAACTACGCCCTTGGCAGTATATAAATCTTGTGTCATCTATCAATTGTATAATCTTGTGATCATCAAAACCACTGTAGCTAGGCAAAATGCTATCCTCTGTTCGAATTGCGGAAGTATCTGGAAAACGATCAAGTGTTTTAGCATCTAGTTTCGTCCCCTCTATCTCCGCTGGGGCTCTGCCCCACTTTTTCAGCATTTTTTCAAATATTGCCAGTGGGTGGAGTTCAAGGCTCTGACTCAGGGGTCCGAGCTACCCTTAGACACATACAACGTCTAAGGAATACCAGTCAGAACACTGATGTTATAGAGATGCGTAGAATTATAAAGGTTCGATCTCCACTTTCTGGTCGAAAATTGAGTTTGAACATAAATCTAATCCATTAGGTGTTTATTAATGCCTGTGTGGTGTTATTTTTGTAAAAGATTAATAGATAAAGCAATAATAGAAGATTATACTACATAACAGTTTTGCCAGCTGTGATGTAAAAACTTTCATGCTCAATATCTCAGAACTACCCTAAACGGAGATAGAACCTTATAATTCTAAGCTCACGAAGTGTTACACCTTGAAAAAAATAAATCACCATGATGTTTAAATACAATGCTGTTGAGCAGATATTCAAGGGTGTTTTTTTATGTAGGCTAATGGGCAGAGCATCAATGGGATTTCTTGAGCATAACTGTCTTCTGCTTGAAAAATAAATTAAATGTTTGATATTTGAAAAGAGAATTCAGCAGCATGGAAGAGCATGAATCATTTAGCAAGTTTGATTGTTTTCCAGACAAGAAATCATGAAAAGAACTGACAACAAGACCCAGGATGGGTTTTTGCCATATTTTATAAAAAGAATAGAGATGGATTATTTGGCAAAATTGGAAAGCTGTCTCCCATGTGATTAGACCAACGGCTCCAAATTTCAGAACTGCCCCATTCTCTCACTCTCTCTCTCTCTCTCTCTTCATCCCTTTCCCTTCAGCACACTCTCTCCCCACTCACCGACTGTCTGCTTCCTGGATCTTGCACTATTTGCCCATAGGCAAAATGTAAGTGGTTGCTCTTGCAAAAATGAAGGAAAGAATATAGATGGATTAGATGGAGAGATCAAACATGTAAACATACATAAAGATAGACAGAGACTGCAAAAAAAAAACTGACATCCAAAATATTGATATATAGAAATTGGATGGATGGACTGACAAAAAGACAGACAGAGAGATGGATGGATAGATGGATGGATGGATGGATGGATGGATGGATGGATGGATGGATGGATGGATGGATGGATGGATGGGTGGATGGATGGGTGGGTGGGTGGGTGGGTGGGTGGATGGGTGGATGGATGGATGGATGGATGGATGGATGGATGGATGGATGGATAGATAGAGAGATAGAGATAGATAGATATATATAGATAGATATATATAGATACATAGATACATAGATACATAGATACATAGATAGATGCATAGATAGTTCTATTAGAGTTTATGACATTGCTAACCAATGGTTGCTGCTGGACATGATTTGCAAAAGTGGTCATTAGGTTTAACGCTGTCCAGCCGTCTCTTATCAGAGCATAAGGTCGGCGGTCCCACTTCTGTTTCTAAACAAACCGTTCATTCCTCCCCAGTACCTACCACACTCAGATTTACTGGCGTATTCGGCTTTGGCACAGGGTGGTTGTGCAGCGTTTCCAACATGTCGTTCAAGTCATCTTCCTGTGAGGAAAAAAAAAGGCTAATATGAAAAACAAACAAACAAGAAAAATGAACTAAATGAGCTCTAAAAAACGCAAACTGCAAAGAGATTCTATGATTTAAGTATTCCTTACAGCGGTCTACGGAAGAGAAATATATCCGACTGGCACGCATTTAACGAGCGATCCTGAGGTTAAGAGACGGTAAGCTAGGCTGCGGCAGACGCTTATTATTCTGGGGATGATTTATGGCAAACATTGGCTGTTTGTAATTAACCAAAGGTCCTTGCTCAGAGCGGGCGGCTTTAAGAAGCCATTGGAGAAAAGCTTTGCCACAAAACAGGCCTCAGGATTACAACGCGAGGTTTTACGAGCTTTTACGACAAGAGTGCAATTTACCCTCTCAAACTTGCTGTAGAATAGCGATGCTGCTGCTGTTAAAACAAAGTCTGACATTGAATAGTTACGCACATATTTATTTTAGTTGTTCCCTTTCCTTGCAAGCAAGTTCCCAGATTATCTATGTGGCCAGTGCTTGCAGCGTATATGTCCGTGTGTTTGTACATATGTGTGTGCGGGGGTGAGTGAGCTGCTGTCACGAGAGCCTGGATGCTCACACGCATGGTCAGTAACACAGCCTGAGGAAACACTTCATTTACCCTCGCCATAAACCTTCATCGCTCTTGTCCTTCCTCGTCAGTCAACGCTGCCTCACGCGGAACGGAACGCCAAAAGTCAATCCCGATCATGCTCGCTCGCTCAAAGAATTCATTACTGCGTCCTAGAGTTTAGCTTTTGTTGGACAGGGAGAAAATGAGTGAAATCTCGAAATGTAAACAGTTTATAAATTAATTAGTGTATAAAAGTCTGCATTGAACTAAATGCAATCAATTACTTGAGAATAGTTTTATTAACGAATTTGACCCATTACGGAAACTGTTGCATTTAATGCACATTTTGGTGTAAACCGTTCTAATGTAAACTGTAAAAGTGTAAAAAACTATTTTAATTTAAAATGTATGAGAAAATCCTTTATGAAAACATTATTATTCCATTAATTTATGCACATTTCTGTGCAAATAATTAGTAAAAACATTTTTGTATAAATTGCCACATTTAATGCAAATTTCTGTCTAAATTCTACATAAAAACTTTAAATTTTTTACATTTTCATTTAAAATGTATGTAAATCTTTCATGAAACCATTCTTACATAAAGTGCTGCATTTACTGCAAATTTCTGTGTGAATTCATAAAAAAAATGTCTTGTCATGTAAAAATTGTCATATTTAATGCAAATTTCAGTCTAAATTGTACATAAAACTTATTTAAAATGTATGTGTAAATCTTTCATGAAACCATTCTTACATAAATTGTTGCATTTAGTGGAAATGTCATTTGTTTTCACATAAAATTAATCACACACAATAAAAATGTGTGTACAACACTTCCTAAAACTATTCTTGCCATTTCTATGCAAATAATTAGTAAAAACATTTTTGTATAACTTGCCGCATTTAATGCAAATTTCTGTCTAAATTCTACATAAAAACTTTAAATTTTTTACATTTTCATTTAAAATGTATGTAAATCTTTCATGAAACCATTCTTACATAAAGTGCTGCAATTACTGCAAATTTCTGTGCGAATTCATAAAAATTTTCTTTTTTGTCATGTAAAAATTGTCATATTTAATGCAAATTTTGGTCTAAATTGTACTTAAAACTTATTTAAAATGTATGTGTAAATCTTTCATGAAACCATTCTTACATAAAGTGCTGCATTTACTGCAAATTTCTGTGCAAATTCATAAAAATTTTCTTTTTTGTCATGTAAAAATTGTCATACTTAATGCAAATTTCAGTCTAAATTGTACACAAAACTTATTTAAAATGTATGCGTAAATCTTTCATGAAACCATTCTTCCATAAATTGTTGCATTTAGTGGAAATGTCATTTGTTTTCACATAAAATTAATCACACACAATAAAAATGTGTGTACAATACTTTCCTAAAACTATTCTTGCCATTTCTATGCAAATAATTAGTAAAAACATTTTTGTATAAATTGCCGCATTTAATGCAAATTTCTGTCTAAATTCTACATAAAAACTTTAATTTTTTTACATTTTCATTTAAAATGTATGTAAATCTTTCATGAAACCATTCTTACATAAAGTGCTGCATTTACTGCAAATTGCTGTGCGAATTCATAAAAATGTTCTTTTTTGTCATGTAAAAATGGTCATATTTAATGCAAATTTCGGTCTAAATTGTACTTAAAACTTATTTAAAATGTATGTGTAAATCTTTCATGAAACCATTCTTACATAAAGTGCTGCATTTACTGCAAATTTCTGTGTGAATTCATAAAAATGTTCTTTTTTGTCATGTAAAAATTGTCATATTTAATGCAAATTTCGGTCTAAATTGTACTTAAAACTTATTTAAAATGTATGTGTAAATCTTTCATGAAACCATTCTTACATAAAGTGCTGCATTTACTGCAAATTTCTGTGCGAATTCATAAAAAAAATTTCTTGTCATGTAAAAATTGTCATATTTAATGCAAATTTCGATCTAAATTGTACATAAAACTTATTTAAAATGTATGTGTAAATCTTTCATGAAACCATTCTTACATAAATTGTTGCATTTAGTGGAAATGTCATTCGTTTTCACATAAAATTAATCACACACAATAAAAATGTGTGTACAACACTTCCTAAAACTATTCTTGCCTTAAATGCCGCATGTAATGCAAATTTCTGCACAAATTGTTCGTAAAATAATTTTGAAATAAATTGTTGCACTGATGAACACTAAGTGTACTGCTTAAAATTATTTTTTTACTTTTGTTTGTGTTTGCATTATGTGTACTGTGTTTATTTGCATTGAGAATGTATTTGAACAGGCAGCACCTTTTTCCCAAAAGATAACATTCTGAATTTCATCCAGTCAATCTGTGATCTTTGAAAGTTGCACTAAATAAGAAATACCTTATGCATTCAATTTTATAAAAAGAATGTCCTTTACAATCTTTTTTTGGAATTTACAGAATAAAAACATGGAATTTAGAGAATAAGGGGGAACTATTTTCTTTGGGTATAAAAAAAGAAAATAAAGCAAAGAAAAAAAGATACTTTTGTTAGTGCAATGGGTCGATGACACAGAGCATCTTGAAACTTAATTCCTGACCCCTGTGAGTCCCAGTGTACTTAGCACATGATTTGTTTGTGTAGCGGAGGCTTGGTCTTCTTCACTTCTCTTTCAGCGGCTCCGTTACACATAACTGAATGATAAGAGACTGATAGAGAAACGCTGAGCACTTCAGTAACTCGCTGGCTCCACACAAACTCTGTTTTCATTTGATGTTAGCTTAATATTTTCATCCCCTTTTCCTAATTCAAACTTTTCTTCGTCTCCTACTGCTGTGAAACTTTCAGAAAGGGAGAAGAAGAAAAAAACGATTTGGCAGAGTGTATTTCCTGACAATTTGTTTTCCCGTATATCATAAGGACTGACTTCCTGTTCGATGCTCGGTCTGTTAAATGTCAACAACACTGCAAAGCAAAGCGCAACCAACCAACTGTGCCTGTTTCGCTGAGATGGATTATAGATGACGTTTTTCTTTCTCCTTTGTCTTTGCAAAA